>OX578145.1:112357795-112825295 GCA_951213105.1 Amaurobius ferox | reverse complement strand
AGGAGAACTTAATATATTCAACATTTAAGATTTTAATAGCATTATTTACTGTGAATCCCATTTATCAGTGTCACTGATTATCACGTTGGAAGACGAAACTTTTAAGGAATTTTGAAGAAACATCCGAAAAAATTCACTTGTAAACCTAAGTAATCCATTAAATATGATTATATGAAGAAGTTGGGTAAAGCTTCATATTTTAAATACTTTTGTATAAAAACAGATTTTCATATCATAATCATATAATAGAAAATGGAATATACAAGTAATTGGCGTGTCAAAATAATTTGTCTGTCTTCCGTCTGTCTCTTCAAGCTCTAATTAGTAATATTTCCAAAACTAGAAGGAGCTATTAACCTGGAGGTGGGTAATTTGACCTTTTTGTCTCAAGCAGGTTTCTTTTGTTGCTGCTTCCTGACGCATATCCTTACTTAAGAGAAGGTGGTGGCACATCAAAATGTGGTATTTTTAATTATTTGGAGGGGTTTACTAAAAAGGAATGTAAAGAACTAATTATAATTAATTATATTTATTTAGTCATCGTATAGCCGTGATGTGTCTTGTTTGCAGCCGCAATTACCCACCAGTGTGTGTCGTCCGGTGTTAAACCGAAAGTAAATTGATTAATATGCATACATTCAAATATTCTGCAGTTTACACTAACAATATTAGGTGGCTAGGTGTTTAGATTTAATGTTCGTAATATACATATGATGTCAAGTGTTTACTCTTTGTAACTTATTTCTCCTATCATAGACTACTGTCGATAGTTTGTAGAAATAAATTAAAATTTTATATAAACTGTTGTTTTATTTTTGAACACGCACGTGTGGCAAGATGTATTCTACGTTGGGGACGTATCTGGCGGTTTTTGTTGCTTTTGTTATGGTTGTTGTTACAAGCGGACATATTGTTAAAGCGCTCTTTTGTTTTCGAGAATTCGCTGTAAGTTCCAGTGTGATATTAATCAGAGGTTTGTATTTTACATCACGGGCAACGGCGGGTAGCTTTTCTAGTACTATTTAATGCGTAAATCCTAATATGGTTCCCTCCTAAGTCCTTATGCATTGCTTAACTTTTCAATTAAAGGTCTGCTAATACTAAAGTGGTTATGAGCTATTGATTGAGAAAGTTTCTAACGGCGAATTGAAAAAGCTAGAATACCTATCTCGAAAACCAAGCAAGATAGATAAGATTTTTCAATTATACAGTTGTAGAGAGCTCTCTATTTAGTATGAATAAATGTGTGATTTGCACATAACATGTCACACAGACGATAAAGAATGAGGCTGAAAAAAGCGATAATTATGCAAATGTCTCATTATATCGAAGTGCTTCTGAAGGAAATAGTGAGAAATACGCGTGGAAAAATAATAATTCGTGTAAAAAACTGACTTTAATTTATTTAGAATGATTCATTTTGCAGTAAAATAATCTGATGTGGGCAGCACATAACCTTCCCTGAGGACTCATATTCATGTTCTCTTTATTTCTTCAGTAATTCCTTAAATTGAGTTTAATGGCACAAAATAACACCCATAATTATTTTAAATAACACTGAATTGGCACTTTTAATTCAATTTTCGTTTCATTTGGTAACTGGACTTATTTTCAAAGGTGGGGTAACGAAAATGCGGGAAAACTAAAATATCTCGAAAACGGTTAGTCCTGGAGTAATGGGGTTGGTCTTATTCTTTTCATCATCAACCATTACATATAAAATAAGCATTTAATTGATATATTTGAACATACGCAGTCTTTTATTTTAGACTTTGGCAATTTTTGTGGACCATTTCGCAAAAGAAAGGTTCCCTTCGTTCCCTTTTTCCGAATAATACCAAAATCTAATCAGCACCAGGGTAACTCACCAAATTTTGCGAAATTTGGTCTATTAGTCTTTCAGGTAGCGTGGATACAGGCAAATTTTATGAGCCATTTCGCAAAATCAGGCAGGTTCTTTTATCTCGAATCGTACCAAAATCTAATCAGCACCAGGGTCACCTCCAATGGACTAACCTACCAAATTCTATGAAATTCGGACAATTACTTTTTCAGTTAGAGTGGATACATACATTGCGCAGACAGACACACACAGAGAGAGAGAGAGAGAGAGAGGCGTCACGCTAAAACCAATTTTTTTCGTGTTCTAGAGGTCCCAAAACGTGTAGATCCGTCGAATACTCGAGTTGCGATTTTCGGCATGATTCCAATACTTTCCCTATACATTACCATGTATTGCAGGGAAAGTAATGAATATTATTTAAAATGACAGACAACTGATACAGTACAATAATTATCCCCTATCGTTGACCTCATTCTTTAAAATATATTAACAAAATTTTTAGAAAAGTTTTAAAATCATAAACGAGAAGTCAACTAGGCAATTTTTCCACTCTCGCTCTGCACGGCAGAAATGGCTACTGTACACTAAATGTGACACATATACACACAATAAAAGTTAGTTCTGAACATCAAAAACCGTTGATTATTGTATAGAATTATTGTCAAATTATTGTATAGAAATGACGTACATTTTATTTCTGTTAAAATTGAATTTGCGGTATGTAAAACAATGTTTCGTCTCCGATTACTGTACGTTTCCTTATTTTAAACATTTTAAGGCATTTTAAGCTAAAAAATCAATCCATTATAGCATTATTTTTCAATATAGTTCGATTTGAAGAATGGCCAACAAACGATTTCGGTATTTGAAACGGAACTCGTTTGCCCTAGTGACCACAGTAAAATCAAAACTGTAAATAAGTTCATTAATAAAATATAATAAAAACCGTCTGCTATAAGTATAAATTAAAATATCTCAAGGGTTGATTGTACACACATAGAGTTAAGAAAATTAAGTCATTATTAAAATTTAGGATATTTTTTTTTCTGTGCAGAATGGTATAAAAACATATTTTGCGTGTCTAGATATTCTCGTGTTTCAGCTGAAAGAATAATGGAACAAAAAAATTCAGCGATTTATAAATGTTTCGAACAAAATTCCAAGATTTTATATTCGTCTCATTGCATCAAGTCCCATTTATTTGCAAAATTTCAAATTTCTACTTTCGACAGTTTGGGCTGTGTTATTCTTCACAATTTGTTGGTCAGTCTCACTCAGCTGTATGATATACATAAAAGTGGAACCTATATGCCCTAATCTATATTTCAAAAGATCAGTGAAAATTTAAATATTATGAAATTATGTTTGATATTAAACCTTTGGTGTGAACTGTTAAAAAAAGCGGAATGTTACACATTTGTCTATAAATAGGTATTATTCGTCACTATTACTCTTGAAAAAAAAAATAGATATGGAAATAGAGTAACCCGTAAAAATGACCAATGTATTTATTTATTCATTTATTTTGCGTTTCTTCCATTGGCTCTAATTAATATTCCCTACAAGTAGGAACGCAGTCATTAGCCTGGAGGTGGGTAATTTGACCTTAAAACAACTCTTTTTCTTTGTACTTAGATTTGTCATCCGTAAAGATTTGTGTGTAAAATTGGAGTAGCACTTGTTGAAACGCATAAAAAAAAGAAAAGGCATTTTTTCATATTTAAAAATTAGCTGTTTCAATTGAGACAATGTGTATAAATATGCTAAACAAATATGGATATTACAAAAATAAATTTATATATATATATATATGTGATCGTTTAAAGAAAACAATTATCTTGTCAGAATTTTCAAAACTGAGTTTGTCTTGTTAAGTACAGATTTTGTGAATAACTAAATGTTATGATGGCCTTGTTAAGAACAAAACGACATGTCTTTACGATAATTGCTACTCATTTTACAAATTTAGCATTATTAATCAAGCTAGAACGCTAAAACAAAGAAAAACAATAAACTATTTTTTGCTTGGGGGGGGGGGGGGGGGGTAAACTATTTTTTTTTTTTTTTTTTTTTTTTTTTTTTTTTTTGTCACGTCACAACCTGATAGAAAATAATTAATTTAACAGTATTGGCAACAGGCAGAGCATTATAAGAGCGTTATATAGAATGCATGCGGCTACTTAAATCCACTGAATATTAAAAAGTTGTTGTCGGTATAATGACTATATCATGGGCTTAGAAAGAAGGAGATAAAACTATGGATGAAACGCTTGAAAATGCCATAATGCTTTGAAAATTATATCTAGGTGTCGCTAGTGTTAGTAAAGTAGTCGCTACTGTTAGTTGACACATAGGAAAAGAGTAGTATTTAGTATATGTTTTTTTGACTATTTTTAAATTAAGGGTTTCCTCATTATGATTATAATTAAGCAGTATTTTTCACAGTTGTACGATAAAGTACAGAATATAAGAAGATAACAAGAAAGATCAATCATGCTTAAAGCATTGATTATGAAACACTTTCCAACTTCAATGCAATTTTATTTAAAAATCTCTAAAATGCAATACATTCCTCGGTAATATTTTAAAAATTATCACAATACTACATTAATTTATTATATTTAAAACTTAAACCTTCATCGAAAAAAATGAACTTCATTCAAATGACGGCATTGAAATATAAATTGTCTGGTTTAAACATCTCTAAAATGCGATACATTCCTTGGTAATAATTTTAGAATTATCATAATACTACGATAATTTATTATATTTGAAAACTTCATCGAAAACAACTGAAATTCATTCAAATGACGTCATAGAAAAAATAACACGCCTGGCTCTCTCTATAAAAGCAGCATTTCATTCATAATAATTTCCCATTCATTTCATTCATCACAATACTATAATAATTTATTTTATTTAAAAATCAAGACCATGGAGCTACAAGTAATTAAACTCTATGCTTAAAACTTCATCGAAAAAAATCGTCGTCCTCTGTAAAATCAATGAATATTTCATTCATATCAGCTATGCAGACTCCATGAGCTAAATAATTTTGTGTTAAAGAAATACAGCAATTCTAATACAACTCATTCTACATATTTTGCTGTTTACATTTTACATAAGTGAAAAATAGGCTTCGTTGTAGAAGTAATCAAATTTGGATGATCATTTGAGCTCAAATATATTGTAATTGCGTTGTTTCAGTATGTAGACGCACAGAATTTAAGCAAAATAAAGTGGTTTTAGGACGGATACAACACTCAATATGAATTAAAAAGAACTTTAAAAATCACGATTTTGAGACAAGATTGATGCCATATTCCATTTTGAAGTGGGTCATGTGATCTTTTCATATCATGGTCACGTGATTGCTTCATATAAGAGGTGTAATCATGATTTTAATTTTTATTTAAAAAACTACTGAATATATTTCGCTGAATTTTTTTTATATATTTTATGGAACAATTTGAATATTACCTAAAATTTTCGAAGCAATTTGTGAAATTTAAATCCGTTTGAAAAATTAGGTCCCATAGGGTTCAATGTATTTCATTTTTTCAACCCGGGTTCAATAAAAAACTAATTGGATGATATTATTTATTTATATTCCCATAGGTCCTACAGACCGTCTGAAAAACATACTAAAATTTCATTTTGATAAAGTCTTTTTTACGGCAGTTATCGTGCTAACAGACAGACAGACAGACAGAATGAACAAAGTCATAAACACTTTTCAACTTTGTTGTAAAGTGTTAAAAAAAAGGCTGGAAAGAATAATGAGCATGATCAATGTATCTCCGCAAGCAACACCCCTTTGAACCTGTAGTTTTGCAGAGATATTCCTCATAAATAATAGATAAATATGTAGAAGGGATATTTCTGTAACTCGTTCACCCTTGTATTAACCCTTGGATCTGGAGAAATAGCCTCTCAAAGTTTGACTTTTTTTTTGCAAATTTTGTGTTTATAATCTGGGGCCGAAAGCGTTGCCACAACATAATGCAATCGCATGGTCATGATACTTTAATGCCTGAAGAATTAAAAGGAAAAGTGTATTCAGCTTACAGAGTTAGAGATGAGAGACACCCCCCCTCCCCCTCCATGATTCAGCTGAATGGGAAAGGTAATGTCGAGAGATCAGAATATGAATGTTTAAACCATGGAGTTACAGACTTGCTTCCTCCTTTATCTTCAAATTCACGTTTCAAACAATGTAATGAACGCAAACTTTGTGTATAGATAGATTGGTTGGAGCTATATGGTGTGACCCATAAAGTTAGAGAGCGTGAGTCCCTTTTCTTCCGCGGTATGACCATGAAATTGAAAACTTCAGATAAAATGTTTGAGGTGTTAAGCTTGATAAATTGGTTTGTTCGAGGGCCTAGGGGAGAGTATATTAATTGCGTTATTTTAGGGGTTGGTATAGTATGTATGTTTTGATAGGGAGTCTTTTAAGAAATAGTAATATTGAATGGGAGTTGTGTATGACTCGCATGTGTCTGCGGATATTAGGGGTGGGTGGGGGTGGGGGTGGGGGTCGGAGGAAGTTGATGTCCTCCAGTTCCTGTTTCCTATGCATGGCCGTGGTGTACTTGAACGGGTGTAGTGCACAAAGCGTGCGAACTTTGCTGGTCTATATGGTATTGCTTTGAATAAAATCTGCTTACATTTGGTTTAATTTCGGGTGTGATTAAATTTTTTTCTACCTTTTCATGCCCTAATTTGTTGTGTAAGGGAGAACATTGAAAAGTTAAGATAAAATGTTTAATGTTTTTTTTTTTTATTATAGTTAATTTCCCCCTTTTTATTTATTTATTAACGTGATTGACGCGTTAGAATCAAGGAAACATTTCACCTGAAGACACTAAACAGTAATTCGTGAAGAAAATGGCAAAAGCATAGACATAATGTACGTAAATGGAGTAACGACGCAACGTAATGATGTGGAAATTTGATACATGAAAATGTTCCGCGAGATGAAACTATGTTCCAAGTTTCAGCTGTTTACGTGTTCTGGGAGCCGAGGACATGAACGACAGAGATGTTGAACGAAACTATAGGCAAGCAGAGATAGTTGACTTGAGCTAAATAAGAATGGGTGTGAAGGAAGAAATAAAAATGATTGAAAATCCTCTCTCAGAACTCCCATTGAAAAGCGTTGTTTTGATTATAATAAATTATCGAAACATTTTATTCGTCTAAGTGAATATATATACCGGGTAATTTGAAGAGTATCACGAATAAACAAATGTATCCTCATTGACCTCTTAAACGCATCACCATTAGTACAATGCATCTTCTCTCAGAAATGGAAGCTCTTTTTGCACAGCATTGTCGTTTACCGAGCACGCGAAACCAACATTGATACCATCAAAGTTTTTGTTTCCAACGCAGTTACTTTTCGAAAATTAGTGTACGGGGTCACGTTATCTTAAGCACGGTCGCTCGGTACGTGTGCGTCACGTGCGTATGCCAACGCACGCGAAGACAACTTGCAGACGATTATTTTCTTTTCACTGTTGCTCAGAAATGCCCTACCGAAATCCTGAATGGAAAAATCGCCATAACACGGTTCACTGGCGGGCTGTTGTTTACTGTGCGTGCTGTTGGAGGAACGTTTAATTAACATGGAGATCAATAGGAGAAATATTCAAAGAATCCATTTGCAATGTTATGGGCTGTTAATTATCATAAAGATTTTTTTTTTATGTAGACGACATACAATGCGGATTTTTTTAGCCGAATAATTATTCAAATGACAAATGATACTTTTTTTAAGTTTAAAATACTACAACTTCCATGAGATCAGAAAAGCTGTCAGGGAGTGAAATAAAAACAAATTTAAAAATAAAATCATTAATTTAAATTTTAAAGTAATTTGTGATAAGGCTTTCACACCTCTGTGTTAAAATTGTATATTAAAGTATTGTTTTATTTCTGTGTGATTGAAAGTGTCAATTTCGAAATGTAAATGTCTTTTCTACATGTTTTCAATTACATTGACTTTTAAGGGAAGTGAACTCTAAAATCGCAAAAGTGTTTATGTTCCAGAAAAATAGTAATAGTTTTGTATTTTCGCTTCTCAGTCGCTAGTTGGGAACTTGCAGGTTTTGCGCACGCGCGCGTTTGAAAAAGGATTTTGGAAGCAGTGTGGAAGGAGTCGTGGAAAAATGTAGACGTGTGTGTTTGATTCGCGTATGATCGCGAATTTTAAGAAAAGGTGGATTAATTTTGAAAGTGGAAGGATGTGATTAAAATATGTAACATAGTTCGACAAGTTGTGCGTAGAGTCGTTTGGCTCGGTTCAGAGATGAGTCACTCGTGTTTTTAAATGAATCAGCCTGGTAGTAATGGAATAATGAGTCTTGTGAAAAGAGAAAATGGTTCTTTCACTGGTCGGCTTGAATCGCTAATAGGGCTAGAGGGAAAGCTCATTTTACAGCGATTTGTATTTGCCTGACTCCTCCTTGTGTCCTAAGGTACGAATCAACCAATCTCCGTAACCAACCAAGATGTCGAATTTCGCCAGCATGATGTTGTGTAGTCAAGTTTCCCGACCATTATGGATTTTGTTCTGCGCAAGAATCTCGATGAGTTTATGCCGAGAGTCCATCCTGATATCCTTTCCCATGGTACAGAATTGTAAATGTTATATTTAAAAGAGACGAGGTAAAGTTTTATATATATTTAGTCTTCCACCTAACGAATAGAGTGTTAATTGTCAAATCCTCGTGAGTATCAAGTCATTGATGATGTTATATGAAAATGTCGTATATGTTCAAAGTATACAAATGTGATATATAAATCTCAAGTATAATATGAGGAATATTGTGTTTATTTTATGTATCAGAAAATATGTGTATTCTCTTGGTTCCTCTTCCTCCAGGGGTGTTCTTAATGGTCACCCTACCGAGTGTAACTCTGAGTTATTGCGAGAAATGCTTGTACTCCACTGTTTTCGATCAACTGCCTTGTTATTTCATGTTTAATAAATGTGTTTGATTTCAAAACTTTGTCTTCTCTGTCGAGTATACCAAAACGTTCGCGACAGAATTGGTGCCGTTACTTTTCTCGGTGAGTGGGGAAGAGCTGAGAGAATTAAAATTTTTAAAAATTTTCTTAAGAATTGAAATTTTGAAGGTTAAAAATTACCGTTGTGCTAAAATGAGTGTTTTCTTAAGTAAACAGAGTTCCATGTTCTGTTTTCGGTGTTCTCAAAAACGAGTGTTCTTGGAATTTGATATGTGCCATTTGATAAAAAAAATTGATTTGTTTGCATATTTATGTCATTTGATTTGATAAAAACTGGTTTTATTGTAAATACTGTTTAAGAACATTGCAATTGCATATTGTGTTAAACTATATTGTTATGCAAAATGGCTCCAATTACTAGAAACAAAAAAGTAAATGTCGGTAAGATGAGTAAAAATTCAAGTAAAAAATTAAATTCCTCCTTGAATTTGTCGCTTGATATTGCTACTGAGTCGGATACTGTTAATTCTAGAGGTAAAGTTAAAAGTGTTAGCCACAAAGCTAAATCTAATGAGGAAAATATATCAGATAAATCGCCGGTATGTCTGAATTCTTCTTCTGGCACTTTGCCAAATCAAAACAGTGCTTCATCGATAAATGATAACATGTTAAAATCATTCCATATTTTCACACCTAAGTTCGCACATCATATTCCAAAATTCTCGGGAAATTCAGAGCTTTCGTTGTCACAGTTTTTGGAAAAGTTAAATTTAGTAGCCACTCATGCAAACTGGAGTGAGTGTGACAAATTAGTTTGTTTGAGATTGAATTTAGAGGGGGAAGCAAATAGATTGATTGAAGAGAATCCAAAGCACAGAAATTGTAAAAATTTGCAGGAAATTATTCACATTTTGAAAGATCATTTTGAAGTGACCGAAAATGTTACTAAAAACATAATTTCACTCATGAACTTTACACAGAGACCAAATGAGTCGGTTAAACAGTTTTCGATGAGAATCGAAGCTGCTTCATTTAAGGTTGTTCCGGAAGATGTAGATTCCGAAAGTGAGAATAAAATCAGGCAAACACTTTTAAAAACTTCATTTATTAATGGTTTATATCCGGAACTAAAAAGATTGGTGTTGTCACAAAACCCTAGAGATTTTTATTCGGCTAGAAAACTTGCAATTCTTGAGGAATCTATTTTAAATGAAAATAATGCTATGTACTTGACTAATCCGGTACTTACAAGAAAAGGTGTTCTCACACCAGAAAAATATGTTCTCACACCAGATCAAAGTGAAAGTATGTCAGATTTAAAAAGAAAAGTGTTAGAACAGGAAAGGGACATTGAATTTCTTAGGGGTAAAATAGAAAAATTTAAGTTTAATTCAGATAAAGTTAACGAAAAGCGTTCACCGCGTCCAAAGTGTGACAAATGTGGTAAATTAGGTCACGTTCAAGAACAGTGTTGGAAAAAGGTTTTTCAAAAAAGAGATGCGTACGGTATAAAATGTAGGAAAATTTATACCAGTCCTGGAACTAGGTATCACCAGGGTGAAAGACACAGAGGGCAAATGTCTGCAAATGAGTGGAAGTATAAAAAGCAAGGAACGCAAAATTATAAAAATAAGGAGTCATATAAATCTTTGCAAAATTCCAAAAATCATTCTTCTGGGAATCAGAGTAGATATCCCATGCACAATTATAATAATAGAAAAACTTTTGATAGGCAAACATCACATTTTGAGGAAAATAATATTTGTCATAATATTACAAATTCTTTGTCATCTTCTTCTATTATAAAAGGAAAATTAGTGAGCAGTGAAGTGTCAATATTGATTGATACGGGTAGTTCAATTAATTTAGTGTATGAGGAAGCTTTAAATACTGTACCCATTGCACATATGTTGCTAACATACAAACCAACAATTTTGCGTAGCTTTAGTTCACAAGATACTAAAGTTGAATGTTTAGCCACTATTTCGCTAAATTTGGGAAAAGAAAGATTCCCTACCGAATTTTTTGTGTTAAAATCACCAGCTCCTATTTCATATAATGTAATCCTTGGTAACAAGTTTTTACATAAACATAATGCTATTATAGATTATAATCACTTCTGTTTTAAGTTTTCAAACTCTTCCATTCCTTTTGTTGGTTATCAATGTACGAATAATTTACTTTCGATTTCAAATCATGAACCGGCAAATGAGTCGGAAATTGCAGACTCAAACCTAAGTAGTGTCGCAAAGCGTATTGCTGTGCCTGACTCGCAGATGAGTAGTGGAAAAAATGTTCGTGTGGTAGAGGACTGTAAACCGAAAGAGTTCCATACGAATGCATGTGCCAAATGCAAAGCAGATCTAGCACCGGTAGTGAATGAGTCTCAGGTCATTCGGGAAGAGTATGTGAGCAGAAATTTTTCGGAAAATAATGTAGTGCCACATTTGGGTAGTGAAGAGGTACATATTAACGATTTGGAAAATGGAAGCAAATCTTTTAGAGATTTGGTAGTAAATGCACAGAATGTTACTTTGCATATGGGGGAAAAGCAAAATCATGTTAGAGGTGGTACTGAAGAAGTGGCACAGCATAAGAACTTAAACATTAAAACTGTTAATAACTTATATAGAGTAAAAGAAACTCTAAATACAAAAATTAAAGAGCCAATTATTGTGAAAAATTCACAAAAATGTATAATTCCTCCTTTATCTGAATCATTTATTAAAATCAAACTTTCAGAAGGGTTTCCGGAAAATTCCACCTTGCTTCTGGAATCAGAGAAAAATGACCACATCTTCATTGCTAGAGCTGTATATAGAGCTCCTAAGGATGGAATTATTTGGGTTCGTGTTGCTAACCCAGAGGAAAAACCTTATCATTTGAATAAGGGTAGAAAAGTGGCTCATGTTCAGGAAATTCAGGTGTCTGAGGAGGTTGAAGTTAATGTAGTGAGTGAGGGAGAGTTGGACTCCAGTGAACCTTTGGAGCCTTTTGAAAGTTGGGGAGGAGATTTTGACCTGAGTCATCTCCAAAAAGATCAAAAACATAAATTATCAACTTTGTTGAATAAATATAGACAAGTTTTTGCAAAGAATGTTGCTGAGTTGTCTGGTTGTAAAACCATATTACATGAGATAAATTTGGAAACATCCGTTCCTGTTTATCAGAAACCGTATAAAGTTCCACATCATTTACAAGGGGAACTCAATAGACAAGTCACAGAATTATTAGAAGCTAAAATAATTAAACCTAGTTTTTCACCTTACAATACGCCAGTACTGTTTGTAAGGAAACCGGATGGTTCTTATAGATTATGTTGTGATTTTCGCAAGTTAAACAAACTTACTATTACAGAAAATTTTCCAATTCCTAACATTAGTGAATTGATTGATAATTTAGCAGGTGCTACATTTTTCTCAACTTTGGACTTAACTTCAGGATTCTACCAATTGCATTTGAATCCACAGGATTCACACAAAACAGCTTTTTCCACGCCCACCGGTCACTACGAATGGTGTAGGACCCCTTTTGGTCTAAAAAACGCACCAGCGTCTTTTCAGAGATTAATGTCTCTTGTACTGGCAGGGTTATCAGGAATATACATAGATGATGTTATCATCTCATCAAAAACTTTTGAAGAACACATGATGAAATTAGAAGAAGTTTTTATTAAATTATCTCAACATGGTCTTAGGTTAAAGCCATCAAAATGCTTCTTTTTCAGAAAGACAATAAAGTACTTAGGTTTCAGAGTGTCTGAGGGAAAAGTTCAGCCAGACCCTCATAACATTGATTTAGTGCAAAAATTTAAAGTACCCACCTGTGTCAAGAATATCAGACAATTTTTGGGTTTGACAGGCTTTTATAGGAAGTTTGTACCAGATTATGCAAAGATTACTCTTCCACTAACTAATCTTTTAAAATCAAAGCAGAAAAAGTTTGTGTGGAGTCAGGAGGCTCAGGAAGCTTTTGAAATACTTAAGAACAAGCTTATTCAAGAACCAATTTTAAAATTACCAAATTTTAATTTGCCCTTTACTTTGCATACAGATGCCTCTAATTACGCTTTGGGATCAGTTCTTTCGCAATTGGATGAAAATGGGTTATCTCACCCAGTTTCCTTTGCTAGTCGAAAATTACAAGGTGCTGAAGTGAATTACAGTGTAGTCGAGAAAGAAGCTTTGGCTGTGGTTTGGGCTACCCAGCAATTTAAGCACTATCTCTTAGGCAAACATTTCAAAATTTACTGTGATCAAGCATCCTTATCGTTCATTTTCAAATTAAGAGATCCTACTTCGCGCATAGCTCGCTGGATCGTTTCATTGCAGGCTTTTGATTATGAAATCATTCATAAACCGGGGAAACATAATGTTGTAGCTGACTATTTTTCGAGATGTATTGATGAGTCTTCTTCAAAGAAATCTCAAAACACTCAGAAACAAACTGTTCCTAAAAGTATTGTAGAATCTGTCCCTACGAAAATTTCTGGAAAAGTAGTGGTACAGAATAATGATAGTAGTGAAAACATAAATGCAATCGTTGAAAATTCTCAAGATCAAGTACAGACTACTGTGGAAGCTTCTCTGGTAACTAGGATAGCTATTGGTCAATTGAAAGATCCTAGATGTATAAAAATCAAAAATCTTCTGGAAAAAGGTGTAAAACCATACCCACAAAAACTTTCATTTTTCATGAAAAATGATATGTTACATTGCATACACAAAAATCCAAAGCAGAGACAGCAATATAATGAGAGAGTAGTTATTCCTCAAGACTTAGTCTCAGAAATTCTATGGCTTTGCCATGATTCTCCTGTTGCTGCACATTGTGGTTTTCAAAGAACTCTGGCAAAAATTTCAGTTAACTATTATTGGCCAGACATGCATGCTCAGACTGAAAATTATGTGAAGTCGTGCACAACTTGTGTAAAAAACAGAGGTTTTCGTAACAACAAGGCTCCAATACAGAAATTTCCTATTACAACTTATCCTTTTGAACGTGTGGCTATGGATGTAGTCGGCCCACTACCTATCTCGAATTCTGGGATGAAGTACATTCTTGTCATTACAGATTACTTCACTAGATGGCCAGAGGCTTATCCACTTGCTACAGTTAAAACTGAGGATATTCTCGCTTGTTTAGAGAGATTTATAAGTATTCATGGAATTCCTGCTCACTTAATTACGGATCAAGGTAGTAACTTCATTTCTGAAGCTGCCAACAATCTATACAAGAAATTAGGCATAAAAAAACATAATACTTCAGCGTACCATCCCCAGTCAGACGGGCTAGTCGAAAGACTGAACGGTACGTTAGTTAGATCCTTAAAGAATCTGGTCTATTCTGATAAGGGCGATTGGGATCGGATGATTCAATTTGCTTTAATGGCTCATAGAACGTCAGTCCATGCCTCAACAGGCGAATCCCCAGCACATCTTGTCTTTGGTCGAGACCCTGTGCTACCTGATGCTCTTTTAACAGGTGTAAAATATCCAGTTTACAAATCTACTCATGATTATTCAGATGACTTACAGGTTCGCTTAAAAAAGACCTTTGTAACTGTTAAGAAAAACCTTGAGGAAGCTCAGGAATCACAACAACTTCAACAACATAAATCTGCTAAAATGCCTAAGATTAAAGTTGGTGACTTGGTCTATCTTTACACACCTCATATTCGGCCAGGCCAATCAAAAAAACTCAGTTCTTTAAATCATGGTCCTTTTGAAGTTATCAAGCAAACAACTGAAGTTAACTTTGTCATTCAACACAAAAACAATCCATGTAATCAGCAATTGGTCCACGTTAATAGATTAACTCCTTTACCTCCTAGACGTAGTGAATTGATTTCTAGCACATATAATGATAACATTGATAATTCTTCAACTCAAGAAACAAGACAATTTAAAAGTAGATATTTTCTAAACCATCAAAATAGGGTTAAAACTCAAAATGTTCCTAATTCACACAAGTATGACTTGCGCCCAAGAGGCCAATTTATTCATTAAAGTTACTTGTCAATTAAGGCAATATGTCAAGAGAGCAATTGGCTCAAAAGTAAAGTAAAATGTTTAGATTATGAAATTCTCACATTTTCAAAAAAAAAAAAAGACTGATATTGTTGTGAGATGGACAATTATGTTTCATAATATTATATTTTCAATTGTTTCACAAAGTGTTTTGCAAAACTGTATGCTATGTTAAAATGGATCCAATATTTCTGAACTTCTGTGTAATTTGCTTTATGTGTCAGTCAGCTGAATGTTCTGTACTGCAAGTTCTGTGCCAGTGCAGCTTTCTGAATGTGAGTGCCATGTTAATCAGGTTGAAGTAGTGTTTTAAAATTCTAAATACTTAAATAATAATTTTTTTTGCTTTACTTTAATGATAAGCAGTAATGTTTTAAAGTAATTTTAAGATAATTAAGTACTTGATGGATTAGAGTTTTGGTAAGGATTTTTAAGGATAACTGATAATTTTTATCTCTGTTTTATTTTATGAATGTGTGAATGATTTTTTTTTTAATTTAAAGGTCTAGTAAATTTTAGAAATTTTTTTTTGTCATTTGGTGTTTGTTGACTTATTGGTTGGGGGTACCGCCACCTCTAGGTTTGCAACTTTCTAATGGACTTGTTTCTTGCCTGGGTGCCTGATCAACATTCTTGGTTTGAAAATTTGTCTCATTTTCTAAATTAGTAATTTTTTTAAATGTCCTTTAAAGTAATTTGTTGGCAAGGTTGGATAATAGTTAATAAATTGATTTCTGTGAAAAGTAAATTTATAGAATTTTAATTGTAAAATTTTTGAAGAAAGAAAACTTTTTGTTTAGTTAAACTTTTTGTGAGTTGAGTAAATTAAATTTTCATGTCTCTGTGGTACTCACCAGAAAATGTATTAGTGTTTAAGTTTTAAAAGGGGCAATTTCATCATTTGTGTCTTGTTAATTTGGTGTTGTCTTGTAAAGGTCTATGCTTGTATTGAGACTTATTTTTTTTTTGACTCACGAGTCAAACTTTAGGCCACTCTTGGATTTTGGTTATTATGCTGGTCATGATCTTGTTTGTTTTTGTTTTTTTCTTTGATGTACATGTACATCGCTCAAAATTTACACTAAATTCCTCTCAATGGAACATATGTCATTGGGAACTTAATGCAGGTATTTTCCTAGTATTGTGCGGAAAAATTCCCCGCTTTGCAGGAAATTTTTCTCCCGGGCCCCGAAGGAGTGTGATAAGGCTTTCACACCTCTGTGTTAAAATTGTATATTAAAGTATTGTTTTATTTCTGTGTGATTGAAAGTGTCAATTTCGAAATGTAAATGTCTTTTCTACATGTTTTCAATTACATTGACTTTTAAGGGAAGTGAACTCTAAAATCGCAAAAGTGTTTATGTTCCAGAAAAATAGTAATAGTTTTGTATTTTCGCTTCTCAGTCGCTAGTTGGGAACTTGCAGGTTTTGCGCACGCGCGCGTTTGAAAAAGGATTTTGGAAGCAGTGTGGAAGGAGTCGTGGAAAAATGTAGACGTGTGTGTTTGATTCGCGTATGATCGCGAATTTTAAGAAAAGGTGGATTAATTTTGAAAGTGGAAGGATGTGATTAAAATATGTAACATAGTTCGACAAGTTGTGCGTAGAGTCGTTTGGCTCGGTTCAGAGATGAGTCACTCGTGTTTTTAAATGAATCAGCCTGGTAGTAATGGAATAATGAGTCTTGTGAAAAGAGAAAATGGTTCTTTCACTGGTCGGCTTGAATCGCTAATAGGGCTAGAGGGAAAGCTCATTTTACAGCGATTTGTATTTGCCTGACTCCTCCTTGTGTCCTAAGGTACGAATCAACCAATCTCCGTAACCAACCAAGATGTCGAATTTCGCCAGCATGATGTTGTGTAGTCAAGTTTCCCGACCATTATGGATTTTGTTCTGCGCAAGAATCTCGATGAGTTTATGCCGAGAGTCCATCCTGATATCCTTTCCCATGGTACAGAATTGTAAATGTTATATTTAAAAGAGACGAGGTAAAGTTTTATATATATTTAGTCTTCCACCTAACGAATAGAGTGTTAATTGTCAAATCCTCGTGAGTATCAAGTCATTGATGATGTTATATGAAAATGTCGTATATGTTCAAAGTATACAAATGTGATATATAAATCTCAAGTATAATATGAGGAATATTGTGTTTATTTTATGTATCAGAAAATATGTGTATTCTCTTGGTTCCTCTTCCTCCAGGGGTGTTCTTAATGGTCACCCTACCGAGTGTAACTCTGAGTTATTGCGAGAAATGCTTGTACTCCACTGTTTTCGATCAACTGCCTTGTTATTTCATGTTTAATAAATGTGTTTGATTTCAAAACTTTGTCTTCTCTGTCGAGTATACCAAAACGTTCGCGACAGAATTGGTGCCGTTACTTTTCTCGGTGAGTGGGGAAGAGCTGAGAGAATTAAAATTTTTAAAAATTTTCTTAAGAATTGAAATTTTGAAGGTTAAAAATTACCGTTGTGCTAAAATGAGTGTTTTCTTAAGTAAACAGAGTTCCATGTTCTGTTTTCGGTGTTCTCAAAAACGAGTGTTCTTGGAATTTGATATGTGCCATTTGATAAAAAAAATTGATTTGTTTGCATATTTATGTCATTTGATTTGATAAAAACTGGTTTTATTGTAAATACTGTTTAAGAACATTGCAATTGCATATTGTGTTAAACTATATTGTTATGCAAAATGGCTCCAATTACTAGAAACAAAAAAGTAAATGTCGGTAAGATGAGTAAAAATTCAAGTAAAAAATTAAATTCCTCCTTGAATTTGTCGCTTGATATTGCTACTGAGTCGGATACTGTTAATTCTAGAGGTAAAGTTAAAAGTGTTAGCCACAAAGCTAAATCTAATGAGGAAAATATATCAGATAAATCGCCGGTATGTCTGAATTCTTCTTCTGGCACTTTGCCAAATCAAAACAGTGCTTCATCGATAAATGATAACATGTTAAAATCATTCCATATTTTCACACCTAAGTTCGCACATCATATTCCAAAATTCTCGGGAAATTCAGAGCTTTCGTTGTCACAGTTTTTGGAAAAGTTAAATTTAGTAGCCACTCATGCAAACTGGAGTGAGTGTGACAAATTAGTTTGTTTGAGATTGAATTTAGAGGGGGAAGCAAATAGATTGATTGAAGAGAATCCAAAGCACAGAAATTGTAAAAATTTGCAGGAAATTATTCACATTTTGAAAGATCATTTTGAAGTGACCGAAAATGTTACTAAAAACATAATTTCACTCATGAACTTTACACAGAGACCAAATGAGTCGGTTAAACAGTTTTCGATGAGAATCGAAGCTGCTTCATTTAAGGTTGTTCCGGAAGATGTAGATTCCGAAAGTGAGAATAAAATCAGGCAAACACTTTTAAAAACTTCATTTATTAATGGTTTATATCCGGAACTAAAAAGATTGGTGTTGTCACAAAACCCTAGAGATTTTTATTCGGCTAGAAAACTTGCAATTCTTGAGGAATCTATTTTAAATGAAAATAATGCTATGTACTTGACTAATCCGGTACTTACAAGAAAAGGTGTTCTCACACCAGAAAAATATGTTCTCACACCAGATCAAAGTGAAAGTATGTCAGATTTAAAAAGAAAAGTGTTAGAACAGGAAAGGGACATTGAATTTCTTAGGGGTAAAATAGAAAAATTTAAGTTTAATTCAGATAAAGTTAACGAAAAGCGTTCACCGCGTCCAAAGTGTGACAAATGTGGTAAATTAGGTCACGTTCAAGAACAGTGTTGGAAAAAGGTTTTTCAAAAAAGAGATGCGTACGGTATAAAATGTAGGAAAATTTATACCAGTCCTGGAACTAGGTATCACCAGGGTGAAAGACACAGAGGGCAAATGTCTGCAAATGAGTGGAAGTATAAAAAGCAAGGAACGCAAAATTATAAAAATAAGGAGTCATATAAATCTTTGCAAAATTCCAAAAATCATTCTTCTGGGAATCAGAGTAGATATCCCATGCACAATTATAATAATAGAAAAACTTTTGATAGGCAAACATCACATTTTGAGGAAAATAATATTTGTCATAATATTACAAATTCTTTGTCATCTTCTTCTATTATAAAAGGAAAATTAGTGAGCAGTGAAGTGTCAATATTGATTGATACGGGTAGTTCAATTAATTTAGTGTATGAGGAAGCTTTAAATACTGTACCCATTGCACATATGTTGCTAACATACAAACCAACAATTTTGCGTAGCTTTAGTTCACAAGATACTAAAGTTGAATGTTTAGCCACTATTTCGCTAAATTTGGGAAAAGAAAGATTCCCTACCGAATTTTTTGTGTTAAAATCACCAGCTCCTATTTCATATAATGTAATCCTTGGTAACAAGTTTTTACATAAACATAATGCTATTATAGATTATAATCACTTCTGTTTTAAGTTTTCAAACTCTTCCATTCCTTTTGTTGGTTATCAATGTACGAATAATTTACTTTCGATTTCAAATCATGAACCGGCAAATGAGTCGGAAATTGCAGACTCAAACCTAAGTAGTGTCGCAAAGCGTATTGCTGTGCCTGACTCGCAGATGAGTAGTGGAAAAAATGTTCGTGTGGTAGAGGACTGTAAACCGAAAGAGTTCCATACGAATGCATGTGCCAAATGCAAAGCAGATCTAGCACCGGTAGTGAATGAGTCTCAGGTCATTCGGGAAGAGTATGTGAGCAGAAATTTTTCGGAAAATAATGTAGTGCCACATTTGGGTAGTGAAGAGGTACATATTAACGATTTGGAAAATGGAAGCAAATCTTTTAGAGATTTGGTAGTAAATGCACAGAATGTTACTTTGCATATGGGGGAAAAGCAAAATCATGTTAGAGGTGGTACTGAAGAAGTGGCACAGCATAAGAACTTAAACATTAAAACTGTTAATAACTTATATAGAGTAAAAGAAACTCTAAATACAAAAATTAAAGAGCCAATTATTGTGAAAAATTCACAAAAATGTATAATTCCTCCTTTATCTGAATCATTTATTAAAATCAAACTTTCAGAAGGGTTTCCGGAAAATTCCACCTTGCTTCTGGAATCAGAGAAAAATGACCACATCTTCATTGCTAGAGCTGTATATAGAGCTCCTAAGGATGGAATTATTTGGGTTCGTGTTGCTAACCCAGAGGAAAAACCTTATCATTTGAATAAGGGTAGAAAAGTGGCTCATGTTCAGGAAATTCAGGTGTCTGAGGAGGTTGAAGTTAATGTAGTGAGTGAGGGAGAGTTGGACTCCAGTGAACCTTTGGAGCCTTTTGAAAGTTGGGGAGGAGATTTTGACCTGAGTCATCTCCAAAAAGATCAAAAACATAAATTATCAACTTTGTTGAATAAATATAGACAAGTTTTTGCAAAGAATGTTGCTGAGTTGTCTGGTTGTAAAACCATATTACATGAGATAAATTTGGAAACATCCGTTCCTGTTTATCAGAAACCGTATAAAGTTCCACATCATTTACAAGGGGAACTCAATAGACAAGTCACAGAATTATTAGAAGCTAAAATAATTAAACCTAGTTTTTCACCTTACAATACGCCAGTACTGTTTGTAAGGAAACCGGATGGTTCTTATAGATTATGTTGTGATTTTCGCAAGTTAAACAAACTTACTATTACAGAAAATTTTCCAATTCCTAACATTAGTGAATTGATTGATAATTTAGCAGGTGCTACATTTTTCTCAACTTTGGACTTAACTTCAGGATTCTACCAATTGCATTTGAATCCACAGGATTCACACAAAACAGCTTTTTCCACGCCCACCGGTCACTACGAATGGTGTAGGACCCCTTTTGGTCTAAAAAACGCACCAGCGTCTTTTCAGAGATTAATGTCTCTTGTACTGGCAGGGTTATCAGGAATATACATAGATGATGTTATCATCTCATCAAAAACTTTTGAAGAACACATGATGAAATTAGAAGAAGTTTTTATTAAATTATCTCAACATGGTCTTAGGTTAAAGCCATCAAAATGCTTCTTTTTCAGAAAGACAATAAAGTACTTAGGTTTCAGAGTGTCTGAGGGAAAAGTTCAGCCAGACCCTCATAACATTGATTTAGTGCAAAAATTTAAAGTACCCACCTGTGTCAAGAATATCAGACAATTTTTGGGTTTGACAGGCTTTTATCGGAAGTTTGTACCAGATTATGCAAAGATTACTCTTCCACTAACTAATCTTTTAAAATCAAAGCAGAAAAAGTTTGTGTGGAGTCAGGAGGCTCAGGAAGCTTTTGAAATACTTAAGAACAAGCTTATTCAAGAACCAATTTTAAAATTACCAAATTTTAATTTGCCCTTTACTTTGCATACAGATGCCTCTAATTACGCTTTGGGATCAGTTCTTTCGCAATTGGATGAAAATGGGTTATCTCACCCAGTTTCCTTTGCTAGTCGAAAATTACAAGGTGCTGAAGTGAATTACAGTGTAGTCGAGAAAGAAGCTTTGGCTGTGGTTTGGGCTACCCAGCAATTTAAGCACTATCTCTTAGGCAAACATTTCAAAATTTACTGTGATCAAGCATCCTTATCGTTCATTTTCAAATTAAGAGATCCTACTTCGCGCATAGCTCGCTGGATCGTTTCATTGCAGGCTTTTGATTATGAAATCATTCATAAACCGGGGAAACATAATGTTGTAGCTGACTATTTTTCGAGATGTATTGATGAGTCTTCTTCAAAGAAATCTCAAAACACTCAGAAACAAACTGTTCCTAAAAGTATTGTAGAATCTGTCCCTACGAAAATTTCTGGAAAAGTAGTGGTACAGAATAATGATAGTAGTGAAAACATAAATGCAATCGTTGAAAATTCTCAAGATCAAGTACAGACTACTGTGGAAGCTTCTCTGGTAACTAGGATAGCTATTGGTCAATTGAAAGATCCTAGATGTATAAAAATCAAAAATCTTCTGGAAAAAGGTGTAAAACCATACCCACAAAAACTTTCATTTTTCATGAAAAATGATATGTTACATTGCATACACAAAAATCCAAAGCAGAGACAGCAATATAATGAGAGAGTAGTTATTCCTCAAGACTTAGTCTCAGAAATTCTATGGCTTTGCCATGATTCTCCTGTTGCTGCACATTGTGGTTTTCAAAGAACTCTGGCAAAAATTTCAGTTAACTATTATTGGCCAGACATGCATGCTCAGACTGAAAATTATGTGAAGTCGTGCACAACTTGTGTAAAAAACAGAGGTTTTCGTAACAACAAGGCTCCAATACAGAAATTTCCTATTACAACTTATCCTTTTGAACGTGTGGCTATGGATGTAGTCGGCCCACTACCTATCTCGAATTCTGGGATGAAGTACATTCTTGTCATTACAGATTACTTCACTAGATGGCCAGAGGCTTATCCACTTGCTACAGTTAAAACTGAGGATATTCTCGCTTGTTTAGAGAGATTTATAAGTATTCATGGAATTCCTGCTCACTTAATTACGGATCAAGGTAGTAACTTCATTTCTGAAGCTGCCAACAATCTATACAAGAAATTAGGCATAAAAAAACATAATACTTCAGCGTACCATCCCCAGTCAGACGGGCTAGTCGAAAGACTGAACGGTACGTTAGTTAGATCCTTAAAGAATCTGGTCTATTCTGATAAGGGCGATTGGGATCGGATGATTCAATTTGCTTTAATGGCTCATAGAACGTCAGTCCATGCCTCAACAGGCGAATCCCCAGCACATCTTGTCTTTGGTCGAGACCCTGTGCTACCTGATGCTCTTTTAACAGGTGTAAAATATCCAGTTTACAAATCTACTCATGATTATTCAGATGACTTACAGGTTCGCTTAAAAAAGACCTTTGTAACTGTTAAGAAAAACCTTGAGGAAGCTCAGGAATCACAACAACTTCAACAACATAAATCTGCTAAAATGCCTAAGATTAAAGTTGGTGACTTGGTCTATCTTTACACACCTCATATTCGGCCAGGCCAATCAAAAAAACTCAGTTCTTTAAATCATGGTCCTTTTGAAGTTATCAAGCAAACAACTGAAGTTAACTTTGTCATTCAACACAAAAACAATCCATGTAATCAGCAATTGGTCCACGTTAATAGATTAACTCCTTTACCTCCTAGACGTAGTGAATTGATTTCTAGCACATATAATGATAACATTGATAATTCTTCAACTCAAGAAACAAGACAATTTAAAAGTAGATATTTTCTAAACCATCAAAATAGGGTTAAAACTCAAAATGTTCCTAATTCACACAAGTATGACTTGCGCCCAAGAGGCCAATTTATTCATTAAAGTTACTTGTCAATTAAGGCAATATGTCAAGAGAGCAATTGGCTCAAAAGTAAAGTAAAATGTTTAGATTATGAAATTCTCACATTTTCAAAAAAAAAAAAAGACTGATATTGTTGTGAGATGGACAATTATGTTTCATAATATTATATTTTCAATTGTTTCACAAAGTGTTTTGCAAAACTGTATGCTATGTTAAAATGGATCCAATATTTCTGAACTTCTGTGTAATTTGCTTTATGTGTCAGTCAGCTGAATGTTCTGTACTGCAAGTTCTGTGCCAGTGCAGCTTTCTGAATGTGAGTGCCATGTTAATCAGGTTGAAGTAGTGTTTTAAAATTCTAAATACTTAAATAATAATTTTTTTTGCTTTACTTTAATGATAAGCAGTAATGTTTTAAAGTAATTTTAAGATAATTAAGTACTTGATGGATTAGAGTTTTGGTAAGGATTTTTAAGGATAACTGATAATTTTTATCTCTGTTTTATTTTATGAATGTGTGAATGATTTTTTTTTTAATTTAAAGGTCTAGTAAATTTTAGAAATTTTTTTTTGTCATTTGGTGTTTGTTGACTTATTGGTTGGGGGTACCGCCACCTCTAGGTTTGCAACTTTCTAATGGACTTGTTTCTTGCCTGGGTGCCTGATCAACATTCTTGGTTTGAAAATTTGTCTCATTTTCTAAATTAGTAATTTTTTTAAATGTCCTTTAAAGTAATTTGTTGGCAAGGTTGGATAATAGTTAATAAATTGATTTCTGTGAAAAGTAAATTTATAGAATTTTAATTGTAAAATTTTTGAAGAAAGAAAACTTTTTGTTTAGTTAAACTTTTTGTGAGTTGAGTAAATTAAATTTTCATGTCTCTGTGGTACTCACCAGAAAATGTATTAGTGTTTAAGTTTTAAAAGGGGCAATTTCATCATTTGTGTCTTGTTAATTTGGTGTTGTCTTGTAAAGGTCTATGCTTGTATTGAGACTTATTTTTTTTTTGACTCACGAGTCAAACTTTAGGCCACTCTTGGATTTTGGTTATTATGCTGGTCATGATCTTGTTTGTTTTTGTTTTTTTCTTTGATGTACATGTACATCGCTCAAAATTTACACTAAATTCCTCTCAATGGAACATATGTCATTGGGAACTTAATGCAGGTATTTTCCTAGTATTGTGCGGAAAAATTCCCCGCTTTGCAGGAAATTTTTCTCCCGGGCCCCGAAGGAGTGTGATAAGGCTTTCACACCTCTGTGTTAAAATTGTATATTAAAGTATTGTTTTATTTCTGTGTGATTGAAAGTGTCAATTTCGAAATGTAAATGTCTTTTCTACATGTTTTCAATTACATTGACTTTTAAGGGAAGTGAACTCTAAAATCGCAAAAGTGTTTATGTTCCAGAAAAATAGTAATAGTTTTGTATTTTCGCTTCTCAGTCGCTAGTTGGGAACTTGCAGGTTTTGCGCACGCGCGCGTTTGAAAAAGGATTTTGGAAGCAGTGTGGAAGGAGTCGTGGAAAAATGTAGACGTGTGTGTTTGATTCGCGTATGATCGCGAATTTTAAGAAAAGGTGGATTAATTTTGAAAGTGGAAGGATGTGATTAAAATATGTAACATAGTTCGACAAGTTGTGCGTAGAGTCGTTTGGCTCGGTTCAGAGATGAGTCACTCGTGTTTTTAAATGAATCAGCCTGGTAGTAATGGAATAATGAGTCTTGTGAAAAGAGAAAATGGTTCTTTCACTGGTCGGCTTGAATCGCTAATAGGGCTAGAGGGAAAGCTCATTTTACAGCGATTTGTATTTGCCTGACTCCTCCTTGTGTCCTAAGGTACGAATCAACCAATCTCCGTAACCAACCAAGATGTCGAATTTCGCCAGCATGATGTTGTGTAGTCAAGTTTCCCGACCATTATGGATTTTGTTCTGCGCAAGAATCTCGATGAGTTTATGCCGAGAGTCCATCCTGATATCCTTTCCCATGGTACAGAATTGTAAATGTTATATTTAAAAGAGACGAGGTAAAGTTTTATATATATTTAGTCTTCCACCTAACGAATAGAGTGTTAATTGTCAAATCCTCGTGAGTATCAAGTCATTGATGATGTTATATGAAAATGTCGTATATGTTCAAAGTATACAAATGTGATATATAAATCTCAAGTATAATATGAGGAATATTGTGTTTATTTTATGTATCAGAAAATATGTGTATTCTCTTGGTTCCTCTTCCTCCAGGGGTGTTCTTAATGGTCACCCTACCGAGTGTAACTCTGAGTTATTGCGAGAAATGCTTGTACTCCACTGTTTTCGATCAACTGCCTTGTTATTTCATGTTTAATAAATGTGTTTGATTTCAAAACTTTGTCTTCTCTGTCGAGTATACCAAAACGTTCGCGACAAATTGATTAAATTTTTAATTTAAATTTTATGTATGAAGTATATACACAAAAGAAGATAATATAAACTAAAAGTTTAAATTAAATAGTCAACCTCCCTTGAACCCTTTTGCGTATACCGGGGTACGCGTGCCATACTTTAGAAAACACTGGTGTTATATTGTTTTACCGAAATTTTTAGAGCTCAAGATTTCTAAGGGACAACACATTTTATGACATCCTGAGCACATTTTAAACACATTCACATGGATATTTATAATTGTCTACCTATGTGGGCGTATGTATAATATATATGTGATGTGCATGCATGTACCGCTGTACACTATGTTGTTGTTGAGACCCAGACCGTCCGACCTACCAGAAAGGTGTATGGTAACTATTTGGACGGCCAGCAAGTGCCACCCAATTTAGACCGGAACCCAGTGGGGGAGGCATCCACAGGGACCGTACCCTCCTTCCCCTACCACCAACCTCTCGGAAGGACTTACGGACCCACATGTTTAACGTGATCGTACTCCGCGTGAACACGGCGGCAGTTCTGGCAGTGGCGGGAATCGAACCCGGACCTACCGAGTGCAATTCCCGCACGCTAACCACTGGGCAACCACGCCCTGCTATGCACTATGTAAAAAATTAGTGATGTTTTTTTCGGTGGGAGGGGGAATTTGCAGAATTAGACGCGAATAATATAAAATATATTTTTTTGCAGCATGAATTTCCTATGGGGAGCAATGATAATTTTTGATATCACAACTCTATTTGGGAACTTATAGTTTGTAATACTCTGTCCACTATAGTTTGTAATACTCTGTACAAATCTGTCCAATTCATCGGTGTAATTGATCCGTTGCCAATTTGAAAATATAATTTTTAAAGAATTTTTACAATTATCGCAGGAATAACTTGTAAACGAAAGCTCATGAAAGTAGATAATTTTTGCTTTCTATTATAATAGAGTCGAAAATCGGAATTCGAGCTTCCGACAGATCGATACGGTTCTGGCATTCTAGAACAATAGTATGTCATTTATAGCGTGACGCCTGTGTTTGTGTGTGTGTCTGTATATCTGTGTATGTATCAATGCAATGTATCCCCTAGCTTAAAAACCATTTGCCGAAATTTTATAATATTTCGTAAATAAATCACTTGTCGGTTACCCTCGTGTTATTTAAACTTTGGTACGATTTTAGAAAATAAAACCTACCTCTCTTTGCGAAATGACCCACAAAAAAGTATAAAATACAAAACCAAATATGTTTAAATATATCAATTAAGCGCTTGTTTCATGCGTAATTATTGACTAAAAACGGACAAAATTACTTCAGAAGAAATCATTCTCAAGACATGTCAGTTTTTTTTTTTAATTTTGAAGAGTTGACGACTTTTTAAAATGTATAAAGTAGCCAAATTAAACAGAAGACGCATTAAAACTGAAATTTGGATACCATTTCAAATAAGTAACGGTTGTATTTTGTACAATATAATCCAATTTAATGTATTATGAAAGAAAGAAATATAAAATGAATTTGAGTCTATAAAGAAAGTCATGTACGTACTAAATGTGACATAAACGGATTTAGAGGGCCAACGGCCGTACCGTGCTGAAAACACCGGTTCTCGTTAGATCACCGAAGTCAAGCAGTATCGGGCGTGGTTAGTACTTGGGTGAGTGACCACCTGGGAACACCGCGTGCTGTTGGCACATTTCCGGTGCGGTAGCCTGGTGGTTTGCGCGCTGGATTTGCACGCTGCCACAACTGCCACCGTGTTCATGCGGAGTACGATCACGTTAAACATGTGGGTCCGTATGTCCTTCCGAGAGGTTGGTAGTAGGGGAAGGAGGGTACGGTCCCTGTGTATGCCTCCCCCACTGGGTTCCGGTCTAAATTGGGTGGCACTTCCCGTCCGTCCAAACGGTTACCTTACACCTTTTTGGTAGGTCGGACGGTCTGGGTTTCAACAACAACAAACGGACCTAGAAAATCTGGGAAATGAAAGTCCAGTGGTGTTTTGTACTCTGAATTTATATTTTCTGTTAAAATATAAACAAGGGCCTGACCCTGTTTTTACCGCCGGACACATTGTCTGATTCTGACGGTCCTCATTCTCAGACAATCTCGAGGTGTGTGACACAGTGACACGGCTCACATATTTCGAAACTAAACGGATTTCGCGGAGATCTGACAGAAGGAAGAAACAAACCTTTCAACATCTCATTCCGTATTCCGCACCTCATCCGAGGAGCATCAGTGTGGCCTCGTTCTCGGCCACCGCCCCAAAACAAAATGTGGCCGGACGCTCACTCGCTTGCGGCCACACTTATGAGACATGGAGGGATTTTTAAAATTTGGTTTTCGAATCATACGCGGTCGGCAATATATATTTGCTGTCAACCTATGCCAGAAGATACGACCGGATCGTACTAGTCACAATGCGCACAAGATGGTCCCCACTTTTGAACGCCAAGGTATCATAGCAGGGTCGTAGCCAGTTAGGGGCTGAGTATATCTCCTGGGGCTAAGCCCTCCAGGAGGTATACTCAGCCCCCTGATAAAAAATATTAAATTTTTAGTAGTGATATGAAATTTTATATAAAATGTCCTTCAAATTTTTAGATTTATGAATTACATCGTTTTAAAGACTTTTTTAATTTTGTTGAATTATTTAATTATTATTATATTTAATTTAAAAATATGTAAAAATTATGACAATAGTTATGTAGGATACTTCTGTGTTATTGTGGTTCACTGTATACATTATAGAGTCAAAATCAACTAATAAGTTGGTAAGAGTTAATATTAAGCATTAACTTGTATTAACTTTCGGAATGTTTCTGCAAACTATTAACAGTCTTATTGCTAGTTAATGCTCATATTGAAATCAATTGTAATTATTATACTTGTATATTAATATTGATAGCTATATGGATATTAATAATCAGCTTTTAGCTTGTAAATATAAATATGCAATTATTTGTTAATGATTTACATGAATTGAAATATATAATAGTAACTATTATGATTTATAAATGTTAATAATTAATTCTGTTTTTAGTGAGCCCCCTCTTTTAAGACTGCTGAGCTACCCTTGAATTTCCCCTTTTCACTTTCCTTGTATACAATAATGATAAGGAACGTATTGTGACGGGGTCGAAAATTCGAATTCGAGTTTCCGACGGGAGAGCATGTTTCAAGCATCCCTGATCACGAATCGAACATTTTTGAAGTGATGTCTGTGTGTGTGTGTGTGTGTGAAAGTATGTGTGTGTATGTGTCAGTGAGTCTGTGGAGTCGGTAACTGACGAACGAATGGAACAATTCGAACGAAATTTGGTACAAAAATCACAATCCGTAAACACTGGAAGCTTATTGTTTTTATACGCAATCGAAAGTTCAGAACCCCCCCCCCCCCTAAATTTGTGAGTGAAATTTTGAAAAAATTTTTTGAAATCGTCAAAAAATCAAACCGCTAATAAAGTTACGCAAATAGACATTTTTTATGTAATTTTTCATTAGAAAACGATTGGCATAAATTTTAGAACGCTAACATGAACCATTCTCGAGATATTGCACATTTAAAAAAAAATTATCAAAAAGTTATATAAAATAATAAAAAAATTTCCAATTGAGAAACATGTTCATTTTTCATATGTAATACCATGCGATAAATTGGGTGACATCATTCTCGTGGATCTAACTCGTTCCATTCATGAAAAAAGATACTTTGAGTAATGCTTTTGTATTTGAACGCCAATAGTCATTTATCTGCTGTAAGAATAACTTATTTCTCAGTCCATAACGCTTGGCGAGATTTTGGCGATGAATTTGGCAAAATGTCGCCAACTTGGCGATATTTTTAATTGTTGCCAAATTAACAAAAATCTCACCAAATGGATAAAAATGACGCTAAATCAATGAAAATGACGAAGAAAATTCAATATCTTGGAAAGAATATAATAACTTGAAAAGAATATAATATATAAACAAATAGTTCCGTTTAAATCCCTTTTCATTTTCTAAAGCACCTTATTGCCACAATTTATTTATACAATTAATTAACTACAGTCGGTATCGTATGAATTAATAAAGATAATTTCATATTTTTATTACGAATACATTTCCAGCCGTTATCCGAATTATACCAATGGCCTAATACACCAATTAGAACTATTAAAATTAAGAATTAAGTTAAATACGGTAACTAACCCATGCTTTGGGTAGAATGAAAAGTTCAGTAAGTAAATAGTTATTATTAAAATAGATTGAAGCATTTTTGTTTTAAGAGGGGGGAGGGGTCTGGTGGCGTCAGCTCCATGGTCCGCGATCGTCCTTTTATACGCCTGGTCTTGGGTCCTCTGAAACTTTCATTTGGCACTGCTTCTGACGGCAGTATTTCGACACAGGTAAAGACGATTTTTAGCTATAGAATATTTTAAATTCAATTTTTAGTATTTTTCTTTCAAATTTTATGGAAGGGGAACCGGTGACACTTCTTGCAATATAAACAAAAGATTATATATGTGAAAATTCATCGGGTCCTTCTGATGTGGGGGACCCCAAGCGAACGTTTAGTATATTTACTGGTAAATATGACTCTGCTCTTTTTCAACTCTAGCCCGTTATTTGATAAGGGAAATTCATAAATCAAAAGGCTCAAGTTTTAGGCATTAGTAATTGTCTAATATCGAGAAAACTGTGAAGTACCTTCCTCCCGATACTAGGTGCTCAGTCGGTAGAGTATCGGGGTTTGCCCAAATCCGACCTTCTTTTAACCAGTCGGAGTGGGTTTTATAAAGATTATTACTATTATTATTATTATTATTATACAAAAACAAACACCCCCCATCCCTATCCCTTCTTTTAACTTGGGAAAATTGTTTTCCATTTTATATTAATAACATCCCCCCTGCCCCCTCCCCCCACACACACCTTTTCTTTTCTCTGTAATTAAAGTGGGCGAATACCAAAATTTTTGCGAATACCAGAAGCATTTTTCTAAAGTGCATTAGCCATTATTATGTCTGAATTCAATCTTTGTCTTTTGATTTACACAAAACTATATATTTCAACTGTATTTTCTAATACTTACTGAGGGAAAAAACCCCATTTCCTTGAAAATATCAAAACATTTTCATCGGCTATCTTATTGTGATGAAAATAAATCTCAAAAAAGTGTTTTAATTACAATATATTCATAATTTTTTGTGAAATGTTTGATAAAAGGGGGAAGGAAATATGGACGATATTTTGTGAATTTTTATATCTTGACATTATTCCATTATGGTTTGTTAATGCAATTATTTTTATTGGTTTATTTTACTGAGTAACTTTAATCAAGAGTTTGGTACCAAAAATATGCCAAGATATTGAAAATTAAAACTGATAACATTGCTAGAAAAAGAAATTTGTAGAAAAACTTTTACTAAATGATAATGAAATTATTTGTTTGTAAATTACACCCTTGGTATTATTTTTCACGTCATTGTACATCACCATACCAAATTATAAAAAAATAGAAGCAATTTTAAACAAGGAATAGGCGTTGACTCCAGCCCGATGGAACCGAAATGGTTTTGCCTGAATAACATTTTGTAAAATAAAACCCAACTTTTGTAATATCGAAAAAAAAAAAAGAACTTGATCTAAAATCTAGTTATACACACTTATAAAGAGTTACTCATTCTTGCTTATTGTCCAAAGTTGGAAATGCGAATATCTCGAGCCGCGAATATCAAATTCTGCCAACGTTTGGGGAAATCGCTGAGAGAAACATTGCACCTGCTGCAACAGGTGCAATGTTTCTGTCTGCGATTTCCCCAAACGCTGGCAGAATTTGATATTCGCACGTTGTTCTTCAAACGCCATTTCCGTTTTCGACGAACGAGAACGACTACAGTTCACTGACACGCATTGTCTGGAAAAACCCTGCACTGCGGATCTGCTTCTTCCTTGTTACATCTTGCGTCATATGTGCCTCTATGCCACGGTAAGATAGTTCCTCTCTCCTCCAATCCTCCCCACGGTAAAATAGTTCCCCCTCCCCTCTCCTCCATATCAGCACAATCTCCGAACTTTTTGATCCTACCTTATATAAGCGGTCAAAATGTAGTGTTCCATTTTCGTTTCCGTTTTTAACGTTCTGGCTTTTCCATCAGAAAAACCACAACCACAAAATGTTACTCACATAGAAAAAAAATTAATTGTTCTTCCGTTTTAACCTACTTTCTCCCTGTGATTTCCAATAATAATTTGACATCCTTAATACCAATGCATTGTATGCTTTTTAAAAGAAACCCACATGGAGAAACTAGGTTGTGGTTAATCAAAGTGTGGGTAAAAAGCAATAAGATTGAGGGAGAACACAATTTAAAATTTATGTTTTTTTACTTCTTCAAATTTACTTCAAGTCTACTTCTTCAAGTCTACTTCTTCAAGTTTTTACTTTTTCAAACACAAAAACAAAAAACAAATAGTATATGTCAGAAGAGGCTCGTGCGTTTATCCCTACGGGGAGGGGGGGGGGGAGCACAAAAATATAAAATATTAAACTCTAATTATTTTGGTTAAGTATACTACCTTTATTTTCACTTTCTCATACGTAATATTGAGAAAGTATTGTTTTCACGAAAATTTTCGATTTCAAGATTTTGATGCCAATATATGTATTAGGACCTCTTGACACGTTTCGACCATTTTTGGAGTGATGGCTATATGTCTGTGGTCGATTTCTTTTACGCGATAGCAGCCACAAATATTAGTAGATGTTCATGAAGCTTTTTATCCGGCTTTGTTAACAAAATCTAGAAATAAATAGAATTTTTTTGAAATTCGAGCGATAACTTTGAAATTTATTCGGCATTTTATATTCTCTTCACATAGCAACAGGACAAAATTTAACATAATCATGCATAAAAGGGGTTATTTATGGCTCCATAATCACGAAAATTGAAAGTTTCGATAATTGTATTGAAAAATAGCCGCGACACAATATTACATCTGTATTTATACATATATAGATAGATAGATATGGCCATCCATATAATTTCGTGTGTTTACATGGGTTTGTATGGCAGTTGTTGAAATGGAAACCAATCATCCGATGCCCTCGTTACGCCCCTTCAGTCGGCCAATCTCGTAAACAATGCGAATGGGATCGTGCGATTTTCGTAAGAGTGCGAAATTGTACGCTTTTGCCGTCCTTGCATCTGCGATAACTGTGGGAAAGCGTAGAAAATAAAACCACCCATCCATGATAAAGAGTAGAAAAACTCGTCCTTGGAAGTTATAAGCAAGCGATAGCGGCGATTTACTGTGAAATCTATATTTAAAATAGCTGTAGGTCCGTTCTTCGGACGGAATATATAATGTAAAGAAACTCAGTTCACAATTTAAAGTGAGCTTTTAATATTGGGTGTCTTTTTTTTTGTAATTTTATAATAATTCTCACAAAAAAGAAACAGTTGAATTCTTCCATGCTGAGATCAGACAGACAGAAGACTTACAATTTCATTATTGACTTTTATTTTAGAAGACTTACAATTTCATTACAATTTCATTACTGACTTTTATTTTAAAAGACTTACAATTTTAATACAATTTCATTACTGACTTTTATTTTAGAAGACTTACAATTTCACTACTGACTTTTATTTTAGAAGACTTACAATTTCACTACTGACTTTTATTTTAGAAGACTTACAATTTCATTACAGACTTTTATTTTAGAAGACTTACAATTTCATTACAATTTCATGACTGACTTTTATTTTAGAAGACTTACAATTTCACTACAATTTCATTACTGACTTTTATTTTAAGAAGACTTACAATTTCATTACAGACTTTTATTTTAGAAGACTTACAATTTCATTACAATTTCATTACTGACTTTTATTTTAGAAGACTTACAATTTCATGACTGACTTTTATTTTAGAAGACTTACAATTTCATTACAATTTCATTACTGACTTTTATTTTAGAAGACTTACAATTTCATTACAATGTCATTACTGGCTTTTATTTTAGAAGACTTACAATTTCATTACAATTTCATTACTGACTTTTATTTTAAGAAGACTTACAATTTCATTACAGACTTTTATTTTAGAAGACTTACAATTTCATTACAATTTCATTACTGACTTTTATTTTAGAAGACTTACAATTTCATTACAATTTCATTACTGACTTTTATTTTAGAAGACTTACAATTTCATTACAATTTCATTACTGACTTTTATTTTAGAAGACTTACAATTTCATTACAATTTCATTACTGCCTTTTATTTTAGGAGACTTACAATTTCATTACAATTTCATTACTGACTTTTATTTTAGAAGACTTACAATTTCATTACAGACTTTTATTTTAGAAGACTTACAATTTCATTACGGACTTTTATTTTAGAAGACTTACAATTTCATTACTGACTTTTATTTCTTAGTCACATACTCGTTCTTCGCACGGAAAGTACAATATAATAAAACTTAAAATTCACAATCATTTGCAAATTCCAATAGTATTCTAAGTCATATTGTTATTCTAAACATTTTATTAAAATATTTAAATTAATGCTCCTAAAAAGCAGTTTAAGTATCTGTGTTCTCGCTATATGCAATTATCTTCATAGGCAGATCTGAAGAATAAAACATCTTGATCACGTTTGTAAACAAATTTACAGAAAATATGAAATTGAATTAATATATGCCATAATAAAAGCGCTAAAATTCTATGGGAAAATACACCCGTATTACTTATATTTTCGTAGATCAGAAGATTATATCCGTGTATTAAAATATATACCCGTATTCCAATATATATATGGATTTGAAAAATCTTTCAACCCAAAGGCCGTAACGGATATAATCCAATCAAAAATGCAATTTCGATAAAATTTATTTACTTACCTTTCTCTATTATTTAAATCAAAAAATATTTATTACTGTATCAACTCACTGGGTTTAATTTCGTTTCTTAGCAACGTATTATTTTCAAATGTAAACTCATATGGTTTAATTCCATTGCTTAGCAACATGATATATATATATTTTTTTCAAACAACTTTACGGAACAAATATCGTTTGCCTATCTTGATGAAAGGTATTTCTTTCCTAGTGTAAAATTCGTGATTTTTAAAGTTCTTTTAATTTATATTTAGCATTGCATCCGTCCTAAAACTTTTGCGTATTTTCTGTGCATCTATATTCTGCACCAACGCAATTACAATATTTTTGAGTTTAAATGATCATCAAACTTTGATTATTTCTACAACGAAGCCTAATTTTAATGGATGCAGAATGTAAACAAGTGATTGTAAGATGAGTTGTATAAGAATTGCTGAATTTTTTCCACGCAAAATTATTTAGCCCTGGAGTCTGGAATAAAAGTGATATGAATGAAATATTCGTTGTTTTTACATAGAGAGCCAGACGATTTCTATTTCGATGACGTCATTTGAATAAAATTCATTCTTTTCGATGAAGTTTTAGTTTTCAAATATAATAAATTATTGTAGTATTGTGATAATTTAAAATATATCATCACTGAATGTATCGCATTCTAGAGGTGTTTAAATAAAATTGCATTTCAGTTGGAAAGTGTTTCATAATCAATACTTTATGCAAGAAGGATCTTTTTTGTTAAAATATCTCACTAGATTTAATATTATAATTTACTAAAAAATGCATCTGCAACGGTACGGGTAATGTTGAGCATTACACATTTGGTTGTCAAAATTTCACCTTACTAGGTCAACCACTGCAAATCAATCTATTTGGCAATTTTAATTTTTTTTTTTCTGTAAAAATAAAAACTATATTGAGCGATTGAATAAATGAAATTTCAGAACAAATCAAGTAGTTTTCTGTATATGAGTGGCTTTTAAAAAATTTCTGGTCAATGTTGTTGACTTTCTATACTACACTGATTTGTTTTGCCTTTTACTTGTATATTATTTTATTTATATATTGTTTGCTTTCTTTATTGATTTTTCATAAATTTAGTATTTTATTTGGCTTTTACAAGGTTCTAAATTGCTAATTACTCTCTCTCTGTCTCTCTGTCTTTCTCTCTCTCTTTCTCTTTCTCGCTCTGTCTTTCTCTCTCTGTCTTTCTTTCTATCTCACTCTCTCGCTCTCTCACACACACACATAGAGAGAGAGAGAGGGAGAGAGAGAGAGAGAGAGAGAGAGATTTTCTAACGCACTCTTCCATCGAAAACTCGTATTCGAATTTTAAACCCCATCATAATACTATGCATTATACTATACAGAAGTAATATAAAACAATTAAACCTCAATTTCATATCTGCTCTAAATATCATTTAATATGATATATTTATGTAATTTTCAAAAATGGATTGTTGATGTCATAATTTGGCCATCACTATATATGTTTCTCTAAGTCAACTTAGATTTTTATTGTGGTTAAAAGAAAATTTCAGTTAATTGTGCCCACTATCTCATTTGATTTGTGTACTTTCTATTTTATTTTTCTGCTCGAGTTTTATCTCATTTTTATAGACATACTACATATTTTGTACATTTCTTGTTTCTACCAGTGCCGGATATCCTTAAAAGCTGAAGAAGCACGAACTTCGGGCGGTAGATTTTCTAGGGACGGCAAAATTTAATCCAAAGCCAAGCACCAAGAACGTCATGTTAAAAAAAAAGGAAAAATATTCATATTTGATCCATTTTTCAATTCAAACCATTGGAGGAACAACTGCATTGTAATAAAGTCCTACACTATTTACATCCATGCCCATGCAGATGGTCTTGAATAGGAATAATTGAAGATCAAGTTTTACACGTTGATTAAAACACCGATTTTAGAAGCTGTTCTAGGATGTATTGCAATACGAACTGTAAATAATATTATTGCAAGATCGTAAAGTTTTGTTTTACCAATGTAAAACTAAATTCAACACTTCTTTGTAGTTCTATATCCATCAAAATTGTTATGTATTATAGGGTACACATACAGAATAGGAAATAAACAGTGGAATAAAAATAAATTTTAGCACAGCAAAATTTCCAGAATCAATGGGGTTAAATACGGCACTGGTGTCTACAGTAGTTTTCTGAAAACTAGGAATTCTAGGATCTACAGATAATTTACCCCCTTTCCCCACTCCCACTCCACTGTCGTAAATAACTATTCGAAATATTTTGATGTGTTTTGCAGTTCCTTTCCTTTTGAGTCAGAAAAAATACACAACTTACTGATCTACATAAAAATAAAACATTAAATGTGACGTGTTTCAATCATCTATATGATAATTGTCTAACGTGTTTAGGTTTTATCAAGCCCTTTATATTTTTTTATTTACTACTCCCCTCCCGCAGGGGGAGGGAAAATATTTTGTAAAAAGTATTTTCTGCCCCTCCAGAAACCCCCTGGTAGCCTAGAAGGCCTGATCTTTGCATACTTATAGTATCGATTACGAACTGAACCTTACGGAGCCCGAATTTCGATTTCTCCCCGGGATGGACAAAAAGGGGGGGGGGGATTAAAGTCTCCCAGAACCCCCTCAAAGTGCTACGATGAACCTTGACCAGGGGGACAGAACCTAACTGGATCAATTCTCGACCTAGGCATCGCATATTCTTAAACAGAATAAAGCTTATTAAAATGTTGCAAATTAATTCTTAAGAGTATTAGTTTCCCTGTCTTTGAGAGATTTAAATAAGTTCATTTATAAATTTTTACCAAAACTGACGAGAAATGCTCATTTTTAAAAAATTATATGCCAAATTTCAGGAATCTGTATGTGATGTGATAAAATGCATGTCTTTTTCATATTACATGTGATTTATTATTATTTTTTTCCGTAACTACAAAGTTATCGCAGGTTAGACGGACAGAAAAATTCGATCACAAACTTAAACTCCAGATCTGATTTTAATAAGTGTATTTAAAAGAGCCGAGCTGCAGCTTTATTATTGCACGTATTTGACCCTTCCCTGCAACTCATTTTGCAAATAGATTAATATTTTCATTTCATTGTATTACATCTAAAGAAGCATAATACGAAGCGTGACAATTAACGTTGCGTTTCTTTTGTCTGGGGTCTAAGCCGATTAGCAAAACTAAATAGTTGGCAAGTTTTAAATAATTTGGATGTTTATCTTTTATGTCTCAACTCTTGGAGGTAAAGGGAAGCAGTTAAAACTCCATGTTAGGAAAACGCCAAAATAGTTTTCAGACAATCATTCAGGTGGCGCTGGGGAATGATAAATCCCAACGAGTTGTATGTATTTATATGGATAAAGGCTGGAATTGAATTAAATAATGTTTATTTAAACTGTTAATTATGATGAAATGAATGATCGGTGGAATGCAAATGAGCACTCAGACTATAAAAAATATGCTTACTTTTTCACATTTATTTTACCTTTAAATATATGTTTACCTCCCTATATTCTTTACCCTCTTCTACTACCAAGAACAAAACACTTGCTACTTCGACTCATAATTAAGGAACATCCATTAAAAAATAATCAAAAATACATAATACTATGTCAATCTGTTGTGTCAAATGAGAACAAATGGCACGTTACGAACACTAACAACACCTAGATATAATTCTAACAGCATTATGATGTTTCCAAGATTTTCATCTATACGAGTTTTGTCTCCTTCTCTCTAACTCTATGGCTCAACTACAATTTGTCTCGATCATTTGAATTGTATCGTTAGGTATAATGAAAATAGTAGATTATTATGGTTTGTTCGATTGGATGTAAAAAGCAGCATCCAATGAATTTGACTCTACACTGGAAAAAATATGAAGCCGTGTGTAGGATTAAAGAATTAAATTCTCCTGTGGGGTAATTTTGTAGGATAAAGGAATCCAATTGTCCTATAGGATAAAGAAATCTTGTAGAATAAAGAAATCCAATTGTTTTGTAGGATACTTTTCGTAGGATAAAGGAATTCAATTGTCCTATAAGATAAAGAAATTTTGCAGAATAAAGAAACCCAATTGTTTTGTAGGATACTTTTTGTAGGATAAAGGAATCCAATTGTCTTGTAGAATAAAGAAATCCAATTGTCTTGTAGGATAATTTTGTAGGATAAAATAACCCATTGTCCTGTAGAATAAAGATGTACAATTGTCCTGTAGAATAAAGAAATCCAATTGTCTTGTATAAAAAAGAAATCCAAATTTGTAGGATAATTCTGTAGCAAAAAGGAATTCAATTCCCCTATAAGATAAAGGAGTTTAGCTGTTTTGTAGGATAAAGGAATCTAGATAAAGAATATTAGACAAATAATGCAACAAGAAAGCATTTTCGTTTGATAATTGCAGCTTTCAGATCGGACTGAGTTGGATTAGTTTTGCACCCTACTTTTCTTTTTCTGCATACAAGGGCAACTTTAATTGGGGTTTACAATTTAATTTGGATTTCAAACTACTACGAGCATGTATGTATACACACAGTTCTCCCAACCGGTATTGGAGATTCAAACCTGGGTTCTATGGATCAGCAGCCAAGGGAATGAACGATGTTGCCATAGATGGGCCTTGCACAGGAAGTTTCCTATGTTTGGAATTAAGTTCTCATTGCAGATAACAGCATCCATTGACCGGTTCTATGCTTGTCAACATGGAATAGCCAATATCTGCAATAGCAGCAAGAAAACTTGCTATGCGAATTTCTATTTTCCATGAAAAACAACGAAATGTAGCCAATACTAAATTGATAGTTTGAATTTCTGTGTTTAGAATTTCCGTACATTTTTGAATTTCTGTGTTTGCTATAAATTCTCTTGACTCGGAAAACTTTCTCAGCTTTTGATAAAATAATTCTTAAATTGATTTCCTGAAAGCAAATGATAGGTTATTCCGAACGAGTCAATAAAATCTCAGTTTTGGTAAAGAAATCATAAGCGTATTTTTTACAGTGTATGATTGTTATACTGGAAGTAAATAGCGTAAGGGGGTTATTGTTGTTGAGACCCAGACCGTCCGACCTACCAGAAAGGTGTAAGGTAACTGTTTGGACGGCCGGGAAGAGCCAACCAATTTAGACCGAAACCCAGTGGGAGAGGCATCCACAGGGACCGTACCCTCCTTACCCTACCACCAACCTCTCGGAAGGACTTACGGACCCACATGTTTAACGTGATCGTTCTCCGCGTGAACACGGCGGCAATTTTGGCAGCGGAGGGAATCGAACCCGGGCCTACCGAGTACAACTCCCGGGCTACCGCGCCCTAGCATAAGGGGGTTGTAAAAAAAGTGAGCAGGAACTATCCCCTCATCTTACCCACCAGTAGCACAATGATAAATAGAATAATTATTAGAGAGAGGCATATTTATGAAAGAAAATAAAAGTGGGAATGATGGTTAAAAGTGTTATAGGAAATACCAGTAAACTAATAGATGGAGAAACGTCTGATCAGCCAGAGTTCAATAGTTCGATGTCTTGCTAATATACGAATTATTTACAATGACGTCTGAACACAGACTTAAACCTGAAGGTTAGATGTAGTGAATTATTGATATATGAGTAATATCGGAATGATAATTTTCACAGGGACTTATGATTCATTCCAGCGGTTTCAATTTATAGGAAATTACATCAAACAAGATAGTATCATGCATAAAAAACAGAGGAATAAGAAAGAAGGTCGTACAGATGACAGTTGCACCTCGATCTGAGATCCAGACGATTGTTTCAATTTTCCCTTGTTAGCGTATAAAAATGAATCTTAAACTCCTGGCTTCTTTAGTTTTCAAGATATTTTTCCTGAGTTTTTTTTTTTCTGCCAAGCATAAACGCTAAAAAGAAAAATATTTGTGTGGTTTTCTTTTAGAGCGATAAAAATAAATTAGAAGTATTTTAAATATTAGTTATAAACTATAATTTCGTTTTGATAGCTATTAAGAATACTTCTAATTCGTGTATTACTGAATTCTTATAAAAAGCACAGACCGCCTTATTCTCTGCATCTATGCTTGGTAAATAACAGGCAAGAAAAATCTGACAAACTGAAACAGCCAGGGGTTTAGGACTTTTTTTTTATATATTAACAAAGGGAAACTGCAACAAACGACTATAGGGAAAATATAATCTAAAGGAGGTGAACGTCCCCTCTAAGTACAGATGGAAAGATTGACATCTCAGTAGCTCAATGGATTGAGCGCTATCTTGTCAGTTGGAGATCGGCGATTTGATTCACAGCTAAAACAAAAGTTTTTTACAAGGATGGACGAATAAAAATATCCCGATTGTGCGGCATCGGAGTGCAAAAGTATTTCCGGTACAAAAGAACGGTATATAAAAGATTAATAATTTTTTATTAAAGTCTATTCCATTCTACTATATTGATTTTAAAAATTTTATTTTCTCATAGAACTTTAGAGTGGATCCCGTTATATATTTAAAACAACCCAAGTACGGTAATCAAAATTACATCCGATTTCTGTGAAGATCTAGTATAATTTTGAGTCCAAATTTTGATATAAGCTATACTAGCGCTAACATGGGCGTATGCAGGATTTTTTCTAGGGTGGTGGTGGTGGTGTGTGTGTGTGAGGGGGGGGGGGTGCTAAAATCGATTACATTCGAAATGTTTGGAGATTACTATCAACCTTTGACTTTTAGAATTTCGAAATTAAAAAAACAGGAATCCAGTTTACAGATGCTTGCATCAGTCTGTAATCTCACTCCATATTTTAAATCTAATCTGTTCATTTAACAGTCTTGAAAATGGGCATGCAAATGTAGATATAGCGGTCCAATGACAAAATTGAACAACTGATAAAAATTCGAAATATTAATATTTGGGGGGAGGGGGGAGGTTCAAATCGGTCAAAAAATAAAACACATATAAACAAATGTAATTCTCGGTCTTTGGGACAATGTTTTATGAACAATCACAAATCACTTGTCATTTATTCTAATTCTTTGCTGAAAATGCGGTTAAAAATTTACTGTGGATTAAACCTTTGTCAGCAAAAGTGTAAGGATATCAACTGATTTATTTATTTCTTTTAATCTCGGAGCCAAAACGGTCCTTCTACAGGAGAGTGCTTTGGCATACCCCTGCCCCCCCCCCCCCCCTAAATACGCCAATGAGCGCTAATGAAAGTAATTTGTCTTCTGAATCTTTTGTGCATATGCAAGTGGTGTGTTGAACTTTATTGGCAAATACAATAAAAGTTTTAAATATTTAAAGTTGGAAATATATTTTTTAATTCTAATTTTTTTAAACAAATTTAAAAGTTTAATCATATTGTTTTAAATTTTTTATTTTGATTTTTAAATAAATGTAGCAAATTAAACAAATATGTTTTCATTTAATATTTTTAAAATTAAAAATGTATTAAATTACAAATTTTTACATTAAAAAATGTTTTGTTTAAATATAACTTGTTTTTAAACATATAGAAAATAATATTGGGCATTTAAGCGTTTGAACATGAAATAATTCGTTGACTTTTGAAACTGTTTGAATAATTTCGGTGTTTCAAAAAACTTTAAACAAACTCCAATATTCAAACACTATAGTTAACATTTTAGTTTATTTATAAAAATATTAAAATTATGCCAAAATTTGAATTTATTTATAAATATATTAAAATTATGCCAAAATTTGCATGGTTTGCGATGTTTCATTAGCTGTTCAAAGCAAAGGGAGCTTTTGATGGAGCTAGACACGTAGCTTTGACTGTTGTAATGAAAAATATAGTTTTGAAACGTCACGTTCAAAATGTGGTAATAAGACATGGACATGATAGAAACGGGATAAAAATTGAGTAGAGAGTAGGAAAGGGGGGGGGGTAAAAATATATATGTATAAATTATTTATAGTCTAAATAGCAAAATGTACTTTAACTTCCTCAATAGTAGGGAGACTTTATCTTGGAAATCCTTGGGGTGGAACAGCTGCTCCCGTCCTCTTTAAATGACCCTTCTAATCATCTGTGGGGACATTTTGCAAATATATTAACACTTCCTATGTGTATAAAACATTCCCTTCCTCCCTTACTTTTGTTAATTTCCAAAGTTCCAAATGCTCTTACTAAACGTACTTCTACTGGGATGAGAAACGAACTTTATTTTCATTCAAGCACCAATAGGTTGTGCTATCTCACTCTTTCAATATTTTTTATATTTGCACTGATGCCTCAAAAATATTAATGTTGGGGTAATGAGTTGATCTATTTTAATATCTTGTTACTAAACGTACTTCTACTGGGATGAGAAACGAACTTTATTTTCATTCAAGCACCAATAGGTTGTGCTATCTCACTCTTTCAATATTTTTTATATTTGCACTGATGCCTCAAAAATATTAGTGTTGGGGTAATGAGTTGATCTATTTTAATATCTTGTTACTAAACGTACTTCTACTGGGATGAGAAACGAACTTTATTTTCATTCAAGCACCAATAGGTTGTGCTATCTCACTCTTTCAATATTTTTTATATTTGCACTGATGCCTCAAAAATATTAGTGTTGGGGTAATGAGTTGATCTATTTTAATATCTTGTTTATCGAGAATGATTATTTTAAAACATTAGTTTTTACATATGGTAACACATTTAGAAATGCTTGATGATATACATACTTCTAAAATGTTGCCGTTCAGAGGCAAAACATAAAAAAAAAATCACAAAAACATTTATAAAAAGCTATCCGTGGTTTAATTTTAAAATAATTGTACCACGCATATTTATGTAACGATTTTATGCAATTTGATATGTGATTTGTATTTTAGCACCAAGTAGTAGCAAAGATGTACAGTAAAAAAGTTTACTGGAATAATATATAGATATAAAACGGACAATTTAGTTGTTTAGTGACTTACCATATTCGTCTCTCCTCATGAGCTTGCTGATGTTGGTTTTAAATTCCTATGTGATGAGGTACAAATGTCTTCATGTCACCATGAAATCCACCAATATTCCCAAATTCCGCGTTTTCGGATCACATGGTTATTAACCTTTTACACAAATAAACAGATCTTCAGAGATGCTATGAGGAAACGAACAGAGCAAGAACCAGAAAACTTCGAGGAACCGGCTGTTCCGCTACCACGTGACGGCTGAAGAACCTAGTTTCGGGAAGGGTCCGACTTCGGAGGTGGATCGCCTGCAAGTGCTGTTCGGAAGTGCGGTTCAGAGGCTGAAAACTTGAAGGACGGCTGACTTGAAATTTTGAGGTCAGTAGTTTTCGCGAGTAAGCTTGAAGTTTTGTAGCGCATGTAAATGCAGTATTGATACTTGTTTGGCTGGAGGGACGGATTTTGTCCGTTGAATTTTATAAAAGGTGCAACGGGGTGAATTAGCTGAGAAACGCAAAACTGGGTCAAGTTCGATTCATCATCTTGTGCATTAGTGTTTACATTTTAAAGATATACAATGCTTGCTTTCAGTGGAGGATTTTTGTTTTCTACTAGCTGCGTAACTCAATTTAGTATACACGTCTTTGAAGTTAAAGCTCGCTTTTATCTGCTCCGGTCAACAACTAGAGCAATTTTTTTTAAGTGCCGAATTATTATGTAAATATATATCATCATGTGATATGTATGTTTTGAGTAAATTATTATTGACTCAGAAAACTGGGTCAATAATATTTTATTCACAAAACCATCCAGTGAACAAGAGGAGGAAGAAGAAGATTTTCCAAAATCTATTCTTCGCAAAAAATATTTCAATTCCAAAATTTATTCCTATAAATTCCTATTAAATCCTGAAAAATTTAATGTAAATTACGGTAAAAACATCTCAACTGTTCGTATCTTAATAAATGTGTCACGAGCAGTATCAAAACATGAAAATCGCACCCATTTTTAGGGAGTTTCATTTGTAAGACGATCTTTTAAAACTTCTCTTAATGATGTTTGAAATGCTTGTAAAGTTGAAGATACGTCTGTGAGGCTCATGAATTGGATGTATTAGACTTATTTGTGTTAATATATGCTGTTTTAACACTATTAACACCCATAACGTTACTCAAATTATTTATTATATTTGAATATTACCCGGAGAAGGCCTCGAATCCTTCATCTAGATGAAAGTGTTCTACTGATGGATGAGTCATCTGAGCTGTAAGAGTTAATCTGAGCTGTAAGAGTTAAGAGAAATAATGCATATTCCTTCTCCCCCCCCCCTCACTTATTTTAATGATGCAATTTAATTTTACTGTAGTAGAAGATTTCGACCCCCCCCTCCCATACTCAAGGGGAAATGCTATATCAAAATATGCCAAAAAATCAACATATCTGCATTCATTGGTCAATTTTGCAAGTGCAAGTAAAGCATATTTAAAGCAGTGGCGTATGCAAGGGATCAGCATCGCCTTCATTAGCTGAACAATTACATTAGTATTTTATAAGGTATATCTATTGGAGTTATGAATTATTACTAGTTATTTAATTTAATTTTGCAAAACTAAGTTAAATTACTAGTGTTTTGATTTTTATATCATAACAAATGGAAAACGAAATCTCCAGTACTGTAACCCCCCTTTGGTTCTCTCCTGTTTTTCCGGGGCTGTGTTCACGCTTATGATTCAAAGAACGCCCATTCAGATAATTCAATAAGATACCTGAAACTATAAATTTTCAAAGCGTATGAGTCTATAACACAATCTGGAATATACATAGATTGATGCAGCACTCAATTCTTTTATAGATTCATATTCCCTATTTTTTTCTACGACCATTTACCACAATCAGCCTTTGAGTGAAAAAAAAATGTACTTTCTTCATGAGATTTTGTTAGGTTGTTCTTTTAAAATATGTCTTGTTTCTTTAAAAACAAAAATGTGTAACAGATCAATCTAGGGGATGTATTAAACACATTGAGCTGCTGATTTGTGTTAATAAATACAATTTTAATACCTTATAATGGATTTAAGTTTTCTGTATTGATTCCTAAAGTCTCAGAAATCATCATTATTCTCCATAGGATATAATGTCTTAAATAATTTAATTTTTTAATAATTAGTATTCCAATCGCGTTCATTACACACAAAAAAAAAAATCTGATGTGGGCAATACACAACTTTCCTTATATAATGCAATGAATTTACTACTTTTACAATAAAAAAATGGGTTTTTCTTATAGTAGATATTTATATTCTTTCCAAGATATTGAATTTTCGTCAATGAGTCGTCATTTTTATTGATTTAGTGTCATTTTTATCCTTTTGGCGATATTTTCGTTAATTTGGCATAATATTTAAAAAAATCGCTAAGTTGGCAACATTCCACCAAATTCGGCGCTAAAATCTTGCCAAGCGTTATAGATGGAGAAATAAGTTATTCTAATAGCAGATAAATAACTATTGGGGTTCAAATACAAACATATTACTCAAAGTATATTTTTAGTGAATGGAACGAGTTAGATCCACGAGAATGATGTCACCCAATTTATCGCATGATATTACATATGAAAAGTGAACATGTTTCTCAACAGTTAATATATATATTTTTTAATTTATGGGATTTTTTGATAAATTTATTTTAAAAATATGCAATATCTCGAGAACGGTTCATGTTAGCGTTCTAAAGTTTATGTCAATCGTTTTCTAAGAAAAAATTACATAAGAAATGTCTATTTGCGTAACTTTATTAAATGTTTTGAGTTTTTGATAATTTTTTCAAAATTTCACTCGAAAATTTAGGGGAGTTCTGAACATTCGATAACGTTTAAAAACAATAGGCTTCCAGTATTCACGTATTGTGGTTTTTGTACCAAATTTCATTCGAATCGCTCTATTTGTTCGTGAGATATCGTCTCCACAGACTCACTGACACACACACACACACACACACACACAGACATCACTTCAAAAATATTCGATTCGTGATCAGGGATGCTTGAAACGTACTCTCCCGTCGAAGACTCGAATTCGAATTTTCGACCCCGTCACAATACTTTCCTTATACATTATGTATATAAGCTAAGTAATAAGCAGAAATGTTTCTTTACAAAAACTCTTCACATCCTCGAAATTAAATTATGTCTTCTCCTCGACGTCTTTCATCAAACTGAGTGGCTGTTCTATCGGGAGACTAGTGTGCACTGCAGTGTTGTGAGCCTACACTGAATGGCACTATAACATTTCAACGGTTATAACTTTTTACCACCTTCTTCCTTATCGCCACTTTCTTCTTTCTCTACAATAAAACTGAGAGAACTGTTGAAAGCCATTTTGCCAAAAGAAAAAAAAAATTGTATTAACTCACTAGCTGTATATCCGTTCATTTTATGTGATTTATGATGTAAAGAAACATACTTGACGATTCATGGTCAACTTTTAATACTGAGTCTTTCATTTTGAAATTTTATGTACTTCTTCCAAAGCAGAGAAGTGAATTCTCCCTTGCTGAGATATAAGCAGACAGACGTACGACTTACAATGTTATTTATATAGATAATAACAGTTTTACAGTTAAATAATAGCTTCTTTACGGACTACATTTCTAGTGTTCTTACCAGGAGCAGAGAGAGAGATATCTTCATTTCATCATTCCCATCCAAGGCTCTTAAACATGCAGCATACAGTTGGCCATGCGAAAAGCAGCAGGTAGGTAGGTATATGCCCACTCTGCTGAATGGTTGACCTTACTTCTGCTGTCTGCCCTTATTTTTATAAAACTATCATAATTTTAAAGATAGATATAATAATAATAAAAACAACACGATTGGATCATGTTATAGGATTTTAAATACCATTTATTGTAGAGAGATTAAAAAAAAAGTAGGTCACATTAGTTTGGAGACTAAAATTATGATTGGGTTCCTTTTGTTTGGAGGTTCCGATAACAAATGAGTCACACTCAAAGTAAGAAAAGAGTTAAGACAGACAGACGGACAAAGTTTTGAGTGGGACCATAATGAATTTTCAAAATTTCCTGAAAATCGGTGTAGTCGTCCTTCAGTGATGATGAGACAAACATATCGATTTCCAATTTTATTATATAGATTTCATTCAACACAATTCTCACAATACTTCCGAAATGACATCGGACTCAAGGACGGGGTTAGTGGAGTACCCAGGAGAGGAAGATTCCTCCCTTTAAACTCCAGGCGAAGAAAAAAAAGACAGAAAGAGAGAGTAATAAAAGGCTTTTAAACAACTGATAGGAATTTAAGTCTAAGATAGAAATGACATCGGGAGAAAATCAATTTAACATAACGTGCACTACCTCCGAACAGAAGCAATCCTTGAAAGATCTTTCGTTCCATAAAAATGGACGCTAAAAGATCAGTAAAAGTGAAAGAAACAATGAAGTCAGTCAGTCTGTGGAAGTGAAACCTAATCCCTGAAAATCTCCCACAAGCACGAAACGTCCGGACTGATACTGCGATTTGGCAATCGGGAATAATTTCTCTGCCGTGCGCTATGCACCGTTGCCCAAATCATTAAGCTTTTTTGCCACAAGAGTTAAAAATCATTCAAGCGATATTGTTGTGAAAGCAGACGATATTTAGAAAGTGAAATTTTTATATCTTACAAACGAATGGAATCAAAATAGTTGATCATTTTTTGTGATGAAAGGGAGAATGTTTAAAGCAAATGTTCGGAACATTCTTTAAATGTTTAGTTCATGGAGTTAGAAAGGAGATATAACTCCTATGAATGGAGCGCTTGAAAATGCCATAATGCTTTGAGAATTATATCTAGATGTCGCTAGTGTTAGTAAAGTAGCTGCTACTGTTAGTTGACGCAGTAGATTGACGTAGTATTTAGTATATGTATTTTTGATTATTTTTAAATTATGGGTTCCCTAATTATGAGTATAATTAACCAGTATTTTTTTATAGTTGTAGGATAGAGTACAGAATATGCGGAGATAAAAATGAATTGAAAGGTAAAATAATTTTGAATACTTCGGAATATTCTTAACTGTTACAGTTCTGCTTCACATTACTATAGCAATATATATTTACAAAATGGAAGGTTCAAATAAATATTTTAGGCCTTTCGCCATAGAAATGCATACAATGCAGGACTACTCATCTTATCTCAGCGCCACCTGAACGATTGTCTCAAACGATATTGGCGTTTTCTTAATATGAAGTTTTAACTCCTTACGTTTACCTCCATGGTTGAGTTATTGGTTCAAGTTATCAATTTCTCTCTCATACTATATATAATACATTGTTCCGGAAATTATCATTAATTTCCCTAGGAAATAATGCTATGAAAATATGAAAACTCGGTTAATTCAAATTCTAGTCATGCAAATTACTAGAAATTATATGTATTTCCAGTTTTTTACGTAATATTCTACATACTGTATTAAAAGCCCTTTCTGTCTGATTGCCTATAATTTTTGGCCACAATTCTAGTTTTTTACATAACATTCTACATTCCATATTAAAAAACCCTTATGTCTGCATGCCACACCTGGCTACATATTTGGCGCAGTATCGCCAACTTGGAGACTTTTGACAAATATCGCAAAATTCCCGATAATTCAATATGTCAAAAGATTAAGTACAGTTTCTTTAATAATCCCCATAGGCTTGCGAGAATTATGAATTTAATATTCTTGATTCAAAATATAGTGAGTTTTATTGTTCGTGGAGCAGATATTCTTTTTGCAGGGTGGTATAAAATTTGTGCTGTATCAAGGGTGAGGGGTGGGGGTGGGGGGTCTAGGGGCCATAAAGTAATTGTGTTTTTTAGTATAGCATTTTGTTAGGTTCGTATGGTAATAAAGTTTTGTTAGGTTGTGGCATAACAAATAATATTGATTGAGAGTGGAATTTAGTATCATTTAGTCCGAGGAGTTTAGAAACGCAAGTGCTGCAGGTGGGTGAATGGAAGGGAATTAATCCTGTACATATCTTTATGTACCTTTAAAATATATCCGATTTGACATCTAGTTAAGCATAAAATTATTTTAACAAAACTTTCATTGGCCTCTTTTTTCCCCCATTCTATTTAGAACTAAATTTGCAGCTCTTAACGTGGCCGAAAAATTTAAAAGGTGATCTCGTAAATGCAAAGACGTTAGAAAAGTTGACAGCTTGAAAGCTTATTAAAAATAATTATTTAAATTTACATAAACGTTTCACGTGTTTAAAAATGCCAGTTTCGAGAGGAAGGAAGCGATAACTGGTAAGAAGAAAAAAAATGTGAACATATTACGTTCGTTTCCACCTTTTCCTGCTTCCTAAGCGTGTTTCTTCCTCAAGCTAAATTTCTAAATTCTGAAGTAATAATTTACATTCAGTATTATGCCACTGATAGAGTGCTTTAATTCTTAAGGATCGTGTGTGTTTTTAATTGGAACATAAATGTATTTTACACGCACAGTGGGCGGAACTTAATTTGAATCATGTTCGAGAGGGGGCTTTGATACAAAAGCGGTTGATTCAATTATTCAGGGGGGAAAAAACACTCTCAAATTAACATTGTAAAAAACCTGATGTGGGCAGCAGATGACTTTTCCTACAGACTCAAATGCATTGTCTCTTTCTTTCATAGTGCAATCAATTTAATTGCGCGGAATTATATGAATACTTATTTAAAATTACACCGAATTTGCAGTTTTAATTAAATTTCCATTTTTATTTTCTGACTGTGCAGAGTTCACTTCAACGATAAGAGCTTACAATTTCGTCATAGTAGCTCAACGCTAGAGCGTCAGCTGGCCAGTTTGGAGATCCAGGGTTCGATTCCCAGTTGGGGCAACAAGGCTCTTTACAACTGACAGTAGTTTTAAATGGCGGAGTTGTAAAAGAAAGAAAGAAAGAGAGGTGCGAAAAAAGATCGGTTCTACTTTTACATATCGTATCAAAATCTAATCAGCACCAGGGTAACCCACATTGGATACATACATTGCACACATAGACAGAAACATAGACAAAGAGAGATACACGCATAGAGCCTGAAATTAATAGTTCAACTTGCATGATTTTACCGGTTTACAATCATGGAGTTAAATTTGGATTAAAAATACGAATTTTAAATAAATTTTAAAGGACAGGTGAAACCCCTAATATATATTTTAATAGCAAAATTCTGTGATAAATTCTTATAGACTTTTCCCAACCTGTATGCCTAATTTATTCACAGTAAATTCTTTATGGTTGTCTTTATTAAAATCTTTAGCAAAAATATAAATGTCATCATGAAAATTTGTGATTGTAAAACTTGTGTTTAGATAATAGTGCAAAATGTATACAGAAATTAAACTTTTTGCATGATTATACATATTATGTTAAGATAAAGAGTTTAACAATTATCAGTCAATTGGAGAATTTGTTTTTTCAATTTTGCTCTATGTGTACTACGCAAACATATAAAAACATCTATCATAATTATCGACTTCTTACTTTCCCTATATACATAGTAAAGTGTGTAAGGAAAGTATTGTGACGAGGGTCGAAAATTCGAATTCGAGTTTTTGACGGAAGAGTACGTTTTAATTATCCCCGAACTCGAATCGAACATTTTTGAGGTGATGTCTCTGTGTGTGTGTGTGTGTGTGTGTGTGTTAGCGAGTATATTAGTGTTTATATGCATGTTAGTGTGTGTGTCAATGAGTCTGTGGAAGGAAGCGATATCTTATGAACGAATGGAGCGATTCGAGAAAAATTGGTGCGATTAGTATAATCAGTGAATTCTATAACCAGATAGATTTTGAACACGGTCGAATGTTCATACTCGCCCTTACGCACACACACACACACCCATTTTTGAAAGAATTTTTAAAAATATCATTAAAAATCAAAAGTTATAATAACGTTAAGTAAATAATCATTTCTAGCGTAATTTATCATTAGAAAACAAATGATATCCACTTTAGAACGCTAGCATGAACCGTTCTAGAGATATAGCTCATTTTCAGATAAATTTATCCAAAAAGTGACATAAAATTAAAATTAGTAGTAAGAGTATCCTTAAATAGGTTGACTATTTCGATAAATTCGATCAAAATTCGCCAAATTGGCAAACTTTTTGAAAAAATTTCAAATTGATGAAATGTCGCCAAATTGGCAAAAATGACGCCTTATTTTACGAAAATGACTTCAAAATTGATGGAATGCTATTGATTTCCGCCGTTATGATATTTTTTAAAGAGTCACTTGGAATAAGATCGTGGAAACATAAACAAGAGTGTTTGTTAACATTGCAACTGACAGACTTCAAGACTTTTGAGTAAGCTGAACACCAAGAAATTACAATTGCAATTGATTTTAATTCCATTGCCTACCTGCGATTGGATCAAGTGAGCTGCGAATACTTGAATGTAAATACACACTTAAATCCTTCAAGATGTTATAAGTTCTCTAAGAGTACTGTTAGTAACAACATGTAATATATTACATATTGTTAATGAATTTCACTGTCTAAATCCCTTCTATATAATGAATCATTTAGGAGAACGCACACCGGAAAATCACAGCCAACAGCTGGCAGATTTTAATTCAAAGAACTTGCGATCAGATCGGGTGTGCTGTGTGTTTTAAAGACTTTTAGTAAAACAAGACACAACCTTACAAATTAAATATCATGAAACCTGTCTGCCTAAATTATTGTATTTTTTTATATTTATTCGAAACTTTCTCACCGGATTTCACTAATTTGAATAATAGTCAGTAAGGGAATAACTAGGAGGATAAGGGTAGGGGGGGTCCATACCAGTGTTTCTTTCAGGCATACCTCCGGGGGACGAAAACCTACCGGAGACGAGTATTCGCCCCCCCCCCCCTCCCGGAGACATTTTATGTTAACCTAGTATCTATTTATGTGACAGCATTTAAGTATATTTATATACGGCAAATAGAAAACTTGCCCTCCCTAAAATTTCATTTGCCCCCCCCCCCCCGGCCAAAAGGTCCGGAAAGAAATACTGTTGTTGAGAAACACTGTTGTTGAGACCCAGACCGTCCGACCTACCAGAAAGGTGTAAGGTAACCGTTTGGACGGCGGAAAGAAGCACTGTGTCAGAAGGCGAAAAAAGTAATGCAAAACATCATAAAGAAAATCAATCTATATATTTACCAACCCCCAAACAAGCAAAAAACCCATTGATTTACTCCACAGAAATTTTAGTTCAGGTTAATGACTGAAATCCACATTTTAGAAACTCTTAATATCTTTCATTTGGGTATAATTGCTAAATGGTTTTCGACGTGAATCCTAAGTTAAAATTTTAAGAAGTAAAAAAGTAAAGTTTTGTGAGTGATTTATTTATCTCCTTACTCGTTTTCCTTGATTTTTATATCCTAGTTAAAATAGCTATCCCCGTGCATTATGTTTTCCCGCGTATAACGTTTTACATAGGTTCCACAGAGAAACACGAAACCTGGGGACCATTGTAATACAAAATTGCAAAATGTCATTAATTTACTTTTATTGTATTTCAGTTATTATATTACTTTCCCTACAATGCATGGAAATATATTAGGAAAGTATTGGAATCGTGTCGAAAATCGCAACTCGAGTTTTCGGTGGATATACACGTTCACGACGAATCGAGCAGAACTCTAAAATACCATTTTTTACGTGATGTCTATGTCTGTAAGTCTGTCTGTGAAATGTATGTATCCATTCTAGTTGAAAATTTAATTGACCCAATTTTACAAAATTTGGTAGATAAGTCACTTGTGGGTTACCCTGGTGCTGATTAGATTTTAGTACAGTTTAAAAGAACCTCCCTGTTTTTATGAAATAATCAGCAAAAATCATATGTACCAACTCCAACTAAAAAACCAATTGACCCAATTTCACAGCATTTGGTAGATAAGTCACTTGTGGGTTAGCCTGGTGCTGATTAGATTTTGATACCATTCGAAAAAAAAAGAACCTGATTATTTTTATTTTGCGAAATGGCCCGTAAAAATCGTCAAAATCTAAAATAAAAGACTACATATACTCAAATGTATCCATTAAATGCTTGTTTTATACGTAATTTTTGACGATGAATAGAATAAGACAAATACTACAACTCTAACACTAACAGATTTTGAGATATTTTAGTTTTTTCGCATTTTTGTCATGTCGAAAGAATTCGTCGACGTCGCCTTTGAAAATGTGCCCAGTCGTCAAATGAAATCAAAATTGAATTCAAAACTGCGAATTCAATATCATTTATAACAACTATTAATGTAATTTTGTGCAATTGAACTCTGTTTAATGAATTATAAAAAAAAGAAAGAGAAAACGAATTTGTGACTGTAGGGAAAGTCATGTACTACCCACATCAGATTTTTTAAATTTTGTTGTGAAAATATATAGCATGAAACATTTTATTTGGCCCTTGGTTTCATGAATGTTATTTTATCTTGATTCGTCACTGAAAATAATACGTTATGATTAGTGTAATGACGTCCGAAAACGCCATTCCAAATTTTCAAATATCCATTTACGAACTCGGCTACCACTGTGTATTTTAACTCAAAAGGGTGTTCAAAATTTAAACCTTACTTGGAGAATTTTAATAGTCAACATTAATTAAATCTACTGACATGTCTTAGAGTAATTGTTATTCAATAAATCTATTCTATCATTTATATTTTATGTAATGTGAATGTATTATTGTTAATAATAAAACCTTTAAATTTGAACTAAGTAATGAGATATTTTCAGTAAAGACTGCAAATATTGTAAACCGTCTTTATTTAATACACCAGCATAACGTACATGAAAAGTTTTTCAAAATGCCATAGCGCTTTCGGACAACGTAGTGTCCATTGCCACTGATGATGGAAACTATGTTGTCCGAAAGCGCTGTGGCATTTTGAAAAACTTTTCATGTACGCCATGAGCCATTGATGGTGGCCACTATGTTGTCCGAAAGCGCTATGGAATTTTGAAAAACTTTTCATGTACGCCATGAGCCATTGATGTTGGCCACTATGTTGTCCGAAAGCGCTGTGGCATTTTGAAAAACTTTACATGTGCGCCATGAGCCATTGATGGTGGACACTATGTTGTCCGAAAGCGCTATGGCATTTTGAAAAACTTTTCATGTACGTCATGAGCCATTGATGGTGGCCACTATGTTGTCCGAAAGCGCTGTGGCATTTTGAAAAACTTTACATGTTCGCCATGAGCCATTGATGGTGGACACTATGTTGTCCGAAAGCGCTATGGCATTTTGAAAAACTTTTCATGTACGCCATGATGGTATATTAAATAAAGACGGTTTATAATATTTGTAGTCTTTACTGAAAATATTAAAATATTTCTGACGTGTTTTACCATACATAAGAAAAAATAAATAATGAGAGTTATATTTGTTGTCGGAAGCTATCATGACATTAGGAGCGCCAAGATGATTGCGAGAAACATGTTAAGATCCTCTCAAAATATAATTCCTTAGCGTGGATTTAACCGATGCGGTGAAACTTCTAATGAAAAAGAATGCGCAGGCAGATCCCACCGTTTCATTGTCCTAAATTCCACGAGATTTCGCAATGGTGTCTTAAATTAACTACTTGCAGTCTATACTTTCCATGACGCACAACTCACACGTTTTCTCCGCCCAATAGAAAACCTTGAACTTGAATGGCGATGCTGCATCACACTGCTAACCTCATTTCTTCCGACTTTTTCCTTCACAGGTGGCAACAGCTATTTTTTTTCTCTCTCTGTTCGAATCACCCCCCGGGAGATCACACGCTAGCCTACATAGCAACCGGAACTGCCGTACCCCGTCGTGAGAGGACTAGAATTTTTTTTATGAGTGTGTGTATGAGCTAATAAACTTAAATTTATTTGATATATTTTCAATTTTGGGGGGCAAATAAATTATTTGATTTAAAAAAGAAAGGAAAATTTAATTTTCTGAAGTTTTGAGGCTCAACTTTCTCCGACTTTCACATTTCATGTTCACTTTCTCATGTTGTTTGTTGTACAGAGAAAGAAAATATTTTCGAATTCGAGATTTCGATTGAATTTGGTGAGCACGTATTTAGACCCATGGAGGTAATAAAGGTACGGAGCTCAAACTCCATACTGAGAACACCAGTATCATTTGTGACAATCATTCAGGTGGCACTGGGATAAGATGTATTTCTAGGGCGAAAGGCTTAAAACATTTATTTAAACTGTCAATTTTGTAGAAATAAATCAGTTGTGCAATGCAAATTAAAACTGAAACAATAAGGAATATTCCAACGCATTCAAAATTTTTTTTATCTTTCCGTTAATTTTTATCTCCCTATTTTTTGAACCCTGTCCTACAACTGTGAAAAATGATTGATTAATTATACTGATAATGAGGGAATCTTAATTAAAAAAAATATCTGATGTGAACAACACATGACTTTCCTTATATAATGTAATGAATTTACTACTTTTACAGTAAAAAAAAATAGGTTTCTCTTATAGTAGATACTTATATTCTTTCCAAGATATTGAATATTCGACAATTAGTCGTCATTTTCATTGATTTAGCGTCATTTTTATCCATTTGGTGAGATTTTCGTTAATTTGGCAGCATTTCAAAAAGTCGCCAAGTTGGCGACATTCCGCCAAAATCGTCGCCAAAATCTCGCCAAGCGTTATGGACGAAGAAATAAGTTATTCTTACAGCAGATAAATGACTATTGGCGATCAAATACAAAAGTATTACTCAAAGTATCTTTTTTCATGAATGGAACGAGCTAGATCCACGAGAATGATGTCACCCAATTTATCGCATGGTATTATATATTAAAAGTGAACATGTTTCTCAATAGGAAATATTTTTTTTTTATTATATATGACTTTTTGATAATTTTTTTCAAAAATGTGCAATATCTCGAGAATGGTTCATGTTAGCGTTCTAAAATTTATGTCAATCGTTTTCTAATGAAAAATTACATAAGAAATGCCTATTTGCGTAACTTTATTAGCGGTTTTAATTTTTTAACGATTTTTTCAAAATTTCACTCGAAAATTTAGGGGGGTTCTGAACATTCGATTTGCGTATAAAAACAATAGGCTTCCAGTGTTTACGGATTGTGATTTTTGTTCCGAATTTCGTTCGAATTGGTCCATTCGTTTGTCAGTTATCGTCTCCACAGACTCACTGACACACACACACACAGACATCACTTCAAAAATGTTCGATTCGTGATCAGGGATGCTTGAAACGTGCTCTCCCGTCGAAAACTCGAATTCGAATTTTCGACCCCGTCACAATACTTTCCTTATACATTATGTATATAAGGAAAGTGAAAACATAAAGGTTTTTTTTTACAAAGGGCTTCAAAATTCTGTACATTATTTTTATTAGACTAATCTTGCATTTTCTTAAAAACTCATTATACCTAATACATTATACCTAATCCAATGTTTTCTTGGTAAATAAATAAATAAAATTGGCATCACGTCTGATTTCAACCAGCAGAATGAATGAGCGTATTTACGCTCGAAAGCTCTCTGGCCTTTTTAAGTTTCGTACGTCTTAAAGAAGTGAAATAAAGACCTTCTATTATAGTTGTGTGCTTGTTGTTTCTGCTGGTTTTCTTGGTATTTTATATAATTCTACATTTTATTATTAGACATCTGCGTATTAGTTTATAATGTTATTTACAACGTTTTAGCTACAATATGTTTATCGAATTTTAGTTGAGCCTATTGAGATCATCATACTACCCATGGTGCATCGCGTTATATAACCAGTGTCGAATTATCTATTGGGTCATGGTGGTTTCAAAACCGGAAGCATTTTATAATCATACGAAGGCCTCCAAAATAGCGTTGACCCAGGGTCCCAAAATTCTATTCCAGAACCCAAAATGAAAAGACTAACGCATATGCTAGTTTTTTAAAAAAAACAACATAATTAAATTGTCGGATAATCGATTTTTCGGATTACCAACTTCTGGGTGCGTGGCTTTTTACTGTATTTATTGTTCAAATGAGGCCTTTTTAGGACAATTCGCTTGCGGCCTCAGAAAACCTCGAGACGCTATTGTTGGACAGTTTAGAATACTTTAAAAAATGACTGTCTGTCTGTGAGACATGAACAAAGTAAGTCACATGTGAGACATTCATATGTGTCTCACATATGAATGTCTCACATACATTCATATGTGAGACACATTTAGAATACTTTTAAAAAATGGCTGGCTGGCTGTGACACGTGAACACAATAAGTCGAGAGTAAATGCAACTACTGCTATACATTTTTATATACATTGTGGGAAAAACTAAAACTAGATAAACATTTCAGTAATTCCCACGATTTCAACTCGAATGATTCGAATTGTAAGATTTTCATAGCATTCTTTTTTTTATGAGAAGTAATGATAATGTCCGGAACAATGATGACAGTATACAGGGTGTCCCAAAAAGATTGAAACGCGCCTTAATGCTTTACCTGTGTTATAAGTGGGCAATGTAAATTGCAAAAATGTTGAAAGTAAGGTAGGAAATAAGACTACGTTAATGAAATAGTCCTCCCATTCATTTTCAAAAAGTTACACTTTTTGAATTTTTATGCGACCCCCTTAGACAAATTGGGTCAATCAGAACATTTTTATTTTTAATGCAACAAGATCATTAAAAAAGCAGCATATCTGTATCTTTAAAATTGAGCGAGTTACATTTAATTGAACATTGTTAACGGGGACCCTATATCAAATTAGAAATGTAAATTTGTGACATATCACAAAACAGATACAACTGGATGATAATACATAGGAGACATTTTTGCGAATTCCGCGTAGGCTCACGATGCAATCATGGATTCTTAAGTACTTTTCAATAACTAAGTACTTTTCAATAATTAAGTACTTTTAAGTGTTTTTTTTTATCTAAACAATTTCCATCGTCAATTTGTTTATGATCCCTATTTTCACTGATGGAACAACCTTTCACATGGTACGGAAAAGTGGCATAAGTTAATTTTTCCCTTTATCATAATTCAGTTGATTTTAAAGATACAGATATGCGGATTTTTTTAATGATCATGTTGCATTAAAAATTAAAATGTTCTGATTGACCCAATTTGTCTAAGGGGGTCGTATAAAAATTTAAAAAGTGTAACTTTTTGAAATGAATGGGAGGACTATTTCAGTAACGTAGTCTTATTTCCTACTTTACTTGCAACATTTTTGCAATTTACATTACCCTTTTATCTCCAACAGGTAAAGAATTAAAGCGCATTTCAATCTTTTTGGGACACCCTGTATAGTATATGGGAGAAGTTAATGATATGAACTATCTTATTGTGCTGAGTTTATATTAACACCAAGTACATCTATCGACGTCACTAAGCTGTTCCAACTTGAAAAAAAAAAATCTTTAAAGAAATTTCCGAAATATTTTAAGAGATAAACTTGGGTGAAAAATCTGTAAAAAGATGCATCTCTTTCTTTCCCTTTAAATAATGATTGTGAACACAAGTAGACCTATACACTGTGGAATATGAATGTATAGGGAAGTCGAGAGAACACACATACTACAGATGTCCGATCAGAAGAAAGAGATAATGAGGTTTTCATTTGCGATTTCTTCTTTTAAAAACTTTATAATTATTTATAATATAAAACCACTGTTTTTTGACGTATTAGATTATTCTATTTTTTGTGGGGGTGGGGGAATTTAAAAAATAAAATACATGACAAATTTCGAAATCAATGTGTTGACCGATTCCAATAACTGAACCCAAGTTTATTCATTCGTTTGCGACCTACCCCCATGTAATGTCCAAAACCATAACACACATTTCCTGAAAAATCTTTAGAAAAGCTGCAGAGGTGGGAATCAGTTAAATTTCGATTTCGAATTTATAATTCCGTCGTAATATTTTCCTTATGTATTATACTCGTACTATATACATCTAGAGAAACAAAGAAGAAATTTTACACACACAAAAGAACAACATTTTTGCCTTTCTAAGTCCACAAAATGTCAATAAGAGTGATAAGCATATTGAACCATTAAACATATATATATATATATATATATATGTGTGTGTGTGTGTGTGTGTGTGTGTTTGTATTTTTGTTTGTTTTTTCGTGAACAAATTTACACTTTTTGATAATTTTTTTAATTTGATATTTATTTTCCCTTATATAACAAAAGGTAACCGCGTACATATCTTGAGTTTCTCGGACCACAGTTTGTCAAGATATTAATAAAAAACAGTACAAAATGAACCATCCACAGAAATAACATTGAGCAGACAATTTTTAAGAAAATTATTTGAGTGAAATTTTATCCTGTTACGTATAGGAAGGACATAGCGTTGGTTTTCTTTTACAAAAAAAAAAAAACTTTTATTTGTCAAATGTCTTGAAAAAGCAGACGATTTTAATTTGTTTTAACCGATCTAAATAATAACAAATGAGATAAAAAGAAAAAGTAGTAAATGGGCGCTATTATATTTTGCATCGTCTTATCGGGTTGCAGTCACGGAATAAAATTACAGGGATTATTTATATTTCCAATTTCAGTCATTTGTCATTTTGACAAATGATTTTCAAATTCATATATTTCTGATTATGTTTAACTGATGTTGTTGCAATGGGATAAAAAATGATAAGAGAATAATCCATTTTTTTACTATTGCAAAGTCTTCTTTTTGGTATATCTTAAATAATAAAGGAAAGTATATATCTGTGAAGTTTGTAGCGGGAAATCTAAGCTTTGTACGGCCATGAAATTTGATAGACAGGTACTTTTAGGACTCAAATAAGTACACCTTGATGTTATTATTATTTTTTTAATTTTGATTTAAATTTTTAGGTTACTTTATATTTTATTCCAATTTACAACGCTTTTAGGTGATATTCACATAAATTGATTCCTTAGTGACCTAGGGATCAAAACAGGCATTTCGGAAATTGCGTCGTGTTATTTCAATTTTCATTTGTATTAATTACACAGCGGGCGTATACTTAGGATCTGGTCGACGCCGGGTAATTCATCCTAGTGTTGAATAAACTTCATATTTTTATAAATTTGTCTATAAAGTAAACCATAAGATGTTTTATTTTTAGATTTGCTTTAAGGTTAATCTTGTATAACGAAAACATAGATATAACATACCGGGGTACTGTTTGCACTTTTAATAAAGGCTGTGGTGTCGCTGTGCCACCGTTCTGGAGGTGGTGCTGCTTGCCTGGTTGGTTCTGCTGCGGACGGGTCTCTGTCCTGCTGGGTGAGCGCTTTGGCCGTCTCCATTGGCGTTCCTCGCGAGGGTTGGTGGTGCTTGCCTTCGTCGGCTAGGCTTGGGTATGTTATCCCATTGAGGCTCATGGGATACGTTCGCTGCATGTCGGGGTCGGCGGCGGCCTCTGTCTAGTGGGGTGAGGTGGCCTGCTGTTTCTCCTTGGTGCTGAGGAGTCATCCTCTCTCGGCGTTGCATTAAAGTGCTTTGAGCTTTTTAGGCAAGCAAAACCGTCTGGGTCATGCAAAATTTCTTTTAATACATCCCATGGTCAATAAAAGATTTTGAATTTCATTGTTGGGTTAATGCATCGCATGTTATATAAAAGTTGCTGGATTTCATTGTCGGGTTTATCATTTTTCTTGAGTGTGTGTGTGATGACTTGCTGTTGCCAAATGGTGTTAATTCCAGTAAAAATTGTTCGCTTTAATTTTTTTTTAAGAAATCACTTTACACATTGACTACTGATTAGAAGCCAAATTTCATTGAAACCGGATAGGCCGTTCTAAAGTGATGCTCCTTCAAAATGTTGACATTGACTTGACTCAAGAAGGGCGCTCCAATAAAAGTAGCAATCGCTCAGTTGGAGAGCAATTGGCGTGATACGAGCTATATTGAATTGTGAGATACTTCAGTGTTCTTAGAATAATATCCGCTACTTTGTGAAGTAGCTGAACATTTAATGGCTGTTTTATTGTATCTAACAGTTTAGTGAACTTGTAAGATAGTTACTGAGCTGTTCGCTGTATATTGTTCCTGCTTACGCTTATTAAGGCTTTTAAATAAAAGTGGTAGTTATCCAGAAATTTGGACTCGTATCCTGAGAGTACACCCACTATTCCAGAGGATACGCCTTAAACATATTATATTAGAAAAGTTCATCTCTCTGTAATTTTGCCTGTGGGGCTGCCTGTCCCATTTGGTGAGAAATTTATAGACATTGGCTACAAATTTAAGCGCATTATCGCCAATTTTTCTTTTAAAGTTTCACAACATCGACGGTAATTCAATATCTAGAAAAAATCTTTAATTTATTTTATTATCCTTGTCGTTTTTTGATAAATATTAATTTAATATTCTGATTTAAAATACAGTGTTTTTGAGGCAGGTTTGTTAGGGGGGGGGGGGGATCCTAAATCAAAGGCTTTTTGTTACGTGATGGTATAGTAATTATGTTTTGATAGAAAGTCGTATAATGCTTAATAATATTAATAAGAAGAGGTGCGTGGTCCGTATATGTCGAGGAATATTAGGAGCGCAAGCGTTGCAGACGGGCGTTATCTTTATATTATTTTATGCATCCCGCCATTGACGGGCTTAATATACAATACTAATGAATTTTATACTGTAAAAAGTACTTTTGAAAAGTACAAGAATTGAAGTACTAAAGTGATTCTTGCATTCAAAACTATCCTCCTCCCCCACTCCCTAAAAAGGTTCTCCTTTGCAAGTGATTTCTTCTCCAATGGATTTCTTTCTTTATTTTCTTCCCCGCCCCCCTTTATTCTGGAAACTATAGACAAGGGTGAGTGCGATATATATTATATTAGGGATTATCTACACTAATAAAAGTGAGTAGGAAATTTCCACCACTAATATTACACTACACTGATTATGGTATAAAGTTCTTGCTCCTAAAAAAAGTGGCAACAGCACTACACGCCATTGCTGGCAATAGCGGAAAACAAAGCCGTAGCTAATTGGGGTTATGAACTCCTATCCCCCCTCGGCTACGCCACCGGTCAGAAGATGTATTCATCAGTAAATTGAATATCAACGCAAAAGAGTTTCTCAGAAATATATCCTACAACCTTCCATTTGCATTAGCATCTATTTCGGGTAGTAAAATCCGGATCCACTGTTATTACCGCATAGCGCTTGCCTCACAGACAGTTTCGTTATTTTCTTCTTTAATACCCACCTTGTTAGCCGTAAATTCTGCTTTTACGTCTCATCATAAGGTATTAAGAGGCCCCATTGACCTCATTTCAAAGAGAAGTGTGGCCCTCGAGTCCGCCATTTTGGTGCTAATCAAGGTCAGGAGAGTCAGCCTCCGGGGCGTATCTTTACTAACACTGTGATATTAACCACATGAAAGGGAATAATTAAATTCAGCGGCTTACTGAAAAAATTTTATCAGGGAGGAGTGAAGAATAGTTTCTTATTCATCATCATTAATTTTATGTAATTCCAATTGATAAAAATAATTAATGGTAATGGAGAGTAAAATTAATTAATGAGCAATGTTAATTACATAATTTGTATTAATTACTCAAATTAGCAATGAATGATTAATCAGTACTATTCTTATGCGAGTCAGCCTCCGGCGCGTATTTTCACTAACTTTGGGATATTAAGTACAGGAGAGGGAAAAAATACCGGTAGAGGGTAGGGAATAATTAAATTCAGTGGCTTACTGAGAAAATTTTATCAGGGAGGAGTGAAGAATAGTTTCTTATTCATCATCATTAATTTTATGTAATTCCAATTGATAAAAATAATTAATGGTAATGGAGAGTAAAATTAATTAATGAGTAATGTTAATTACATAATTTGTATTAATTACTCAAATTAGCAATGAATGATTAATCAGTACTATTCTTAGGAGAGTCAGCCTCCGGCGCGTATCTTCACTAACTTTGGGATATTAAGTACAGGAGAGGGAAAAAATACCGGTAGAGGGTAGGGAATAATTAAATTCAGTGGCTTACTGAGAAAATTTTATCAGGGAGGAATGAAGAATAGTTTCTTATTCATCATCATTAATTTTAAGTAATTCCAATTGATAAAAATAATTAATGGTAATGGAGAGTAAAATTAATTAATGAGTAATGTTAATTACATAATTAGTATTAATTACTCAAATTAGCAATGAATGATTAATCAGTACTATTCTTATGCGAGTCAGCCTCCGGCGCGTATCTTCACTAACTTTGGGATATTAAGTACAGGAGAGGGAAAAAATACCGGTAGAGGGTAGGGAATAATTAAATTCAGTGGCTTACTGAGAAAATTTTATCAGGGAGGAGGGAAGAATAGTTTCTTATTCATCATCATTAATTTTATGTAATTCCAATTGATAAAAATAATTAATGGTAATGGAGAGTAAAATTAATTAATGAGTAATGTTAATTACATAATTTGTATTAATTACTCAAATTAGCAATGAATGATTAATCAGTACTATTCTTAGGAGAGTCAGCCTCCGGCGCGTATCTTCACTAACTTTGGGATATTAAGTACAGGAGAGGGAAAAAATACCGGTAGAGGGTAGGGAATAATTAAATTCAGTGGCTTACTGAGAAAATTTTATCAGGGAGGAGTGAAGAATAGTTTCTTATTCATCATCATTAATTTTATGTAATTCCAATTGATAAAAATAATTAATGGTAATGGAGAGTAAAATTAATTAATGAGTAATGTTAATTACATAATTTGTATTAATTACTCAAATTAGCAATGAATGATTAATCAGTACTATTCTTAGGAGAGTCAGCCTCCGGCGCGTATCTTCACTAACTTTGGGATATTAAGTACAGGAGAGGGAAAAAATACCGGTAGAGGGTAGGGAATAATTAAATTCAGTGGCTTACTGAGAAAATTTTATCAGGGAGGAATGAAGAATAGTTTCTTATTCATCATCATTAATTTTAAGTAATTCCAATTGATAAAAATAATTAATGGTAATGGAGAGTAAAATTAATTAATGAGTAATGTTAATTACATAATTAGTATTAATTACTCAAATTAGCAATGAATGATTAATCAGTACTATTCTTAGGAGAGTCAGCCTCCGGCGCGTATCTTCACTAACTTTGGGATATTAAGTACAGGAGAGGGAAAAAATACCGGTAGAGGGTAGGGAATAATTAAATTCAGTGGCTTACTGAGAAAATTTTATCAGGGAGGAGTGAAGAATAGTTTCTTATTCATCATCATTAATTTTATGTAATTCCAATTGATAAAAATAATTAATGGTAATGGAGAGTAAAATTAATTAATGAGCAATGTTAATTACATAATTTGTATTAATTACTCAAATTAGCAATGAATGATTAATCAGTACTATTCTTATGCGAGTCAGCCTCCGGCGCGTATCTTCACTAACTTTGGGATATTAAGTACAGGAGAGGGAAAAAATACCGGTAGAGGGTAGGGAATAATTAAATTCAGTGGCTTACTGAGAAAATTTTATCAGGGAGGAGGGAAGAATAGTTTCTTATTCATCATCATTAATTTTATGTAATTCCAATTGATAAAAATAATTAATGGTAATGGAGAGTAAAATTAATTAATGAGTAATGTTAATTACATAATTTGTATTAATTACTCAAATTAGCAATGAATGATTAATCAGTACTATTCTTAGGAGAGTCAGCCTCTGGCGCGTATCTTCACTAACTTTGGGATATTAAGTACAGGAGAGGGAAAAAATACCGGTAGAGGGTAGGGAATAATTAAATTCAGTGGCTTACTGAGAAAATTTTATCAGGGAGGAGTGAAGAATAGTTTCTTATTCATCATCATTAACTTTATGTAATTCCAATTGATAAAAATAATTAATGGTAATGGAGAGTAAAATTAATTAATGAGTAATGTTAATTACATAATTTGTATTAATTACTCAAATTAGCAATGAATGATTAATCAGTACTATTCTTAGGAGAGTCAGCCTCCGGCGCGTATCTTCACTAACTTTGGGATATTAAGTACAGGAGAGGGAAAAAATACCGGTAGAGGGTAGGGAATAATTAAATTCAGTGGATTACTGAGAAAATTTTATCAGGGAGGAATGAAGAATAGTTTCTTATTCATCATCATTAATTTTAAGTAATTCCAATTGATAAAAATAATTAATGGTAATGGAGAGTAAAATTAATTAATGAGTAATGTTAATTACATAATTTTTATTAATTACTCAAATTAGCAATGAATGATTAATCAGTACTACTCTTAGGAGAGTCAGCCTCCGGCGCGTATCTTCACTAACTTTGGGATATTAAGTACAGGAGAGGGAAAAAATACCGGTAGAGGGTAGGGAATAATTAAATTCAGTGGTTTACTGAGAATATTTTATCAGGGAGGAATGAAGAATAGGTTCTTATTCATCATCATTAATTTTAAGTAATTCCAATTGATAAAAATAATTAATGGTAATGGAGAGTAAAATTAATTAATGAGTAATGTTAATTACATAATTTGTATTAATTACTCTAATTAGCAATGAATGATTAATCAGTACTATTCTTAGGAGAGTCAGCCTCCGGCGCGTATCTTCACTAACTTTGGGATATTAAGTACAGGAGAGGGAAAAAATACCGGTAGAGGGTAGGGAATAATTAAATTCAGTGGCTTACTGAGAAAATTTTATCAGGGAGGAATGAAGAATAGTTTCTTATTCATCATCATTAATTTTAAGTAATTCCAATTGATAAAAATAATTAATGGTAATGGAGAGTAAAATTAATTAATGAGTAATGTTAATTACATAATTTGTATTAATTACTCAAATTAGCAATGAATGATTAATCAGTACTATTCTGAGGAGAGTCAGCCTCCGGCGCGTATCTTCACTAACTTTGGGATATTAAGTACAGGAGAGGGAAAAAATACCGGTAGAGGGTAGGGAATAATTAAATTCAGTGGCTTACTGAGAAAATTTTATCAGGGAGGAGTGAAGAATAGTTTCTTATTCATCATCATTAATTTTATGTAATTCCAATTGATAAAAATAATTAATGGTAATGGAGAGTAAAATTAATTAATGACCAATGTTAATTACATAATTTGTATTAATTACTCAAATTAGCAATGAATGATTAATCAGTACTATTCTTATGCGAGTCAGCCTCCGGCGCGTATCTTCACTAACTTTGGGATATTAAGTACAGGAGAGGGAAAAAATACCGGTAGAGGGTAGGGAATAATTAAATTCAGTGGCTTACTGAGAAAATTTTATCAGGGAGGAGTGAAGAATAGTTTCTTATTCATCATCATTAATTTTATGTAATTCCAATTGATAAAAATAATTAATGGTAATGGAGAGTAAAATTAATTAATGAGCAATGTTAATTACATAATTTGTATTAATTACTCAAATTAGCAATGAATGATTAATCAGTACTATTCTTATGCGAGTCAGCCTCCGGCGCGTATCTTCACTAACTTTGGGATATTAAGTACAGGAGAGGGAAAAAATACCGGTAGAGGGTAGGGAATAATTAAATTCAGTGGATTACTGAGAAAATTTTATCAGGGAGGAATGAAGAATAGTTTCTTATTCATCATCATTAATTTTAAGTAATTCCAATTGATAAAAATAATTAATGGTAATGGAGAGTGAAATTAATTAATGAGTAATGTTAATTACATAATTTGTATTAATTACTCAAATTAGCAATGAATGATTAATCAGTACTATTCTTAGGAGAGTCAGCCTCCGGCGCGTATCTTCACTAACTTTGGGATATTAAGTACAGGAGAGGGAAAAAATACCGGTAGAGGGTAGGGAATAATTAAATTCAGTGGTTTACTGAGAAAATTTTATCAGGGAGGAATGAAGAATAGGTTCTTATTCATCATCATTAATTTTAAGTAATTCCAATTGATAAAAATAATTAATGGTAATGGAGAGTAAAATTAATTAATGAGTAATGTTAATTACATAATTTGTATTAATTACTCAAATTAGCAATGAATGATTAATCAGTACTATTCTGAGGAGAGTCAGCCTCCGGCGCGTATCTTCACTAACTTTGGGATATTAAGTACAGGAGAGGGAAAAAATACCGGTAGAGGGTAGGGAATAATTAAATTCAGTGGCTTACTGAGAAAATTTTATCAGGGAGGAGTGAAGAATAGTTTCTTATTCATCATCATTAATTTTATGTAATTCCAATTGATAAAAATAATTAATGGTAATGGAGAGTAAAATTAATTAATGAGTAATGTTAATTACATAATTTGTATTAATTACTCAAATTAGCAATGAATGACTAATGAGTACTATTCTTAGGAGTGTCAGCCTCCGGCGCGTATCTTCACTAACTTTGGGATATTAAGTACAGGAGAGGGAAAAAATACCGGTAGAGGGTAGGGAATAATTAAATTCAGTGGCTTACTGAGAAAATTTTATCAGGGAGGAGTGAAGAATAGATTCTTATTCATCATTAATTTTATGTAATTCCAATTGATAAAAATAATTAATGGTAATGGAGAGTAAAATTAATTAATGAGTAATGTTAATTACATAATTTGTATTAATTACTCAAATTATCAATGAATGATTAATCAGTACTATTCTGAGGAGAGTCAGCCTCCGGCGCGTATCTTCAGTAACTTTGGGATATTAAGTACAGGAGAGGGAAAAAATACCGGTAGACGGTAGGGAATAATTAAATTCAGTGGCTTACTGAGAAAATTTTATCAGGGCGGAGTGAAGAATAGTTTCTTATTCATCATTAATTTTATGTAAATCCAATTGATAAAAATAATTAATGGTAATGGAGAGTAAAATTAATTAATGAGTAATGTTAATTACATTATTTGTATTAATTACTCAAATTATCAATGAATGATTAATCAGTACTATTCTGAGGAGAGTCAGCCTCCGGCGCGTATCTTCAGTAACTTTGGGATATTAAGTACAGGAGAGGGAAAAAATACCGGTAGAGGGTAGGGAATAATTAAATTCAGTGGCTTACTGAGAAAATTTTATCAGGGCGGAGTGAAGAATAGTTTCTTATTCATCATTAATTTTATGTAAAACCAATTGATAAAAATAATTAATGGTAATGGAGAGTAAAATTAATTAATGAGTAATGTTAATTACATAATTTGTATTAATTACTCAAATTAGCAATGAATGATTAATCAGTACTATTCTGAGGAGAGTCAGCCTCCGGCACGTATCTTCACTAACTTTGGGATATTAAGTACAGGAGAGGGAAAAAATACCGGTAGAGGGTAGGGAATAATTAAATTCAGTGGCTTACTGAGAAAATTTTATCAGGGAGGAGTGAATAGTTTCTTATTCATCATCATTAATTTTATGTAATTCCAATTGATAAAAATAATTAATGGTAATGGAGAGTAAAATTAATTAATGAGTAATGTTAATTACATAATTTGTATTAATTACTTAAATTAGCAATGAATGATTAATCAGTACTATTCTTAGGAGAGTCAGCCTCCGGCGCGTATCTTCACTAACTTTGGGATATTAAGTACAGGAGAGGGAAAAAATACCGGTAGAGGGTAGGGAATAATTAAATTCAGTAGCTTACTGAGAAAATTTTATCAGGGAGGAGTGAAGAATAGTTTCTTATTCATCATCATTAATTTTATGTAATTCCAATTGATAAAAATAATTAATGGTAATGGAGAGTAAAATTAATTAATGAGTAATGTTAATTACATAATTTGTATTAATTACTCAAATTAGCAATGAATGATAAATGAGTACTAATCTTAGGAGAGTCAGCCTCCGGCGCGTATCTTCACTAACTTTGGGATATTAAGTACAGGAGAGGGAAAAAATACCGGTAGAGGGTAGGGAATAATTAAATTCAGTGGCTTACTGAGAAAATTTTATCAGGGAGGAATGAAGAATAGTTTCTTATTCATCATCATTAATTTTAAGTAATTCCAATTGATAAAAATAATTAATGGTAATGGAGAGTAAAATTAATTAATGAGTAATGTTAATTACATAATTTTTATTAATTACTCAAATTAGCAATGAATGATTAATCAGTACTACTCTTAGGAGAGTCAGCCTCCGGCGCGTATCTTCACTAACTTTGGGATATTAAGTACAGGAGAGGGAAAAAATACCGGTAGAGGGTAGGGAATAATTAAATTCAGTGGTTTACTGAGAAAATTTTATCAGGGAGGAATGAAGAATAGGTTCTTATTCATCATCATTAATTTTAAGTAATTCCAATTGATAAAAATAATTAATGGTAATGGAGAGTAAAATTAATTAATGAGTAATGTTAATTACATAATTTGTATTAATTACTCAAATTAGCAATGAATGATTAATCAGTACTATTCTTAGGAGAGTCAGCCTCCGGCGCGTATCTTCACTAACTTTGGGATATTAAGTACAGGAGAGGGAAAAAATACCGGTAGAGGGTAGGGAATAATTAAATACAGTGGCTTACTGAGAAAATTTTATCAGGGAGGAATGAAGAATAGTTTCTTATTCATCATCATTAATTTTAAGTAATTCCAATTGATAAAAATAATTAATGGTAATGGAGAGTAAAATTAATTAATGAGTAATGTTAATTACATAATTTGTATTAATTACTCAAATTAGCAATGAATGATTAATCAGTACTATTCTGAGGAGAGTCAGCCTCCGGCGCGTATCTTCACTAACTTTGGGATATTAAGTACAGGAGAGGGAAAAAATACCGGTAGAGGGTAGGGAATAATTAAATTCAGTGGCTTACTGAGAAAATTTTATCAGGGAGGAATGAAGAATAGTTTCTTATTCATCATCATTAATTTTAAGTAATTCCAATTGATAAAAATAATTAATGGTAATGGAGAGTAAAATTAATTAATGAGTAATGTTAATTACATAATTTGTATTAATTACTCAAATTAGCAATGAATGATTAATCAGTACTATTCTTAGGAGAGTCAGCCTCCGGCGCGTATCTTCACTAACTTTGGGATATTAAGTACAGGAGAGGGAAAAAATACCGGTAGAGGGTAGGGAATAATTAAATTCAGTGGCTTACTGAGAAAATTTTATCAGGGAGGAATGAAGAATAGTTTCTTATTCATCATCATTAATTTTAAGTAATTCCAATTGATAAAAATAATTAATGGTAATGGAGAGTAAAATTAATTAATGAGTAATGTTAATTACATAATTTTTATTAATTACTCAAATTAGCAATGAATGATTAATCAGTACTACTCTTTGGAGAGTCAGCCTCCGGCGCGTATCTTCACTAACTTTGGGATATTAAGTACAGGAGAGGGAAAAAATACCGGTAGAGGGTAGGGAATAATTAAATTCAGTGGTTTACTGAGAAAATTTTATCAGGGAGGAATGAAGAATAGGTTCTTATTCATCATCATAAATTTTAAGTAATTCCAATTGATAAAAATAATTAATGGTAATGGAGAGTAAAATTAATTAATGAGTAATGTTAATTACATAATTTGTATTAATTACTCAAATTAGCAATGAATGATTAATCAGTACTATTCTGAGGAGAGTCAGCCTCCGGCGCGTATCTTCACTAACTTTGGGATATTAAGTACAGGAGAGGGAAAAAATACCGGTAGAGGGTAGGGAATAATTAAATTCAGTGGCTTACTGAGAAAATTTTATCAGGGAGGAGTGAAGAATAGTTTCTTATTCATCATCATTAATTTTATGTAATTCCAATTGATAAAAATAATTAATGGTAATGGAGAGTAAAATTAATTAATGAGTAATGTTAATTACATAATTTGTATTAATTACTCAAATTAGCAATGAATGACTAATGAGTACTATTCTTAGGAGTGTCAGCCTCCGGCGCGTATCTTCACTAACTTTGGGATATTAAGTACAGGAGAGGGAAAAAATACCGGTAGAGGGTAGGGAATAATTAAATTCAGTGGCTTACTGAGAAAATTTTATCAGGGAGGAGTGAAGAATAGTTTCTTATTCATCATTAATTTTATGTAATTCCAATTGATAAAAATAATTAATGGTAATGGAGAGTAAAATTAATTAATGAGTAATGTTAATTACATAATTTGTATTAATTACTCAAATTATCAATGAATGATTAATCAGTACTATTCTGAGGAGAGTCAGCCTCCGGCGCGTATCTTCAGTAACTTTGGGATATTAAGTACAGGAGAGGGAAAAAATACCGGTAGAGGGTAGGGAATAATTAAATTCAGTGGCTTACTGAGAAAATTTTATCAGGGCGGAGTGAAGAATAGTTTCTTATTCATCATTAATTTTATGTAAATCCAATTGATAAAAATAATTAATGGTAATGGAGAGTAAAATTAATTAATGAGTAATGTTAATTACATAATTTGTATTAATTACTCAAATTATCAATGAATGATTAATCAGTACTATTCTGAGGAGAGTCAGCCTCCGGCGCGTATCTTCAGTAACTTTGGGATATTAAGTACAGGAGAGGGAAAAAATACCGGTAGAGGGTAGGGAATAATTAAATTCAGTGGCTTACTGAGAAAATTTTATCAGGGCGGAGTGAAGAATAGTTTCTTATTCATCATTAATTTTATGTAAATCCAATTGATAAAAATAATTAATGGTAATGGAGAGTAAAATTAATTAATGAGTAATGTTAATTACATAATTTGTATTAATTACTCAAATTATCAATGAATGATTAATCAGTACTATTCTGAGGAGAGTCAGCCTCCGGCGCGTATCTTCAGTAACTTTGGGATATTAAGTACAGGAGAGGGAAAAAATACCGGTAGAGGGTAGGGAATAATTAAATTCAGTGGCTTACTGAGAAAATTTTATCAGGGCGGAGTGAAGAATAGTTTCTTATTCATCATTAATTTTATGTAAATCCAATTGATAAAAATAATTAATGGTAATGGAGAGTAAAATTAATTAATGAGCAATGTTAATTACATAATTTGTATTAATTACTCAAATTAGCAATGAATGATTAATCAGTACTATTCTGAGGAGAGTCAGCCTCCGGCGCGTATCTTCACTAACTTTGGGATATTAAGTACAGGAGAGGGAAAAAATACCGGTAGAGGGTAGGGAATAATTAAATTCAGTGGCTTACTGAGAAAATTTTATCAGGGAGGAGTGAAGAATAGTTTCTTATTCATCATCATTAATTTTATGTAATTCCAATTGATAAAAATAATTAATGGTAATGGAGAGTAAAATTAATTAATGAGTAATGTTAATTACATAATTTGTATTAATTACTCAAATTAGCAATGAATGATTAATGAGTACTATTCTTAGGAGAGTCAGCCTCCGGCGCGTATCTTCACTAACTTTGGGATATTAAGTACAGGAGAGGGAAAAAATACCGGTAGAGGGTAGGGAATAATTAAATTCAGTGGCTTACTGAGAAAATTTTATCAGGGAGGAGTGAAGAATAGTTTCTTATTCATCATCATTAATTTTATGTAATTCCAATTGATAAAAATAATTAATGGTAATGGAGAGTAAAATTAATTAATGAGTAATGTTAATTACATAATTTGTATTAATTACTCAAATTAGCAATGAATGATTAATGAGTACTATTCTTAGGAGAGTCAGCCTCCGGCGCGTATCTTCACTAACTTTGGGATATTAAGTACAGGAGAGGGAAAAAATACCGGTAGAGGGTAGGGAATAATTAAATTCAGTGGCTTACTGAGAAAATTTTATCAGGGAGGAGTGAAGAATAGTTTCTTATTCATCATTAATTTTATGTAATTCCAATTGATAAAAATAATTAATGGTAATGGAGAGTAAAATTAATTAATGAGTAATGTTAATTACATAATTTGTATTAATTACTCAAATTATCAATGAATGATTAATCAGTACTATTCTGAGGAGAGTCAGCCTCCGGCGCGTATCTTCAGTAACTTTGGGATATTAAGTACAGGAGAGGGAAAAAATACCGGTAGAGGGTAGGGAATAATTAAATTCAGTGGCTTACTGAGAAAATTTTATCAGGGCGGAGTGAAGAATAGTTTCTTATTCATCATTAATTTTATGTAAATCCAATTGATAAAAATAATTAATGGTAATGGAGAGTAAAATTAATTAATGAGTAATGTTAATTACATAATTTGTATTAATTACTCAAATTAGCAATGAATGATTAATCAGTACTATTCTGAGGAGAGTCAGCCTCCGGCACGTATCTTCACTAACTTTGGGATATTAAGTACAGGAGAGGGAAAAAATACCGGTAGAGGGTAGGGAATAATTAAATTCAGTGGCTTACTGAGAAAATTTTATCAGGGAGGAGTGAATAGTTTCTTATTCATCATCATTAATTTTATGTAATTCCAATTGATAAAAATAATTAATGGTAATGGAGAGTAAAATTAATTAATGAGTAATGTTAATTACATAATTTGTATTAATTACTCAAATTAGCAATGAATGATTAATCAGTACTATTCTTAGGAGAGTCAGCCTCCGGCGCGTATCTTCACTAACTTTGGGATATTAAGTACAGGAGAGGGAAAAAATACCGGTAGAGGGTAGGGAATAATTAAATTCAGTGGCTTACTGAGAAAATTTTATCAGGGAGGAGTGAAGAATAGTTTCTTATTCATCATTAATTTTATGTAATTCCAATTGATAAAAATAATTAATGGTAATGGAGAGTAAAATTAATTAATGAGTAATGTTAATTACATAATTTGTATTAATTACTCAAATTATCAATGAATGATTAATCAGTACTATTCTGAGGAGAGTCAGCCTCCGGCGCGTATCTTCAGTAACTTTGGGATATTAAGTACAGGAGAGGGAAAAAATACCGGTAGAGGGTAGGGAATAATTAAATTCAGTGGCTTACTGAGAAAATTTTATCAGGGCGGAGTGAAGAATAGTTTCTTATTCATCATTAATTTTATGTAAATCCAATTGATAAAAATAATTAATGGTAATGGAGAGTAAAATTAATTAATGAGTAATGTTAATTACATAATTTGTATTAATTACTCAAATTAGCAATGAATGATTAATCAGTACTATTCTGAGGAGAGTCAGCCTCCGGCACGTATCTTCACTAACTTTGGGATATTAAGTACAGGAGAGGGAAAAAATACCGGTAGAGGGTAGGGAATAATTAAATTCAGTGGCTTACTGAGAAAATTTTATCAGGGAGGAGTGAATAGTTTCTTATTCATCATCATTAATTTTATGTAATTCCAATTGATAAAAATAATTAATGGTAATGGAGAGTAAAATTAATTAATGAGTAATGTTAATTACATAATTTGTATTAATTACTCAAATTAGCAATGAATGATTAATCAGTACTATTCTTAGGAGAGTCAGCCTCCGGCGCGTATCTTCACTAACTTTGGGATATTAAGTACAGGAGAGGGAAAAAATACCGGTAGAGGGTAGGGAATAATTAAATTCAGTGGCTTACTGAGAAAATTTTATCAGGGAGGAGTGAAGAATAGTTTCTTATTCATCATAATTAATTTTATGTAATTCCAATTGATAAAAATAATTAATGGTAATGGAGAGTAAAATTAATTAATGAGCAATGTTAATTACATAATTTGTATTAATTACTCAAATTAGCAATGAATGATTAATCAGTACTATTCTTAGGAGAGTCAGCCTCCGGCGCGTATGTTCACTAACTTTGGGATATTAAGTACAGGAGAGGGAAAAAATACCGGTAGAGGGTAGGGAATAATTAAATTCAGTGGCTTACTGAGAAAATTTTATCAGGGAGGAGTGAAGAATAGTTTCTTATTCATTATCATTAATTTTATGTAATTCCAATTGATAAAAATAATTAATGGTAATGGAGAGTAAAATTAATTAATGAGTAATGTTAATTACATAATTTGTATTAATTACTCAAATTAGCAATGAATGATTAATCAGTACTAATCTTAGGAGAGTCAGCCTCCGGCGCGTATCTTCACTAACTTTGGGATATTAAGTACAGGAGAGGGAAAAAATACCGGTAGAGGGTAGGGATTAATTAAATTCAGTGGCTTACTGAGAAAATTTTATCAGGGAGGAGGGAAGAATAGTTTCTTTTTCATCATCATTAATTTTATGTAATTCCAATTGATAAAAATAATTAATGGTAATGGAGAGTAAAATTAATTAATGAGTAATGTTAATTACATAATTTGTATTAATTACTCAAATTAGCAATGAATGATTAATCAGTACTATTCTTAGGAGAGTCAGCCTCCGGCGCGTATCTTCACTAACTTTGGGATATTAAGTACAGGAGAGGGAAAAAATACCGGTAGAGGGTAGGGAATAATTAAATTCAGTGGCTTACTGAGAAAATTTTATCAGGGAGGAGGGAAGAATTGTTTCTTATTCATCATCATTAATTTTATGTAATTCCAATTGATAAAAATAATTAATGGTAATGGAGAGTAAAATTAATTAATGAGTAATGTTAATTACATAATTTGTATTAATTACTCAAATTAGCAATGAATGATTAATCAGTACTATTCTTAGGAGAGTCAGCCTCCGGCGCGTATCTTCACTAACTTTGGGATATTAAGTACAGGAGAGGGAAAAAATACCGGTAGAGGGTAGGGAATAATTAAATTCAGTGGCTTACTGAGAAAATTTTATCAGGGAGGAGTGAAGAATAGTTTCTTATTCATCATCATTAATTTTATGTAATTCCAATTGATAAAAATAATTAATGGTAATGGAGAGTAAAATTAATTAATGAGGAATGTTAATTACATAATTTGTATTAATTACTCAAATTAGCAATGAATGATTAATCAGTACTAATCTTAGGAGGGTCAGCCTCCGGCGCGTATCTTCACTAACTTTGGGATATTAAGTACAGGAGAGGGAAAAAATACCGGTAGAGGGTAGGGATTAATTAAATTCAGTGGCTTACTGAGAAAATTTTATCAGGGAGGAGGGAAGAATAGTTTCTTTTTCATCATCATTAATTTTATGTAATTCCAATTGATAAAAATAATTAATGGTAATGGAGAGTAAAATTAATTAATGAGTAATGTTAATTACATAATTTGTATTAATTACTCAAATTAGCAATGAATGATTAATCAGTACTATTCTTAGGAGAGTCAGCCTCCGGCGCGTATCTTCACTAACTTTGGGATATTAAGTACAGGAGAGGGAAAAAATACCGGTAGAGGGTAGGGAATAATTAAATTCAGTGGCTTACTGAGAAAATTTTATCAGGGAGGAGGGAAGAATTGTTTCTTATTCATCATCATTAATTTTATGTAATTCCAATTGATAAAAATAATTAATGGTAATGGAGAGTAAAATTAATTAATGAGTAATGTTAATTACATAATTTGTATTAATTACTCAAATTAGCAATGAATGATTAATCAGTACTATTCTTAGGAGAGTCAGCCTCCGGCGCGTATCTTCACTAACTTTGGGATATTAAGTACAGGAGAGGGAAAAAATACCGGTAGAGGGTAGGGAATAATTAAATTCAGTGGCTTACTGAGAAAATTTTATCAGGGAGGAGTGAAGAATAGTTTCTTATTCATCATCATTAATTTTATGTAATTCCAATTGATAAAAATAATTAATGGTAATGGAGAGTAAAATTAATTAATGAGGAATGTTAATTACATAATTTGTATTAATTACTCAAATTAGCAATGAATGATTAATCAGTACTAATCTTAGGAGGGTCAGCCTCCGGCGCGTATCTTCACTAACTTTGGGATATTAAGTACAGGAGAGGGAAAAAATACCGGTAGAGGGTAGGGAATAATTAAATTCAGTGGCTTACTGAGAAAATTTTATCAGGGAGGAGTGAAGAATAGTTTCTTATTCATCATCATTAATTTTATGTAATTCCAATTGATAAAAATAATTAATGGTAATGGAGAGTAAAATTAATTAATGAGTAATGTTAATTACATAATTTGTATTAATTACTCAAATTAGCAATGAATGATTAATCAGTACTAATCTTAGGAGAGTCAGCCTCCGGCGCGTATCTTCACTAACTTTGGGATATTAAGTACAGGAGAGGGAAAAAATACCGGTAGAGGGTAGGGAATAATTAAATTCAGTGGCTTACTGAGAAAATTTTATCAGGGAGGAGTGAAGAATAGTTTCTTATTCATCATCATTAATTTTATGTAATTCCAATTGATAAAAATAATTAATGGTAATGGAGAGTAAAATTAATTAATGAGCAATGTTAACTACATAATTTGTATTAATTACTCAAATTAGCAATGAATGATTAATCAGTACTAATCTTAGGAGAGTCAGCCTCCGGCGCGTATCTTCACTAACTTTGGGATATTAAGTACAGGAGAGGGAAAAAATACCGGTAGAGGGTAGGGAATAATTAAATTCAGTGGCTTACTGAGAAAATTTTATCAGGGAGGAGGGAAGAATTGTTTCTTATTCATCATCATTAATTTTATGTAATTCCAATTGATAAAAATAATTAATGGTAATGGAGAGTAAAATTAATTAATGAGTAATGTTAATTACATAATTTGTATTAATTACTCAAATTAGCAATGAATGATTAATCAGTACTGTTCTTAGGAGAGTCAGCCTCCGGCGCGTATCTTCACTAACTTTGGGATATTAAGTACAGGAGAGGGAAAAAATACCGGTAGAGGGTAGGGATTAGTTAAATTCAGTGGCTTACTGAGAAAATTTTATCAGGGAGGAGGGAAGAATTGTTTCTTATTCATCATCATTAATGTTATGTAATTCCAATTGATAAAAATAATTAATGGTAATGGAGAGTAAAATTAATTAATGAGTAATGTTAATTACATAATTTGTATTAATTACTCAAATTAGCAATGAATGATTAATCAGTACTATTCTTAGGAGAGTCAGCCTCCGGCGCGTATCTTCACTAACTTTGGGATATTAAGTACAGGAGAGGGAAAAAATACCGGTAGAGGGTAGGGAATAATTAAATTCAGTGGTTTACTGAGAATATTTTATCAGGGAGGAATGAAGAATAGGTTCTTATTCATCATCATTAATTTTAAGTAATTCCAATTGATAAAAATAATTAATGGTAATGGAGAGTAAAATTAATTAATGAGCAATGTTAATTACATAATTTGTATTAATTACTCAAATTAGCAATGAATGATTTATCAGTACTATTCTTATGCGAGTCAGCCTCCGGCGCGTATCTTCACTAACTTTGGGATATTAAGTACAGGAGAGGGAAAAAATACCGGTAGAGGGTAGGGAATAATTAAATTCAGTGGCTTACTGAGAAAATTTTATCAGGGAGGAATGAAGAATAGTTTCTTATTCATCATCATTAATTTTAAGTAATTCCAATTGATAAAAATAATTAATGGTAATGGAGAGTAAAATTAATTAATGAGTAATGTTAATTACATAATTTGTATTAATTACTCAAATTAGCAATGAATGATTAATCAGTACTATTCTTAGGAGAGTCAGCCTCCGGCGCGTATCTTCACTAACTTTGGGATATTAAGTACAGGAGAGGGAAAAAATACCGGTAGAGGGTAGGGAATAATTAAATTCAGTGGCTTACTTAGAAAATTTTATCAGGGAGGAATGAAGAATATTTTCTTATTCATCATCATTAATTTTAAGTAATTCCAATTGATAAAAATAATTAATGGTAATGGAGAGTAAAATTAATTAATGAGTAATGTTAATTACATAATTTGTATTAATTACTCAAATTAGCAATGAATGATTAATCAGTACTATTCTTAGGAGAGTCAGCCTCCGGCGCGTATCTTCACTAACTTTGGGATATTAAGTACAGGAGAGGGAAAAAATACCGGTAGAGGGTAGGGAATAATTAAATTCAGTGGCTTACTGAGAAAATTTTATCAGGGAGGAATGAAGAATAGGTTCTTATTCATCATCATTAATTTTAAGTAATTCCAATTGATAAAAATAATTAATGGTAATGGAGAGTAAAATTAATTAATGAGTAATGTTAATTACATAATTTGTATTAATTACTCAAATTAGCAATGAATGATTAATCAGTACTATTCTTAGGAGAGTCAGCCTCCGGTGCGTATCTTCACTAACTTTGGGATATTAAGTACAGGAGAGGGAAAAAATACCGGTAGAGGGTAGGGAATAATTAAATTCAGTGGCTTACTGAGAAAATTTTATCAGGGAGGAATGAAGAATAGTTTCTTATTCATCATCATTAATTTTAAGTAATTCCAATTGATAAAAATAATTAATGGTAATGGAGAGTAAAATTAATTAATGACTAATGTTAATTACATAATTTGTATTAATTACTCAAATTAGCAATGAATGATTAATCAGTACTATTCTGAGGAGAGTCAGCCTCCGGCGCGTATCTTCACTAACTTTGGGATATTAAGTACAGGAGAGGGAAAAAATACCGGTAGAGGGTAGGGAATAATTAAATTCAGTGGCTTACTGAGAAAATTTTATCAGGGAGGAGTGAAGAATAGTTTCTTATTCATCATCATTAATTTTATGTAATTCCAATTGATAAAAATAATTAATGGTAATGGAGAGTAAAATTAATTAATGAGTAATGTTAATTACATAATTTGTATTAATTACTCAAATTAGCAATGAATGATTAATGAGTACTATTCTTAGGAGTGTCAGCCTCCGGCGCGTATCTTCACTAACTTTGGGATATTAAGTACAGGAGAGGGAAAAAATACCGGTAGAGGGTAGGGAATAATTAAATTCAGTGGCTTACTGAGAAAATTTTATCAGGGAGGAGTGAAGAATAGTTTCTTATTCATCATTAATTTTATGTAATTCCAATTGATAAAAATAATTAATGGTAATGGAGAGTAAAATTAATTAATGAGTAATGTTAATTATATAATTTGTATTAATTACTCAAATTATCAATGAATGATTAATCAGTACTATTCTGAGGAGAGTCAGCCTCCGGCGCGTATCTTCAGTAACTTTGGGATATTAAGTACAGGAGAGGGAAAAAATACCGGTAGAGGGTAGGGAATAATTAAATTCAGTGGCTTACTGAGAAAATTTTATCAGGGCGGAGTGAAGAATAGTTTCTTATTCATCATTAATTTTATGTAAATCCAATTGATAAAAATAATTAATGGTAATGGAGAGTAAAATTAATTAATGAGTAATGTTAATTACATAATTTGTATTAATTACTCAAATTAGCAATGAATGATTAATCAGTACTATTCTGAGGAGAGTCAGCCTCCGGCACGTATCTTCACTAACTTTGGGATATTAAGTACAGGAGAGGGAAAAAATACCGGTAGAGGGTAGGGAATAATTAAATTCAGTGGCTTACTGAGAAAATTTTATCAGGGAGGAGTGAATAGTTTCTTATTCATCATCATTAATTTTATGTAATTCCAATTGATAAAAATAATTAATGGTAATGGAGAGTAAAATTAATTAATGAGTAATGTTAATTACATAATTTGTATTAATTACTTAAATTAGCAATGAATGATTAATCAGTACTATTCTTAGGAGAGTCAGCCTCCGGCGCGTATCTTCACTAACTTTGGGATATTAAGTACAGGAGAGGGAAAAAATACCGGTAGAGGGTAGGGAATAATTAAATTCAGTGGCTTACTGAGAAAATTTTATCAGGGAGGAGTGAAGAATAGTTTCTTATTCATCATCATTAATTTTATGTAATTCCAATTGATAAAAATAATTAATGGTAATGGAGAGTAAATTAATTAATGAGTAATGTTAATTAAAATATTTGTATTAATTACTGAAATTAGCAATGAATGATTAATCAGTACTATTCTGAGGAGAGTCAGCCTCCAGTGCGTATCTTCACTAACTTTGGGATATTAAGTACAGGAGAGGGAAAAAATACCGGTAGAGGGTAGGGAATAATTAAATTCAGTGGCTTACTGAGAAAATTTTATCAGGGAGGAGTGAATAGTTTCTTATTCATCATCATTAATTTTATGTAATTCCAATTGATAAAAATAATTAATGGTAATGGAGAGTAAAATTAATTAATGAGTAATGTTAATTACATAATTTGTATTAATTACTCAAATAAGCAATGAATGATTAATCAGTACTATTCTTAGGAGAGTCAGCCTCCGGCGCGTATCTTCACTAACTTTGGGATATTAAGTACAGGAGAGGGAAAAAATACCGGTAGAGGGTAGGGAATAATTAAATTCAGTGGCTTACTGAGAAAATTTTATCAGGGAGGAGTGAAGAATAGTTTCTTATTCATCATCATTAATTTTATGTAATTCCAATTGATAAAAATAATTAATGGTAATGGAGAGTAAAATTAATTAATGAGCAATGTTAATTACATAATTTGTATTAATTACTCAAATTAGCAATGAATGATTAATCAGTACTATTCTTAGGAGAGTCAGCCTCCGGCGCGTATGTTCACTAACTTTGGGATATTAAGTACAGGAGAGGGAAAAAATACCGGTAGAGGGTAGGGAATAATTAAATTCAGTGGCTTACTGAGAAAATTTTATCAGGGAGGAGTGAAGAATAGTTTCTTATTCATCATCATTAATTTTATGTAATTCCAATTGATAAAAATAATTAATGGTAATGGAGAGAAAAATTAATTAATGAGTAATGTTAATTACATAATTTGTATTAATTACTCAAATTAGCAATGAATGATTAATCAGTACTAATCTTAGGAGAGTCAGCCTCCGGCGCGTATCTTCACTAACTTTGGGATATTAAGTACAGGAGAGGGAAAAAATTCCGGTAGAGGGTAGGGATTAATTAAATTCAGTGGCTTACTGAGAAAATTTTATCAGGGAGGAGGGAAGAATTGTTTTTTATTCATCATCATTAATTTTATGTAATTCCAATTGATAAAAATAATTAATGGTAATGGAGAGTAAAATTAATTAATGAGTAATGTTAATTACATAATTTGTATTAATTACTCAAATTAGCAATGAATGATTAATCAGTACTATTCTTAGGAGAGTCAGCCTCCGGCGCGTATCTTCACTAACTTTGGGATATTAAGTACAGGAGAGGGAAAAATTACCGGTAGAGGGTAGGGAATAATTAAATTCAGTGGCTTACTGAGAAAATTTTATCAGGGAGGAGTGAAGAATAGTTTCTTATTCATCATCATTAATTTTATGTAATTCCAATTGATAAAAATAATTAATGGTAATGGAGAGTAAAATTAATTAATGAGGAATGTTAATTACATAATTTGTATTAATTACTCAAATTAGCAATGAATGATTAATCAGTACTAATCTTAGGAGAGTCAGCCTCCGGCGCGTATCTTCACTAACTTTGGGATATTAAGTACAGGAGAGGGAAAAAATACCGGTAGAGGGTAGGGAATAATTAAATTCAATGGCTTACTGAGAAAATTTTATCACGGAGGAGTGAAGAATAGTTTCTTATTCATCATCATTAATTTTATGTAATTCCAATTGATAAAAATAATTAATGGTAATGGAGAGTAAAATTAATTAATGTGCAATGTTAATTACATAATTTGTATTAATTACTCAAATTAGCAATGAATGATTAATCAGTACTAATCTTAGGAGAGTCAGCCTCAGGCGCGTATCTTCACTAACTTTGGGATATTAAGTACAGGAGAGGGAAAAAATACCGGTAGAGGGTAGGGAATAATTAAATTCAGTGGCTTACTGAGAAAATTTTATCAGGGAGGAGTGAAGAATAGTTTCTTATTCATCATCATTAATTTTATGTAATTCCAATTGATAAAAATAATTAATGGTAATGGAGAGTAAAATTAATTAATGAGTAATGTTAATTACATAATTTGTATTAATTACTCAAATTAGCAATGAATGATTAATCAGTACTAATCTTAGGAGAGTCAGCCTCCGGCGCGTATCTTCACTAACTTTGGGATATTAAGTACAGGAGAGGGAAAAAATACCGGTAGAGGGTAGGGAATAATTAAATTCAGTGGCTTACTGAGAAAATTTTATCAGGTAGGAGTGAAGAATAGTTTCTTATTCATCATCATTAATTTTATGTAATTCCAATTGATAAAAATAATTAATGGTAATGGAGAGTAAAATTAATTAATGAGCAATGTTAATTACATAATTTGTATTAATTACTCAAATTAGCAATGAATGATTAATCAGTACTATTCTTAGGAGAGTCAGCCTCCGGCGCGTATCTTCACTAACTTTGGGATATTAAGTACAGGAGAGGGAAAAAATACCGGTAGAGGGTAGGGAATAATTAAATTCAGTGGCTTACTGAGAAAATTTTATCAGGGAGGAGTGAAGAATAGTTTCTTATTCATCATCATTAATTTTATGTAATTCCAATTGATAAAAATAATTAATGGTAATGGAGAGTAAAATTAATTAATGAGGAATGTTAATTACATAATTTGTATTAATTACTCAAATTAGCAATGAATGATTAATCAGTACTAATCTTAGGAGGGTCAGCCTCCGGCGCGTATCTTCACTAACTTTGGGATATTAAGTACAGGAGAGGGAAAAAATACCGGTAGAGGGTAGGGAATAATTAAATTCAGTGGCTTACTGAGAAAATTTTATCAGGGAGGAGTGAAGAATAGTTTCTTATTCATCATCATTAATTTTATGTAATTCCAATTGATAAAAATAATTAATGGTAATGGAGAATAAAATTAATTAATGAGTAATGTTAATTACATAATTTGTATTAATTACTCAAATTAGCAATGAATGATTAATCAGTACTAATCTTAGGAGAGTCAGCCTCCGGCGCGTATCTTCACTAACTTTGGGATATTAAGTACAGGAGAGGGAAAAAATACCGGTAGAGGGTAGGGAATAATTAAATTCAGTGGCTTACTGAGAAAATTTTATCAGGGAGGAGTGAAGAATAGTTTCTTATTCATCATTAATTTTATGTAATTCCAATTGATAAAAATAATTAATGGTAATGGAGAGTAAAATTAATTAATGAGTAATGTTAATTACATAATTTGTATTAATTACTCAAATTATCAATGAATGATTAATCAGTACTATTCTGAGGAGAGTCAGCCTCCGGCGCGTATCTTCAGTAACTTTGGGATATTAAGTACAGGAGAGGGAAAAAATACCGGTAGAGGGTAGGGAATAATTAAATTCAGTGGCTTACTGAGAAAATTTTATCAGGGCGGAGTGAAGAATAGTTTCTTATTCATCATTAATTTTATGTAAATCCAATTGATAAAAATAATTAATGGTAATGGAGAGTAAAATTAATTAATGAGTAATGTTAATTACATAATTTGTATTAATTACTCAAATTAGCAATGAATGATTAATCAGTACTATTCTGAGGAGAGTCAGCCTCCGGCACGTATCTTCACTAACTTTGGGATATTAAGTACAGGAGAGGGAAAAAATACCGGTAGAGGGTAGGGAATAATTAAATTCAGTGGCTTACTGAGAAAATTTTATCAGGGAGGAGTGAATAGTTTCTTATTCATCATCATTAATTTTATGTAATTCCAATTGATAAAAATAATTAATGGTAATGGAGAGTAAAATTAATTAATGAGTAATGTTAATTACATAATTTGTATTAATTACTCAAATTAGCAATGAATGATTAATCAGTACTATTCTTAGGAGAGTCAGCCTCCGGCGCGTATCTTCACTAACTTTGGGATATTAAGTACAGGAGAGGGAAAAAATACCGGTAGAGGGTAGGGAATAATTAAATTCAGTGGCTTACTGAGAAAATTTTATCAGGGAGGAGTGAAGAATAGTTTCTTATTCATCATAATTAATTTTATGTAATTCCAATTGATAAAAATAATTAATGGTAATGGAGAGTAAAATTAATTAATGAGCAATGTTAATTACATAATTTGTATTAATTACTCAAATTAGCAATGAATGATTAATCAGTACTATTCTTAGGAGAGTCAGCCTCCGGCGCGTATGTTCACTAACTTTGGGATATTAAGTACAGGAGAGGGAAAAAATACCGGTAGAGGGTAGGGAATAATTAAATTCAGTGGCTTACTGAGAAAATTTTATCAGGGAGGAGTGAAGAATAGTTTCTTATTCATTATCATTAATTTTATGTAATTCCAATTGATAAAAATAATTAATGGTAATGGAGAGTAAAATTAATTAATGAGTAATGTTAATTACATAATTTGTATTAATTACTCAAATTAGCAATGAATGATTAATCAGTACTAATCTTAGGAGAGTCAGCCTCCGGCGCGTATCTTCACTAACTTTGGGATATTAAGTACAGGAGAGGGAAAAAATACCGGTAGAGGGTAGGGATTAATTAAATTCAGTGGCTTACTGAGAAAATTTTATCAGGGAGGAGGGAAGAATAGTTTCTTTTTCATCATCATTAATTTTATGTAATTCCAATTGATAAAAATAATTAATGGTAATGGAGAGTAAAATTAATTAATGAGTAATGTTAATTACATAATTTGTATTAATTACTCAAATTAGCAATGAATGATTAATCAGTACTATTCTTAGGAGAGTCAGCCTCCGGCGCGTATCTTCACTAACTTTGGGATATTAAGTACAGGAGAGGGAAAAAATACCGGTAGAGGGTAGGGAATAATTAAATTCAGTGGCTTACTGAGAAAATTTTATCAGGGAGGAGGGAAGAATTGTTTCTTATTCATCATCATTAATTTTATGTAATTCCAATTGATAAAAATAATTAATGGTAATGGAGAGTAAAATTAATTAATGAGTAATGTTAATTACATAATTTGTATTAATTACTCAAATTAGCAATGAATGATTAATCAGTACTATTCTTAGGAGAGTCAGCCTCCGGCGCGTATCTTCACTAACTTTGGGATATTAAGTACAGGAGAGGGAAAAAATACCGGTAGAGGGTAGGGAATAATTAAATTCAGTGACTTACTGAGAAAATTTTATCAGGGAGGAGTGAAGAATAGTTTCTTATTCATCATCATTAATTTTATGTAATTCCAATTGATAAAAATAATTAATGGTAATGGAGAGTAAAATTAATTAATGAGGAATGTTAATTACATAATTTGTATTAATTACTCAAATTAGCAATGAATGATTAATCAGTACTAATCTTAGGAGGGTCAGCCTCCGGCGCGTATCTTCACTAACTTTGGGATATTAAGTACAGGAGAGGGAAAAAATACCGGTAGAGGGTAGGGATTAATTAAATTCAGTGGCTTACTGAGAAAATTTTATCAGGGAGGAGGGAAGAATAGTTTCTTTTTCATCATCATTAATTTTATGTAATTCCAATTGATAAAAATAATTAATGGTAATGGAGAGTAAAATTAATTAATGAGTAATGTTAATTACATAATTTGTATTAATTACTCAAATTAGCAATGAATGATTAATCAGTACTATTCTTAGGAGAGTCAGCCTCCGGCGCGTATCTTCACTAACTTTGGGATATTAAGTACAGGAGAGGGAAAAAATACCGGTAGAGGGTAGGGAATAATTAAATTCAGTGGCTTACTGAGAAAATTTTATCAGGGAGGAGGGAAGAATTGTTTCTTATTCATCATCATTAATTTTATGTAATTCCAATTGATAAAAATAATTAATGGTAATGGAGAGTAAAATTAATTAATGAGTAATGTTAATTACATAATTTGTATTAATTACTCAAATTAGCAATGAATGATTAATCAGTACTATTCTTAGGAGAGTCAGCCTCCGGCGCGTATCTTCACTAACTTTGGGATATTAAGTACAGGAGAGGGAAAAAATACCGGTAGAGGGTAGGGAATAATTAAATTCAGTGGCTTACTGAGAAAATTTTATCAGGGAGGAGGGAAGAATTGTTTCTTATTCATCATCATTAATTTTATGTAATTCCAATTGATAAAAATAATTAATGGTAATGGAGAGTAAAATTAATTAATGAGTAATGTTAATTACATAATTTGTATTAATTACTCAAATTAGCAATGAATGATTAATCAGTACTATTCTTAGGAGAGTCAGCCTCCGGCGCGTATCTTCACTAACTTTGGGATATTAAGTACAGGAGAGGGAAAAAATACCGGTAGAGGGTAGGGAATAATTAAATTCAGTGGCTTACTGAGAAAATTTTATCAGGGAGGAGTGAAGAATAGTTTCTTATTCATCATCATTAATTTTATGTAATTCCAATTGATAAAAATAATTAATGGTAATGGAGAGTAAAATTAATTAATGAGTAATGTTAATTACATAATTTGTATTAATTACTCAAATTAGCAATGAATGATTAATCAGTACTAATCTTAGGAGAGTCAGCCTCCGGCGCGTATCTTCACTAACTTTGGGATATTAAGTACAGGAGAGGGAAAAAATACCGGTAGAGGGTAGGGAATAATTAAATTCAGTGGCTTACTGAGAAAATTTTATCAGGGAGGAGTGAAGAATAGTTTCTTATTCATCATCATTAATTTTATGTAATTCCAATTGATAAAAATAATTAATGGTAATGGAGAGTAAAATTAATTAATGAGCAATGTTAACTACATAATTTGTATTAATTACTCAAATTAGCAATGAATGATTAATCAGTACTAATCTTAGGAGAGTCAGCCTCCGGCGCGTATCTTCACTAACTTTGGGATATTAAGTACAGGAGAGGGAAAAAATACCGGTAGAGGGTAGGGAATAATTAAATTCAGTGGCTTACTGAGAAAATTTTATCAGGGAGGAGGGAAGAATTGTTTCTTATTCATCATCATTAATTTTATGTAATTCCAATTGATAAAAATAATTAATGGTAATGGAGAGTAAAATTAATTAATGAGTAATGTTAATTACATAATTTGTATTAATTACTCAAATTAGCAATGAATGATTAATCAGTACTGTTCTTAGGAGAGTCAGCCTCCGGCGCGTATCTTCACTAACTTTGGGATATTAAGTACAGGAGAGGGAAAAAATACCGGTAGAGGGTAGGGATTAGTTAAATTCAGTGGCTTACTGAGAAAATTTTATCAGGGAGGAGGGAAGAATTGTTTCTTATTCATCATCATTAATGTTATGTAATTCCAATTGATAAAAATAATTAATGGTAATGGAGAGTAAAATTAATTAATGAGTAATGTTAATTACATAATTTGTATTAATTACTCAAATTAGCAATGAATGATTAATCAGTACTATTCTTAGGAGAGTCAGCCTCCGGCGCGTATCTTCACTAACTTTGGGATATTAAGTACAGGAGAGGGAAAAAATACCGGTAGAGGGTAGGGAATAATTAAATTCAGTGGTTTACTGAGAATATTTTATCAGGGAGGAATGAAGAATAGGTTCTTATTCATCATCATTAATTTTAAGTAATTCCAATTGATAAAAATAATTAATGGTAATGGAGAGTAAAATTAATTAATGAGCAATGTTAATTACATAATTTGTATTAATTACTCAAATTAGCAATGAATGATTTATCAGTACTATTCTTATGCGAGTCAGCCTCCGGCGCGTATCTTCACTAACTTTGGGATATTAAGTACAGGAGAGGGAAAAAATACCGGTAGAGGGTAGGGAATAATTAAATTCAGTGGCTTACTGAGAAAATTTTATCAGGGAGGAATGAAGAATAGTTTCTTATTCATCATCATTAATTTTAAGTAATTCCAATTGATAAAAATAATTAATGGTAATGGAGAGTAAAATTAATTAATGAGTAATGTTAATTACATAATTTGTATTAATTACTCAAATTAGCAATGAATGATTAATCAGTACTATTCTTAGGAGAGTCAGCCTCCGGCGCGTATCTTCACTAACTTTGGGATATTAAGTACAGGAGAGGGAAAAAATACCGGTAGAGGGTAGGGAATAATTAAATTCAGTGGCTTACTGAGAAAATTTTATCAGGGAGGAATGAAGAATATTTTCTTATTCATCATCATTAATTTTAAGTAATTCCAATTGATAAAAATAATTAATGGTAATGGAGAGTAAAATTAATTAATGAGTAATGTTAATTACATAATTTGTATTAATTACTCAAATTAGCAATGAATGATTAATCAGTACTATTCTTAGGAGAGTCAGCCTCCGGTGCGTATCTTCACTAACTTTGGGATATTAAGTACAGGAGAGGGAAAAAATACCGGTAGAGGGTAGGGAATAATTAAATTCAGTGGCTTACTGAGAAAATTTTATCAGGGAGGAATGAAGAATAGTTTCTTATTCATCATCATTAATTTTTAGTAATTCCAATTGATAAAAATAATTAATGGTAATGGAGAGTAAAATTAATTAATGACTAATGTTAATTACATAATTTGTATTAATTACTCAAATTAGCAATGAATGATTAATCAGTACTATTCTGAGGAGAGTCAGCCTCCGGCGCGTATCTTCACTAACTTTGGGATATTAAGTACAGGAGAGGGAAAAAATACCGGTAGAGGGTAGGGAATAATTAAATTCAGTGGCTTACTGAGAAAATTTTATCAGGGAGGAGTGAAGAATAGTTTCTTATTCATCATCATTAATTTTATGTAATTCCAATTGATAAAAATAATTAATGGTAATGGAGAGTAAAATTAATTAATGAGTAATGTTAATTACATAATTTGTATTAATTACTCAAATTAGCAATGAATGATTAATGAGTACTATTCTTAGGAGTGTCAGCCTCCGGCGCGTATCTTCACTAACTTTGGGATATTAAGTACAGGAGAGGGAAAAAATACCGGTAGAGGGTAGGGAATAATTAAATTCAGTGGCTTACTGAGAAAATTTTATCAGGGAGGAGTGAAGAATAGTTTCTTATTCATCATTAATTTTATGTAATTCCAATTGATAAAAATAATTAATGGTAATGGAGAGTAAAATTAATTAATGAGTAATGTTAATAACATAATTTGTATTAATTACTTAAATTAGCAATGAATGATTAATCAGTACTATTCTTAGGAGAGTCAGCCTCCGGCGCGTATCTTCACTAACTTTGGGATATTAAGTACAGGAGAGGGAAAAAATACCGGTAGAGGGTAGGGAATAATTAAATTCAGTGGCTTACTGAGAAAATTTTATCAGGGAGGAGTGAAGAATAGTTTCTTATTCATCATTAATTTTATGTAATTCCAATTGATAAAAATAATTAATGGTAATGGAGAGTAAAATTAATTAATGAGTAATGTTAATTACATAATTTGTATTAATTACTCAAATTATCAATGAATGATTAATCAGTACTATTCTGAGGAGAGTCAGCCTCCGGCGCGTATCTTCAGTAACTTTGGGATATTAAGTACAGGAGAGGGAAAAAATACCGGTAGAGGGTAGGGAATAATTAAATTCAGTGGCTTACTGAGAAAATTTTATCAGGGCGGAGTGAAGAATAGTTTCTTATTCATCATTAATTTTATGTAAATCCAATTGATAAAAATAATTAATGGTAATGGAGAGTAAAATTAATTAATGAGTAATGTTAATTACATAATTTGTATTAATTACTCAAATTAGCAATGAATGATTAATCAGTACTATTCTGAGGAGAGTCAGCCTCCGGCACGTATCTTCACTAACTTTGGGATATTAAGTACAGGAGAGGGAAAAAATACCGGTAGAGGGTAGGGAATAATTAAATTCAGTGGCTTACTGAGAAAATTTTATCAGGGAGGAGTGAATAGTTTCTTATTCATCATCATTAATTTTATGTAATTCCAATTGATAAAAATAATTAATGGTAATGGAGAGTAAAATTAATTAATGAGTAATGTTAATTACATAATTTGTATTAATTACTTAAATTAGCAATGAATGATTAATCAGTACTATTCTTAGGAGAGTCAGCCTCCGGCGCGTATCTTCACTAACTTTGGGATATTAAGTACAGGAGAGGGAAAAAATACCGGTAGAGGGTAGGGAATAATTAAATTCAGTGGCTTACTGAGAAAATTTTATCAGGGAGGAGTGAAGAATAGTTTCTTATTCATCATCATTAATTTTATGTAATTCCAATTGATAAAAATAATTAATGGTAATGGAGAGTAAATTAATTAATGAGTAATGTTAATTAAAATATTTGTATTAATTACTGAAATTAGCAATGAATGATTAATCAGTACTATTCTGAGGAGAGTCAGCCTCCAGTGCGTATCATCACTAACTTTGGGATATTAAGTACAGGAGAGGGAAAAAATACCGGTAGAGGGTAGGGAATAATTAAATTCAGTGGCTTACTGAGAAAATTTTATCAGGGAGGAGTGAATAGTTTCTTATTCATCATCATTAATTTTATGTAATTCCAATTGATAAAAATAATTAATGGTAATGGAGAGTAAAATTAATTAATGAGTAATGTTAATTACATAATTTGTATTAATTACTCAAATAAGCAATGAATGATTAATCAGTACTATTCTTAGGAGAGTCAGCCTCCGGCGCGTATCTTCACTAACTTTGGGATATTAAGTACAGGAGAGGGAAAAAATACCGGTAGAGGGTAGGGAATAATTAAATTCAGTGGCTTACTGAGAAAATTTTATCAGGGAGGAGTGAAGAATAGTTTCTTATTCATCATCATTAATTTTATGTAATTCCAATTGATAAAAATAATTAATGGTAATGGAGAGTAAAATTAATTAATGAGTAATGTTAATTACATAATTTGTATTAATTACTCAAATTAGCAATGAATGATTAATCAGTACTGTTCTTAGGAGAGTCAGCCTCCGGCGCGTATCTTCACTAACTTTGGGATATTAAGTACAGGAGAGGGAAAAAATACCGGTAGAGGGTAGGGATTAGTTAAATTCAGTGGCTTACTGAGAAAATTTTATCAGGGAGGAGGGAAGAATTGTTTCTTATTCATCATCATTAATGTTATGTAATTCCAATTGATAAAAATAATTAATGGTAATGGAGAGTAAAATTAATTAATGAGTAATGTTAATTACATAATTTGTATTAATTACTCAAATTAGCAATGAATGATTAATCAGTACTATTCTTAGGAGAGTCAGCCTCCGGCGCGTATCTTCACTAACTTTGGGATATTAAGTACAGGAGAGGGAAAAAATACCGGTAGAGGGTAGGGAATAATTAAATTCAGTGGTTTACTGAGAATATTTTATCAGGGAGGAATGAAGAATAGGTTCTTATTCATCATCATTAATTTTAAGTAATTCCAATTGATAAAAATAATTAATGGTAATGGAGAGTAAAATTAATTAATGAGCAATGTTAATTACATAATTTGTATTAATTACTCAAATTAGCAATGAATGATTTATCAGTACTATTCTTATGCGAGTCAGCCTCCGGCGCGTATCTTCACTAACTTTGGGATATTAAGTACAGGAGAGGGAAAAAATACCGGTAGAGGGTAGGGAATAATTAAATTCAGTGGCTTACTGAGAAAATTTTATCAGGGAGGAATGAAGAATAGTTTCTTATTCATCATCATTAATTTTAAGTAATTCCAATTGATAAAAATAATTAATGGTACTGGAGAGTAAAATTAATTAATGAGTAATGTTAATTACATAATTTGTATTAATTACTCAAATTAGCAATGAATGATTAATCAGTACTATTCTTAGGAGAGTCAGCCTCCGGCGCGTATCTTCACTAACTTTGGGATATTAAGTACAGGAGAGGGAAAAAATACCGGTAGAGGGTAGGGAATAATTAAATTCAGTGGCTTACTGAGAAAATTTTATCAGGGAGGAATGAAGAATATTTTCTTATTCATCATCATTAATTTTAAGTAATTCCAATTGATAAAAATAATTAATGGTAATGGAGAGTAAAATTAATTAATGAGTAATGTTAATTACATAATTTGTATTAATTACTCAAATTAGCAATGAATGATTAATCAGTACTATTCTTAGGAGAGTCAGCCTCCGGCGCGTATCTTCACTAACTTTGGGATATTAAGTACAGGAGAGGGAAAAAATACCGGTAGAGGGTAGGGAATAATTAAATTCAGTGGCTTACTGAGAAAATTTTATCAGGGAGGAATGAAGAATAGGTTCTTATTCATCATCATTAATTTTAAGTAATTCCAATTGATAAAAATAATTAATGGTAATGGAGAGTAAAATTAATTAATGAGTAATGTTAATTACATAATTTGTATTAATTACTCAAATTAGCAATGAATGATTAATCAGTACTATTCTTAGGAGAGTCAGCCTCCGGTGCGTATCTTCACTAACTTTGGGATATTAAGTACAGGAGAGGGAAAAAATACCGGTAGAGGGTAGGGAATAATTAAATTCAGTGGCTTACTGAGAAAATTTTATCAGGGAGGAATGAAGAATAGTTTCTTATTCATCATCATTAATTTTTAGTAATTCCAATTGATAAAAATAATTAATGGTAATGGAGAGTAAAATTAATTAATGACTAATGTTAATTACATAATTTGTATTAATTACTCAAATTAGCAATGAATGATTAATCAGTACTATTCTGAGGAGAGTCAGCCTCCGGCGCGTATCTTCACTAACTTTGGGATATTAAGTACAGGAGAGGGAAAAAATACCGGTAGAGGGTAGGGAATAATTAAATTCAGTGGCTTACTGAGAAAATTTTATCAGGGAGGAGTGAAGAATAGTTTCTTATTCATCATCATTAATTTTATGTAATTCCAATTGATAAAAATAATTAATGGTAATGGAGAGTAAAATTAATTAATGAGTAATGTTAATTACATAATTTGTATTAATTACTCAAATTAGCAATGAATGATTAATGAGTACTATTCTTAGGAGTGTCAGCCTCCGGCGCGTATCTTCACTAACTTTGGGATATTAAGTACAGGAGAGGGAAAAAATACCGGTAGAGGGTAGGGAATAATTAAATTCAGTGGCTTACTGAGAAAATTTTATCAGGGAGGAGTGAAGAATAGTTTCTTATTCATCATTAATTTTATGTAATTCCAATTGATAAAAATAATTAATGGTAATGGAGAGTAAAATTAATTAATGAGTAATGTTAATAACATAATTTGTATTAATTACTTAAATTAGCAATGAATGATTAATCAGTACTATTCTTAGGAGAGTCAGCCTCCGGCGCGTATCTTCACTAACTTTGGGATATTAAGTACAGGAGAGGGAAAAAATACCGGTAGAGGGTAGGGAATAATTAAATTCAGTGGCTTACTGAGAAAATTTTATCAGGGAGGAGTGAAGAATAGTTTCTTATTCATCATTAATTTTATGTAATTCCAATTGATAAAAATAATTAATGGTAATGGAGAGTAAAATTAATTAATGAGTAATGTTAATTACATAATTTGTATTAATTACTCAAATTATCAATGAATGATTAATCAGTACTATTCTGAGGAGAGTCAGCCTCCGGCGCGTATCTTCAGTAACTTTGGGATATTAAGTACAGGAGAGGGAAAAAATACCGGTAGAGGGTAGGGAATAATTAAATTCAGTGGCTTACTGAGAAAATTTTATCAGGGCGGAGTGAAGAATAGTTTCTTATTCATCATTAATTTTATGTAAATCCAATTGATAAAAATAATTAATGGTAATGGAGAGTAAAATTAATTAATGAGTAATGTTAATTACATAATTTGTATTAATTACTCAAATTAGCAATGAATGATTAATCAGTACTATTCTGAGGAGAGTCAGCCTCCGGCACGTATCTTCACTAACTTTGGGATATTAAGTACAGGAGAGGGAAAAAATACCGGTAGAGGGTAGGGAATAATTAAATTCAGTGGCTTACTGAGAAAATTTTATCAGGGAGGAGTGAATAGTTTCTTATTCATCATCATTAATTTTATGTAATTCCAATTGATAAAAATAATTAATGGTAATGGAGAGTAAAATTAATTAATGAGTAATGTTAATTACATAATTTGTATTAATTACTTAAATTAGCAATGAATGATTAATCAGTACTATTCTTAGGAGAGTCAGCCTCCGGCGCGTATCTTCACTAACTTTGGGATATTAAGTACAGGAGAGGGAAAAAATACCGGTAGAGGGTAGGGAATAATTAAATTCAGTGGCTTACTGAGAAAATTTTATCAGGGAGGAGTGAAGAATAGTTTCTTATTCATCATCATTAATTTTATGTAATTCCAATTGATAAAAATAATTAATGGTAATGGAGAGTAAATTAATTAATGAGTAATGTTAATTAAAATATTTGTATTAATTACTGAAATTAGCAATGAATGATTAATCAGTACTATTCTGAGGAGAGTCAGCCTCCAGTGCGTATCTTCACTAACTTTGGGATATTAAGTACAGGAGAGGGAAAAAATACCGGTAGAGGGTAGGGAATAATTAAATTCAGTGGCTTACTGAGAAAATTTTATCAGGGAGGAGTGAATAGTTTCTTATTCATCATCATTAATTTTATGTAATTCCAATTGATAAAAATAATTAATGGTAATGGAGAGTAAAATTAATTAATGAGTAATGTTAATTACATAATTTGTATTAATTACTCAAATAAGCAATGAATGATTAATCAGTACTATTCTTAGGAGAGTCAGCCTCCGGCGCGTATCTTCACTAACTTTGGGATATTAAGTACAGGAGAGGGAAAAAATACCGGTAGAGGGTAGGGAATAATTAAATTCAGTGGCTTACTGAGAAAATTTTATCAGGGAGGAGTGAAGAATAGTTTCTTATTCATCATCATTAATTTTATGTAATTCCAATTGATAAAAATAATTAATGGTAATGGAGAGTAAAATTAATTAATGAGCAATGTTAATTACATAATTTGTATTAATTACTCAAATTAGCAATGAATGATTAATCAGTACTATTCTTAGGAGAGTCAGCCTCCGGCGCGTATGTTCACTAACTTTGGGATATTAAGTACAGGAGAGGGAAAAAATACCGGTAGAGGGTAGGGAATAATTAAATTCAGTGGCTTACTGAGAAAATTTTATCAGGGAGGAGTGAAGAATAGTTTCTTATTCATCATCATTAATTTTATGTAATTCCAATTGATAAAAATAATTAATGGTAATGGAGAGAAAAATTAATTAATGAGTAATGTTAATTACATAATTTGTATTAATTACTCAAATTAGCAATGAATGATTAATCAGTACTAATCTTAGGAGAGTCAGCCTCCGGCGCGTATCTTCACTAACTTTGGGATATTAAGTACAGGAGAGGGAAAAAATTCCGGTAGAGGGTAGGGATTAATTAAATTCAGTGGCTTACTGAGAAAATTTTATCAGGGAGGAGGGAAGAATTGTTTCTTATTCATCATCATTAATTTTATGTAATTCCAATTGATAAAAATAATTAATGGTAATGGAGAGTAAAATTAATTAATGAGTAATGTTAATTACATAATTTGTATTAATTACTCAAATTAGCAATGAATGATTAATCAGTACTATTCTTAGGAGAGTCAGCCTCCGGCGCGTATCTTCACTAACTTTGGGATATTAAGTACAGGAGAGGGAAAAAATACCGGTAGAGGGTAGGGAATAATTAAATTCAGTGGCTTACTGAGAAAATTTTATCAGGGAGGAGTGAAGAATAGTTTCTTATTCATCATCATTAATTTTATGTAATTCCAATTGATAAAAATAATTAATGGTAATGGAGAGTAAAATTAATTAATGAGGAATGTTAATTACATAATTTGTATTAATTACTCAAATTAGCAATGAATGATTAATCAGTACTAATCTTAGGAGAGTCAGCCTCCGGCGCGTATCTTCACTAACTTTGGGATATTAAGTACAGGAGAGGGAAAAAATACCGGTAGAGGGTAGGGAATAATTAAATTCAATGGCTTACTGAGAAAATTTTATCACGGAGGAGTGAAGAATAGTTTCTTATTCATCATCATTAATTTTATGTAATTCCAATTGATAAAAATAATTAATGGTAATGGAGAGTAAAATTAATTAATGTGCAATGTTAATTACATAATTTGTATTAATTACTCAAATTAGCAATGAATGATTAATCAGTACTAATCTTAGGAGAGTCAGCCTCAGGCGCGTATCTTCACTAACTTTGGGATATTAAGTACAGGAGAGGGAAAAAATACCGGTAGAGGGTAGGGAATAATTAAATTCAGTGGCTTACTGAGAAAATTTTATCAGGGAGGAGTGAAGAATAGTTTCTTATTCATCATCATTAATTTTATGTAATTCCAATTGATAAAAATAATTAATGGTAATGGAGAGTAAAATTAATTAATGAGTAATGTTAATTACATAATTTGTATTAATTACTCAAATTAGCAATGAATGATTAATCAGTACTAATCTTAGGAGAGTCAGCCTCCGGCGCGTATCTTCACTAACTTTGGGATATTAAGTACAGGAGAGGGAAAAAATACCGGTAGAGGGTAGGGAATAATTAAATTCAGAGGCTTACTGAGAAAATTTTATCAGGTAGGAGTGAAGAATAGTTTCTTATTCATCATCATTAATTTTATGTAATTCCAATTGATAAAAATAATTAATGGTAATGGAGAGTAAAATTAATTAATGAGCAATGTTAATTACATAATTTGTATTAATTACTCAAATTAGCAATGAATGATTAATCAGTACTATTCTTAGGAGAGTCAGCCTCCGGCGCGTATCTTCACTAACTTTGGGATATTAAGTACAGGAGAGGGAAAAAATACCGGTAGAGGGTAGGGAATAATTAAATTCAGTGGCTTACTGAGAAAATTTTATCAGGGAGGAGTGAAGAATAGTTTCTTATTCATCATCATTAATTTTATGTAATTCCAATTGATAAAAATAATTAATGGTAATGGAGAGTAAAATTAATTAATGAGGAATGTTAATTACATAATTTGTATTAATTACTCAAATTAGCAATGAATGATTAATCAGTACTAATCTTAGGAGGGTCAGCCTCCGGCGCGTATCTTCACTAACTTTGGGATATTAAGTACAGGAGAGGGAAAAAATACCGGTAGAGGGTAGGGAATAATTAAATTCAGTGGCTTACTGAGAAAATTTTATCAGGGAGGAGTGAAGAATAGTTTCTTATTCATCATCATTAATTTTATGTAATTCCAATTGATAAAAATAATTAATGGTAATGGAGAATAAAATTAATTAATGAGTAATGTTAATTACATAATTTGTATTAATTACTCAAATTAGCAATGAATGATTAATCAGTACTAATCTTAGGAGAGTCAGCCTCCGGCGCGTATCTTCACTAACTTTGGGATATTAAGTACAGGAGAGGGAAAAAATACCGGTAGAGGGTAGGGAATAATTAAATTCAGTGGCTTACTGAGAAAATTTTATCAGGGAGGAGTGAATAGTTTCTTATTCATCATCATTAATTTTATGTAATTCCAATTGATAAAAATAATTAATGGTAATGGAGAGTAAAATTAATTAATGAGTAATGTTAATTACATAATTTGTATTAATTACTCAAATAAGCAATGAATGATTAATCAGTACTATTCTTAGGAGAGTCAGCCTCCGGCGCGTATCTTCACTAACTTTGGGATATTAAGTACAGGAGAGGGAAAAAATACCGGTAGAGGGTAGGGAATAATTAAATTCAGTGGCTTACTGAGAAAATTTTATCAGGGAGGAGTGAAGAATAGTTTCTTATTCATTATCATTAATTTTATGTAATTCCAATTGATAAAAATAATTAATGGTAATGGAGAGTAAAATTAATTAATGAGTAATGTTAATTACATAATTTGTATTAATTACTCAAATTAGCAATGAATGATTAATCAGTACTAATCTTAGGAGAGTCAGCCTCCGGCGCGTATCTTCACTAACTTTGGGATATTAAGTACAGGAGAGGGAAAAAATTCCGGTAGAGGGTAGGGATTAATTAAATTCAGTGGCTTACTGAGAAAATTTTATCAGGGAGGAGGGAAGAATTGTTTCTTATTCATCATCATTAATTTTATGTAATTCCAATTGATAAAAATAATTAATGGTAATGGAGAGTAAAATTAATTAATGAGTAATGTTAATTACATAATTTGTATTAATTACTCAAATTAGCAATGAATGATTAATCAGTACTAATCTTAGGAGAGTCAGCCTCCGGCGCGTATCTTCACTAACTTTGGGATATTAAGTACAGGAGAGGGAAAAAATTCCGGTAGAGGGTAGGGATTAATTAAATTCAGTGGCTTACTGAGAAAATTTTATCAGGGAGGAGGGAAGAATTGTTTCTTATTCATCATCATTAATTTTATGTAATTCCAATTGATAAAAATAATTAATGGTAATGGAGAGTAAAATTAATTAATGAGTAATGTTAATTACATAATTTGTATTAATTACTCAAATTAGCAATGAATGATTAATCAGTACTATTCTTAGGAGAGTCAGCCTCCGGCGCGTATCTTCAATAACTTTGGGATATTAAGTACAGGAGAGGGAAAAATTACCGGTAGAGGGTAGGGAATAATTAAATTCAATGGCTTACTGAGAAAATTTTATCACGGAGGAGTGAAGAATAGTTTCTTATTCATCATCATTAATTTTATGTAATTCCAATTGATAAAAATAATTAATGGTAATGGAGAGTAAAATTAATTAATGAGCAATGTTAATTACATAATTTGTATTAATTACTCAAATTAGCAATGAATGATTAATCAGTACTAATCTTAGGAGAGTCAGCCTCAGGCGCGTATCTTCACTAACTTTGGGATATTAAGTACAGGAGAGGGAAAAAATACCGGTAGAGGGTAGGGAATAATTAAATTCAGTGGCTTACTGAGAAAATTTTATCAGGGAGGAGTGAAGAATAGTTTCTTATTCATCATCATTAATTTTATGTAATTCCAATTGATAAAAATAATTAATGGTAATGGAGAGTAAAATTAATTAATGAGTAATGTTAATTACATAATTTGTATTAATTACTCAAATTAGCAATGAATGATTAATCAGTACAAATCTTAGGAGAGTCAGCCTCCGGCGCGTATCTTCACTAACTTTGGGATATTAAGTACAGGAGAGGGAAAAAATACCGGTAGAGGGTAGGGAATAATTAAATTCAGTGGCTTACTGAGAAAATTTTATCAGGTAGGAGTGAAGAATAGTTTCTTATTCATCATCATTAATTTTATGTAATTCCAATTGATAAAAATAATTAATGGTAATGGAGAGTAAAATTAATTAATGAGCAATGTTAATTACATAATTTGTATTAATTACTCAAATTAGCAATGAATGATTAATCAGTACTATTCTTAGGAGGGTCAGCCTCCGGCGCGTATCTTCACTAACTTTGGGATATTAAGTACAGGAGAGGGAAAAAATACCGGTAGAGGGTAGGGAATAATTAAATTCAGTGGCTTACTGAGAAAATTTTATCAGGGAGGAGGGAAGAATTGTTTCTTATTCATCATCATTAATTTTATGTAATTCCAATTGATAAAAATAATTAATGGTAATGGAGAGTAAAATTAATTAATGAGTAATGTTAATTACATAATTTGTATTAATTACTCAAATTAGCAATGAATGATTAATCAGTACTATTCTTAGGAGAGTCAGCCTCCGGCTCGTATCTTCACTAACTTTGGGATATTAAGTACAGGAGAGGGAAAAAATACCGGTAGAGGGTAGGGAATAATTAAATTCAGTGGCTTACTGAGAAAATTTTATCAGGGAGGAGTGAAGAATAGTTTCTTATTCATCATCATTACTTTTATGTAATTCCAATTGATAAAAATAATTAATGGTAATGGAGAGTAAAATTAATTAATGAGGAATGTTAATTACATAATTTGTATTAATTACTCAAATTAGCAATGAATGATTAATCAGTACTAATCTTAGGAGGGTCAGCCTCCGGCGCGTATCTTCACTAACTTTGGGATATTAAGTACAGGAGAGGGAAAAAATACCGGTAGAGGGTAGGGAATAATTAAATTCAGTGGCTTACTGAGAAAATTTTATCAGGGAGGAGTGAAGAATAGTTTCTTATTCATCGTCATTAATTTTATGTAATTCCAATTGATAAAAATAATTAATGGTAATGGAGAATAAAATTAATTAATGAGTAATGTTAATTACATAATTTGTATTAATTACTCAAATTAGCAATGAATGATTAATCAGTACTAATCTTAGGAGAGTCAGCCTCCGGCGCGTATCTTCACTAACTTTGGGATATTAAGTACAGGAGAGGGAAAAAATACCGATAGAGGGTAGGGAATAATTAAATTCAGTGGCTTACTGAGAAAATTTTATCAGGGAGGAGTGAAGAATAGTTTCTTATTCATCATCATTAATTTTATGTAATTCCAATTGATAAAAATAATTAATGGTAATGGAGAGTAAAATTAATTAATGAGCAATGTTAACTACATAATTTGTATTAATTACTCAAATTAGCAATGAATGATTAATCAGTACTAATCTTAGGAGAGTCAGCCTCCGGCGCGTATCTTCACTAACTTTGGGATATTAAGTACAGGAGAGGGAAAAAATACCGGTAGAGGGTAGGGAATAATTAAATTCAGTGGCTTACTGAGAAAATTTTATCAGGGAGGAGGGAAGAATTTTTTCTTATTCATCATCATTAATTTTATGTAATTCCAATTGATAAAAATAATTAATGGTAATGGAGAGTAAAATTAATTAATGAGTAATGTTAATTACATAATTTGTATTAATTACTCAAATTAGCAATGAATGATTAATCAGTACTGTTCTTAGGAGAGTCAGCCTCCTGCGCGTATCTTCACTAACTTTGGGATATTAAGTACAGGAGAGGGAAAAAATACCGGTAGAGGGTAGGGATTAGTTAAATTCAGTGGCTTACTGAGAAAATTTTATCAGGGAGGAGGGAAGAATTGTTTCTTATTCATCATCATTAATTTTATGTAATTCCAATTGATAAAAATAATTAATGGTAATGGAGAGTAAAATTAATTAATGAGTAATGTTAATTACATAATTTGTATTAATTACTCAAATTAGCAATGAATGATTAATCAGTACTATTCTTAGGAGAGTCAGCCTCCGGCGCGTATCTTCACTAACTTTGGGATATTAAGTACAGGAGAGGGAAAAAATACCGGTAGAGGGTAGGGAATAATTAAATTCAGTGGCTTACTGAGAAAATTTTATCAGGGAGGAGTGAAGAATAGTTTCTTATTCATCATCATTAATTTTATGTAATTCCAATTGATAAAAATAATTAATGGTAATGGAGAGTAAAATTAATTAATGAGGAATGTTAATTACATAATTTGTATTAATTACTCAAATTAGCAATGAATGATTAATCAGTACTAATCTTAGGAGAGTCAGCCTCAGGCGCGTATCTTCACTAACTTTGGGATATTAAGTACAGGAGAGGGAAAAAATACCGGTAGAGGGTAGGGAATAATTAAATTCAGTGGCTTACTGAGAAAATTTTATCAGGGAGGAGTGAATAGTTTCTTATTCATCATCATTAATTTTATGTAATTCCAATTGATAAAAATAATTAATGGTAATGGAGAGTAAAATTAATTAATGAGTAATGTTAATTACATAATTTGTATTAATTACTCAAATTAGCAATGAATGATTAATCAGTACTAATCTTAGGAGAGTCAGCCTCCGGCGCGTATCTTCACTAACTTTGGGATATTAAGGGTGAGCGTCAGTAAATTTTCTGCCCTATCCGCGCTTTGTTAACTTTCGCGGCACACATATTTCGCCGAAATTCTGCTCAAACAGTTGCGAAATATTTTCTTATAGATAAAATGCTATGCTTAGATTATATTAATACTAAATTTAATACCCAATAAAACATAGAATATATGTTTTATTTTAATTTAAATAATTTTTGGTGCTGCCATCTGTTGTCGTAAATTAATTCATACCGACTATTTTCATTTCTTAATGAACATTTTTAAATGTCTATTCCTTCTGATACGCTATTAAATACAACAACAGATCATATATAATGCCATAATCACGGAAACGTAATTGAACTTGGACTTGAAGACAAAGGAAAACTTGAAGATAAAACTGCAGTCCTCAGTGATGTACATTCAGATCATTTATCATATTTATAGAATGATAAATTACCTTTCCGTGATTGTGGCATTATTATATATGATCTGTTGTTGTATTTAACACTGTATTAGAAGGAATAGATATTTAAAAATGTTCATTAAAAAATAAAATAATCGGTATGAATTAAATTACGACAACAGATGGCAGCACCAAAAATATTTTGGATTAAAATAAAAAATATATTCTATGTTTTTTGGGGCATTAAATTTAGTTTTAATATAATCTAAGCATTGCATTTTATCTTTCAGAAAATATTTCGTAACTGTTTGAGCAGAATTTCGGCGAAATATGTGTGCCGCGAAAGTTAACAAAGCGCGGATAGGGCAGAAAATTTACTGACGCTCACCCTTAAGTACAGGAGAGGGAAAAAATACCGGTAGAGGGTAGGGAATAATTAAATTCAGTGGCTTACTGAGAAAATTTTATCAGGGAGGAGTGAAGAATAGTTTCTTATTCATCATCATTAATATTATGTAATTCCAATTGATAAAAATAATTAATGGTAATGGAGAGTAAAATTAATTAATGAGGAATGTTAATTACATAATTTGTATTAATTACTCAAATTAGCAATGAATGATTAATCAGTACTAATCTTAGGAGAGTCAGCCTCCGGCGCGTATCTTCACTAACTTTGGGATATTAAGTACAGGAGAGGGAAAAAATTCCGGTAGAGGGTAGGGATTAATTAAATTCAGTGGCTTACTGAGAAAATTTTATCAGGGAGGAAGGAAGAATAGTTTCTTATTCATCATCATTAATTTTATGTAATTCCAATTGATAAAAATAATTAATGGTAATGGAGAGTAAAATTAATTAATGAGCAATGTTAATTACATAATTTGTATTAATTACTCAAATTAGCAATGAATGATTAATCAGTACTAATCTTAGGAGAGTCAGCCTCAGGCGCGTATCTTCACTAACTTTGGGATATTAAGTACAGGAGAGGGAAAAAATACCGGTAGAGGGTAGGGAATAATTAAATTCAGTGGCTTACTGAGAAAATTTTATCAGGGAGGAGTGAAGAATAGTTTCTTATTCATCATCATTAATTTTATGTAATTCCTATTGATAAAAATAATTAATGGTAATGGAGAGTAAAATTAATTAATGAGTAATGTTAATTACATAATTTGTATTAATTACTCAAATTAGCAATGAATGATTAATCAGTACTAATCTTAGGAGAGTCAGCCTCCGGCGCGTATCTTCACTAACTTTGGGATATTAAGTACAGGAGAGGGAAAAAATACCGGTAGAGGGTAGGGAATAATTAAATTCAGTGGCTTACTGAGAAAATTTTATCAGGGAGGAATGAAGAATAGTTTCTTATTCATCATCATTAATTTTAAGTAATTCCAATTGATAAAAATAATTAATGGTAATGGAGAGTAAAATTAATTAATGAGTAATGTTAATTACATAATTTGTATTAATTACTCAAATTAGCAATGAATGATTAATCAGTACTATTCTGAGGAGAGTCAGCCTCCGGCGCGTATCTTCACTAACTTTGGGATATTAAGTACAGGAGAGGGAAAAAATAACGGTAGAGGGTAGGGAATAATTAAATTCAGTGGCTTACTGAGAAAATTTTATCAGGGAGGAATGAAGAATAGTTTCTTATTCATCATCATTAATTTTAAGTAATTCCAATTGATAAAAATAATTAATGGTAATGGAGAGTAAAATTAATTAATGAGTAATGTTAATTACATAATTTGTATTAATTACTCAAATTAGCAATGAATGATTAATCAGTACTATTCTTAGGAGAGTCAGCCTCCGGCGCGTATCTTCACTAACTTTTGGATATTAAGTACAGGAGAGGGAAAAAATACCGGTAGAGGGTAGGGAATAATTAAATTCAGTGGCTTACTGAGAAAATTTTATCAGGGAGGAATGAAGAATAGTTTCTTATTCATCATCATTAATTTTAAGTAATTCCAATTGATAAAAATAATTAATGGTAATGGAGAGTAAAATTAATTAATGAGTAATGTTAATTACATAATTTGTATTAATTACTCAAATTAGCAATGAATGATTAATCAGTACTATTCTTAGGAGAGTCAGCCTCCGGCGCGTATCTTCACTAACTTTGGGATATTAAGTACAGGAGAGGGAAAAAATACCGGTAGAGGGTAGGGAATAATTAAATTCAGTGGCTTACTGAGAAAATTTTATCAGGGAGGAGTGAAGAATAGTTTCTTATTCATCATCATTAACTTTATGTAATTCCAATTGATAAAAATAATTAATGGTAATAGAGAGTAAAATTAATTAATGAGTAATGTTAATTACATAATTTGTATTAATTACTCAAATTAGCAATGAATGATTAATCAGTACTATTCTTAGGAGAGTCAGCCTCCGGCACGTATCTTCACTAACTTTGGGATATTAAGTACAGGAGAGGGAAAAAATACCGGTAGAGGGTAGGGAATAATTAAATTCAGTGGCTTACTGAGAAAATTTTATCAGGGAGGAATGAAGAATAGTTTCTTATTCATCATCATTAATTTTAAGTAATTCCAATTGATAAAAATAATTAATGGTAATGGAGAGTAAAATTAATTAATGAGTAATGTTAATTACATAATTTTTATTAATTACTCAAATTAGCAATGAATGATTAATCAGTACTACTCTTTGGAGAGTCAGCCTCCGGCGCGTATCTTCACTAACTTTGGGATATTAAGTACAGGAGAGGGAAAAAATACCTGTAGAGGGTAGGGAATAATTAAATTCAGTGGTTTACTGAGAAAATTTTATCAGGGAGGAATGAAGAATAGGTTCTTATTCATCATCATAAATTTTAAGTAATTCCAATTGATAAAAATAATTAATGGTAATGGAGAGTAAAATTAATTAATGAGTAATGTTAATTATATAATTTGTATTAATTACTCAAATTAGCAATGAATGATTAATCAGTACTATTCTGAGGAGAGTCAGCCTCCGGCGCGTATCTTCACTAACTTTGGGATATTAAGTACAGGAGAGGGAAAAAATACCGGTAGAGGGTAGGGAATAATTAAATTCAGTGGCTTACTGAGAAAATTTTATCAGGGAGGAGTGAAGAATAGTTTCTTATTCATCATCATTAATTTTATGTAATTCCAATTGATAAAAATAATTAATGGTAATGGAGAGTAAAATTAATTAATGAGTAATGTTAATTACATAATTTGTATTAATTACTCAAATTAGCAATGAATGACTAATGAGTACTATTCTTAGGAGTGTCAGCCTCCGGCGCGTATCTTCACTAACTTTGGGATATTAAGTACAGGAGAGGGAAAAAATACCGGTAGAGGGTAGGGAATAATTAAATTCAGTGGCTTACTGAGAAAATTTTATCAGGGAGGAGTGAAGAATAGTTTCTTATTCATCATTAATTTTATGTAATTCCAATTGATAAAAATAATTAATGGTAATGGAGAGTAAAATTAATTAATGAGTAATGTTAATTACATAATTTGTATTAATTACTCAAATTATCAATGAATGATTAATCAGTACTATTCTGAGGAGAGTCAGCCTCCGGCGCGTATCTTCAGTAACTTTGGGATATTAAGTACAGGAGAGGGAAAAAATACCGGTAGAGGGTAGGGAATAATTAAATTCAGTGGCTTACTGAGAAAATTTTATCAGGGCGGAGTGAAGAATAGTTTCTTATTCATCATTAATTTTATGTAAATCCAATTGATAAAAATAATTAATGGTAATGGAGAGTAAAATTAATTAATGAGTAATGTTAATTACATAATTTGTATTAATTACTCAAATTATCAATGAATGATTAATCAGTACTATTCTGAGGAGAGTCAGCCTCCGGCGCGTATCTTCAGTAACTTTGGGATATTAAGTACAGGAGAGGGAAAAAATACCGGTAGAGGGTAGGGAATAATTAAATTCAGTGGCTTACTGAGAAAATTTTATCAGGGAGGAGTGAAGAATAGTTTCTTATTCATCATTAATTTTATGTAATTCCAATTGATAAAAATAATTAATGGTAATGGAGAGTAAAATTAATTAATGAGTAATGTTAATTACATAATTTGTATTAATGACTCAAATTATCAATGAATGATTAATCAGTACTATTCCGAGGAGAGTCAGCCTCCGGCGCGTATCTTCAGTAACTTTGGGATATTAAGTACAGGAGAGGGAAAAAATACCGGTAGAGGGTAGGGAATAATTAAATTCAGTGGCTTACTGAGAAAATTTTATCAGGGCGGAGTGAAGAATAGTTTCTTATTCATCATTAATTTTATGTAAATCCAATTGATAAAAATAATTAATGGTAATGGAGAGTAAAATTAATTAATGAGTAATGTTAATTACATAATTTGTATTAATTACTCAAATTAGCAATGAATGATTAATCAGTACTATTGTGAGGAGAGTCAGCCTCCGGCACGTATCTTCACTAACTTTGGGATATTAAGTACAGGAGAGGGAAAAAATACCGGTAGAGGGTAGGGAATAATTAAATTCAGTGGCTTACTGAGAAAATTTTATCAGGGAGGAGTGAATAGTTTCTTATTCATCATCAATAATTTTATGTAATTCCAATTGATAAAAATAATTAATGGTAATGGAGAGTAAAATTAATTAATGAGTAATGTTAATTACATAATTTGTATTAATTACTTAAATTAGCAATGAATGATTAATCAGTACTATTCTTAGGAGAGTCAGCCTCCGGCGCGTATCTTCACTAACTTTGGGATATTAAGTACAGGAGAGGGAAAAAATACCGGTAGAGGGTAGGGAATAATTAAATTCAGTGGCTTACTGAGAAAATTTTATCAGGGAGGAGTGAAGAATAGTTTCTTATTCATCATCATTAATTTTATGTAATTCCAATTGATAAAAATAATTAATGGTAATGGAGAGTAAAATTAATTAATGAGTAATGTTAATTACATAATTTGTATTAATTACTCAAATTAGCAATGAATGATTAATGAGTACTATTCTTAGGAGAGTCAGCCTCCGGCGCGTATCTTCACTAACTTTGGGATATTAAGTACAGGAGAGGGAAAAAATACCGGTAGAGGGTAGGGAATAATTAAATTCAGTGGCTTACTGAGAAAATTTTATCAGGGAGGAGTGAAGAATAGTTTCTTATTCATCATCATTAATTTTATGTAATTCCAATTGATAAAAATAATTAATGGTAATGGAGAGTAAAATTAATTAATGAGTAATGTTAATTACATAATTTGTATTAATTACTCAAATTAGCAATGAATGATTAATGAGTACTATTCTTAGGAGAGTCAGCCTCCGGCGCGTATCTTCACTAACTTTGGGATATTAAGTACAGGAGAGGGAAAAAATACCGGTAGAGGGTAGGGAATAATTAAATTCAGTGGCTTACTGAGAAAATTTTATCAGGGAGGAGTGAAGAATAGTTTCTTATTCATCATTAATTTTATGTAATTCCAATTGATAAAAATAATTAATGGTAATGGAGAGTAAAATTAATTAATGAGTAATGTTAATTACATAATTTGTATTAATTACTCAAATTATCAATGAATGATTAATCAGTACTATTCTGAGGAGAGTCAGCCTCCGGCGCGTATCTTCAGTAACTTTGGGATATTAAGTACAGGAGAGGGAAAAAATACCGGTAGAGGGTAGGGAATAATTAAATTCAGTGGCTTACTGAGAAAATTTTATCAGGGCGGAGTGAAGAATAGTTTCTTATTCATCATTAATTTTATGTAAATCCAATTGATAAAAATAATTAATGGTAATGGAGAGTAAAATTAATTAATGAGTAATGTTAATTACATAATTTGTATTAATTACTCAAATTATCAATGAATGATTAATCAGTACTATTCTGAGGAGAGTCAGCCTCCGGCGCGTATCTTCAGTAACTTTGGGATATTAAGTACAGGAGAGGGAAAAAATACCGGTAGAGGGTAGGGAATAATTAAATTCAGTGGCTTACTGAGAAAATTTTATCAGGGCGGAGTGAAGAATAGTTTCTTATTCATCATTAATTTTATGTAAATCCAATTGATAAAAATAATTAATGGTAATGGAGAGTAAAATTAATTAATGAGTAATGTTAATTACATAATTTGTATTAATTACTCAAATTAGCAATGAATGATTAATCAGTACTATTCTGAGGAGAGTCAGCCTCCGGCACGTATCTTCACTAACTTTGGGATATTAAGTACAGGAGAGGGAAAAAATACCGGTAGAGGGTAGGGAATAATTAAATTCAGTGGCTTACTGAGAAAATTTTATCAGGGAGGAGTGAATAGTTTCTTATTCATCATCATTAATTTTATGTAATTCCAATTGATAAAAATAATTAATGGTAATGGAGAGTAAAATTAATTAATGAGTAATGTTAATTACATAATTTGTATTAATTACTCAAATTAGCAATGAATGATTAATGAGTACTATTCTTAGGAGAGTCAGCCTCCGGCGCGTATCTTCACTAACTTTGGGATATTAAGTACAGGAGAGGGAAAAAATACCGGTAGAGGGTAGGGAATAATTAAATTCAGTGGCTTACTGAGAAAATTTTATCAGGGAGGAGTGAAGAATAGTTTCTTATTCATCATCATTAATTTTATGTAATTCCAAATGATAAAAATAATTAATGGTAATGGAGAGTAAAATTAATTAATGAGTAATGTTAATTACATAATTTGTATTAATTACTCAAATTAGCAATGAATGATTAATGAGTACTATTCTTAGGAGAGTCAGCCTCCGGCGCGTATCTTCACTAACTTTGGGATATTAAGTACAGGAGAGGGAAAAAATACCGGTAGAGGGTAGGGAATAATTAAATTCAGTGGCTTACTGAGAAAATTTTATCAGGGAGGAGTGAAGAATAGTTTCTTATTCATCATTAATTTTATGTAATTCCAATTGATAAAAATAATTAATGGTAATGGAGAGTAAAATTAATTAATGAGTAATGTTAATTACATAATTTGTATTAATTACTCAAATTATCAATGAATGATTAATCAGTACTATTCTGAGGAGAGTCAGCCTCCGGCGCGTATCTTCAGTAACTTTGGGATATTAAGTACAGGAGAGAAAAAAAATACCGGTAGAGGGTAGGGAATAATTAAATTCAGTGGCTTACTGAGAAAATTTTATCAGGGCGGAGTGAAGAATAGTTTCTTATTCATCATTAATTTTATGTAAATCCAATTGATAAAAATAATTAATGGTAATGGAGAGTAAAATTAATTAATGAGTAATGTTAATTACATAATTTGTATTAATTACTCAAATTAGCAATGAATGATTAATCAGTACTATTCTGAGGAGAGTCAGCCTCCGGCACGTATCTTCACTAACTTTGGGATATTAAGTACAGGAGAGGGAAAAAATACCGGTAGAGGGTAGGGAATAATTAAATTCAGTGGCTTACTGAGAAAATTTTATCAGGGAGGAGTGAATAGTTTCTTATTCATCATCATTAATTTTATGTAATTCCAATTGATAAAAATAATTAATGGTAATGGAGAGTAAAATTAATTAATGAGTAATGTTAATTACATAATTTGTATTAATTACTCAAATTAGCAATGAATGATTAATCAGTACTATTCTTAGGAGAGTCAGCCTCCGGCGCGTATCTTCACTAACTTTGGGATATTAAGTACAGGAGAGGGAAAAAATACCGGTAGAGGGTAGGGAATAATTAAATTCAGTGGCTTACTGAGAAAATTTTATCAGGGAGGAGTGAAGAATAGTTTCTTATTCATCATAATTAATTTTATGTAATTCCGATTGATAAAAATAATTAATGGTAATGGAGAGTAAAATTAATTAATGAGCAATGTTAATTACATAATTTGTATTAATTACTCAAATTAGCAATGAATGATTAATCAGTACTATTCTTAGGAGAGTCAGCCTCCGGCGCGTATGTTCACTAACTTTGGGATATTAAGTACAGGAGAGGGAAAAAATACCGGTAGAGGGTAGGGAATAATTAAATTCAGTGGCTTACTGAGAAAATTTTATCAGGGAGGAGTGAAGAATAGTTTCTTATTCATTATCATTAATTTTATGTAATTCCAATTGATAAAAATAATTAATGGTAATGGAGAGTAAAATTAATTAATGAGTAATGTTAATGACATAATTTGTATTAATTACTCAAATTAGCAATGAATGATTAATCAGTACTAATCTTAGGAGAGTCAGCCTCCGGCGCGTATCTTCACTAACTTTGGGATATTAAGTACAGGAGAGGGAAAAAATACCGGTAGAGGGTAGGGATTAATTAAATTCAGTGGCTTACTGAGAAAATTTTATCAGGGAGGAGGGAAGAATAGTTTCTTTTTCATCATCATTAATTTTATGTAATTCCAATTGATAAAAATAATTAATGGTAATGGAGAGTAAAATTAATTAATGAGTAATGTTAATTACATAATTTGTATTAATTACTCAAATTAGCAATGAATGATTAATCAGTACTATTCTTAGGAGAGTCAGCCTCCGGCGCGTATCTTCACTAACTTTGGGATATTAAGTACAGGAGAGGGAAAAAATACCGGTAGAGGGTAGGGAATAATTAAATTCAGTGGCTTACTGAGAAAATTTTATCAGGGAGGAGGGAAGAATTGTTTTTTATTCATCATCATTAATTTTATGTAATTCCAATTGATAAAAATAATTAATGGTAATGGAGAGTAAAATTAATTAATGAGTAATGTTAATTACATAATTTGTATTAATTACTCAAATTAGCAATGAATGATTAATCAGTACTATTCTTAGGAGAGTCAGCCTCCGGCGCGTATCTTCACTAACTTTGGGATATTAAGTACAGGAGAGGGAAAAAATACCGGTAGAGGGTAGGGAATAATTAAAATTAAATTCAGTGGCTTACTGAGAAAATTTTATCAGGGAGGAGTGAAGAATAGTTTCTTATTCATCATCATTAATTTTATGTAATTCCAATTGACAAAAATAATTAATGGTAATGGAGAGTAAAATTAATTAATGAGGAATGTTAATTACATAATTTGTATTAATTACTCAAATTAGCAATGAATGATTAATCAGTACTAATCTTAGGAGGGTCAGCCTCCGGCGCGTATCTTCACTAACTTTGGGATATTAAGTACAGGAGAGGGAAAAAATACCGGTAGAGGGTAGGGAATAATTAAATTCAGTGGCTTACTAAGAAAATTTTATCAGGGAGGAGTGAAGAATAGTTTCTTATTCATCATCATTAATTTTATGTAATTCCAATTGATAAAAATAATTAATGGTAATGGAGAGTAAAATTAATTAATGAGTAATGTTAATTACATAATTTGTATTAATTACTCAAATTAGCAATGAATGATTAATCAGTACTAATCTTAGGAGAGTCAGCCTCCGGCGCGTATCTTCGCTAACTTTGGGATATTAAGTACAGGAGAGGGAAAAAATACCGGTAGAGGGTAGGGAATAATTAAATTCAGTGGCTTACTGAGAAAATTTTATCAGGGAGGAGTGAAGAATAGTTTCTTATTCATCATCATTAATTTTATGTAATTCCAATTGATAAAAATAATTAATGGTAATGGAGAGTAAAATTAATTAATGAGCAATGTTAACTACATAATTTGTATTAATTACTCAAATTAGCAATGAATGATTAATCAGTACTAATCTTAGGAGAGTCAGCCTCCGGCGCGTATCTTCACTAACTTTGGGATATTAAGTACAGGAGAGGGAAAAAATACCGGTAGAGGGTAGGGAATAATTAAATTCAGTGGCTTACTGAGAAAATTTTATCAGGGAGGAGGGAAGAATTGTTTCTTATTCATCATCATTAATTTTATGTAATTCCAATTGATAAAAATAATTAATGGTAATGGAGAGTAAAATTAATTAATGAGTAATGTTAATTACATAATTTGTATTAATTACTCAAATTAGCAATGAATGATTAATCAGTACTGTTCTTAGGAGAGTCAGCCTCCGGCGCGTATCTTCACTAACTTTGGGATATTAAGTACAGGAGAGGGAAAAAATACCGGTAGAGGGTAGGGATTAGTTAAATTCAGTGGCTTACTGAGAAAATTTTATCAGGGAGGAGGGAAGAATTGTTTCTTATTCATCATCATTAATGTTATGTAATTCCAATTGATAAAAATAATTAATGGTAATGGAGAGTAAAATTAATTAATGAGTAATGTTAATTACATAATTTGTATTAATTACTCAAATTAGCAATGAATGATTAATCAGTACTATTCTTAGGAGAGTCAGCCTCCGGCGCGTATCTTCACTAACTTTGGGATATTAAGTACAGGAGAGGGAAAAAATACCGGTAGAGGGTAGGGAATAATTAAATTCAGTGGTTTACTGAGAATATTTTATCAGGGAGGAATGAAGAATAGGTTCTTATTCATCATCATTAATTTTAAGTAATTCCAATTGATAAAAATAATTAATGGTAATGGAGAGTAAAATTAATTAATGAGCAATGTTAATTACATAATTTGTATTAATTACTCAAATTAGCAATGAATGATTAATCAGTACTATTCTTATGCGAGTCAGCCTCCGGCGCGTATCTTCACTAACTTTGGGATATTAAGTACAGGAGAGGGAAAAAATACCGGTAGAGGGTAGGGAATAATTAAATTCAGTGGCTTACTGAGAAAATTTTATCAGGGAGGAATGAAGAATAGTTTCTTATTCATCATCATTAATTTTAAGTAATTCCAATTGATAAAAATAATTAATGGTAATGGAGAGTAAAATTAATTAATGAGTAATGTTAATTACATAATTTGTATTAATTACTCAAATTAGCAATGAATGATTAATCAGTACTATTCTTAGGAGAGTCAGCCTCCGGCGCGTATCTTCACTAACTTTGGGATATTAAGTACAGGAGAGGGAGAAAATACCGGTAGAGGGTAGGGAATAATTAAATTCAGTGGCTTACTGAGAAAATTTTATCAGGGAGGAATGAAGAATATTTTCTTATTCATCATCATTAATTTTAAGTAATTCCAATTGATAAAAATAATTAATGGTAATGGAGAGTAAAATTAATTAATGAGTAATGTTAATTACATAATTTGTATTAATTACTCAAATTAGCAATGAATGATTAATCAGTACTATTCTTAGGAGAGTCAGCCTCCGGCGCGTATCTTCACTAACTTTGGGATATTAAGTACAGGAGAGGGAAAAAATACCGGTAGAGGGTAGGGAATAATTAAATTCAGTGGCTTACTGAGAAAATTTTATCAGGGAGGAATGAAGAATAGGTTCTTATTCATCATCATTAATTTTAAGTAATTCCAATTGATAAAAATAATTAATGGTAATGGAGAGTAAAATTAATTAATGAGTAATGTTAATTACATAATTTGTATTAATTACTCAAATTAGCAATGAATGATTAATCAGTACTATTCTTAGGAGAGTCAGCCTCCGGTGCGTATCTTCACTAACTTTGGGATATTAAGTACAGGAGAGGGAAAAAATACCGGTAGAGGGTAGGGAATAATTAAATTCAGTGGCTTACTGAGAAAATTTTATCAGGGAGGAATGAAGAATAGTTTCTTATTCATCATCATTAATTTTAAGTAATTCCAATTGATAAAAATAATTAATGGTAATGGAGAGTAAAATTAATTAATGACTAATGTTAATTACATAATTTGTATTAATTACTCAAATTAGCAATGAATGATTAATCAGTACTATTCTGAGGAGAGTCAGCCTCCGGCGCGTATCTTCACTAACTTTGGGATATTAAGTACAGGAGAGGGAAAAAATACCGGTAGAGGGTAGGGAATAATTAAATTCAGTGGCTTACTGAGAAAATTTTATCAGGGAGGAGTGAAGAATAGTTTCTTATTCATCATCATTAATTTTATGTAATTCCAATTGATAAAAATAATTAATGGTAATGGAGAGTAAAATTAATTAATGAGTAATGTTAATTACATAATTTGTATTAATTACTCAAATTAGCAATGAATGATTAATGAGTACTATTCTTAGGAGTGTCAGCCTCCGGCGCGTATCTTCACTAACTTTGGGATATTAAGTACAGGAGAGGGAAAAAATACCGGTAGAGGGTAGGGAATAATTAAATTCAGTGGCTTACTGAGAAAATTTTATCACGGAGGAGTGAAGAATAGTTTCTTATTCATCATTAATTTTATGTAATTCCAATTGATAAAAATAATTAATGGTAATGGAGAGTAAAATTAATTAATGAGTAATGTTAATAACATAATTTGTATTAATTACTTAAATTAGCAATGAATGATTAATCAGTACTATTCTTAGGAGAGTCAGCCTCCGGCGCGTATCTTCACTAACTTTGGGATATTAAGTACAGGAGAGGGAAAAAATACCGGTAGAGGGTAGGGAATAATTAAATTCAGTGGCTTACTGAGAAAATTTTATCAGGGAGGAGTGAAGAATAGTTTCTTATTCATCATTAATTTTATGTAATTCCAATTGATAAAAATAATTAATGGTAATGGAGAGTAAAATTAATTAATGAGTAATGTTAATTACATAATTTGTATTAATTACTCAAATTATCAATGAATGATTAATCAGTACTATTCTGAGGAGAGTCAGCCTCCGGCGCGTATCTTCAGTAACTTTGGGATATTAAGTACAGGAGAGGGAAAAAATACCGGTAGAGGGTAGGGAATAATTAAATTCAGTGGCTTACTGAGAAAATTTTATCAGGGCGGAGTGAAGAATAGTTTCTTATTCATCATTAATTTTATGTAAATCCAATTGATAAAAATAATTAATGGTAATGGAGAGTAAAATTAATTAATGAGTAATGTTAATTACATAATTTGTATTAATTACTCAAATTAGCAATGAATGATTAATCAGTACTATTCTGAGGAGAGTCAGCCTCCGGCACGTATCTTCACTAACTTTGGGATATTAAGTACAGGAGAGGGAAAAAATACCGGTAGAGGGTAGGGAATAATTAAATTCAGTGGCTTACTGAGAAAATTTTATCAGGGAGGAGTGAATAGTTTCTTATTCATCATCATTAATTTTATGTAATTCCAATTGATAAAAATAATTAATGGTAATGGAGAGTAAAATTAATTAATGAGTAATGTTAATTAAAATATTTGTATTAATTACTGAAATTAGCAATGAATGATTAATCAGTACTATTCTGAGGAGAGTCAGCCTCCAGTGCGTATCTTCACTAACTTTGGGATATTAAGTACAGGAGAGGGAAAAAATACCGGTAGAGGGTAGGGAATAATTAAATTCAGTGGCTTACTGAGAAAATTTTATCAGGGAGGAGTGAATAGTTTCTTATTCATCATCATTAATTTTATGTAATTCCAATTGATAAAAATAATTAATGGTAATGGAGAGTAAAATTAATTAATGAGTAATGTTAATTACATAATTTGTATTAATTACTCAAATAAGCAATGAATGATTAATCAGTACTATTCTTAGGAGAGTCAGCCTCCGGCGCGTATCTTCACTAACTTTGGGATATTAAGTACAGGAGAGGGAAAAAATACCGGTAGAGGGTAGGGAATAATTAAATTCAGTGGCTTACTGAGAAAATTTTATCAGGGAGGAGTGAAGAATAGTTTCTTATTCATCATCATTAATTTTATGTAATTCCAATTGATAAAAATAATTAATGGTAATGGAGAGTAAAATTAATTAATGAGCAATGTTAATTACATAATTTGTATTAATTACTCAAATTAGCAATGAATGATTAATCAGTACTATTCTTAGGAGAGTCAGCCTCCGGCGCGTATGTTCACTAACTTTGGGATATTAAGTACAGGAGAGGGAAAAAATACCGGTAGAGGGTAGGGAATAATTAAATTCAGTGGCTTACTGAGAAAATTTTATCAGGGAGGAGTGAAGAATAGTTTCTTATTCATCATCATTAATTTTATGTAATTCCAATTGATAAAAATAATTAATGGTAATGGAGAGTAAAATTAATTAATGAGTAATGTTAATTACATAATTTGTATTAATTACTCAAATTAGCAATGAATGATTAATCAGTACTAATCTTAGGAGAGTCAGCCTCCGGCGCGAATCTTCACTAACTTTGGGATATTAAGTACAGGAGAGGGAAAAAATTCCGGTAGAGGGTAGGGATTAATTAAATTCAGTGGCTTACTGAGAAAATTTTATCAGGGAGGAGGGAAGAATTGTTTCTTATTCATCATCATTAATTTTATGTAATTCCAATTGATAAAAATAATTAATGGTAATGGAGAGTAAAATTAATTAATGAGTAATGTTAATTACATAATTTGTATTAATTACTCAAATTAGCAATGAATGATTAATCAGTACTATTCTTAGGAGAGTCAGCCTCCGGCGCGTATCTTCACTAACTTTGGGATATTAAGTACAGGAGAGGGAAAAATTACCGGTAGAGGGTAGGGAATAATTAAATTCAGTGGCTTACTGAGAAAATTTTATCAGGGAGGAGTGAAGAATAGTTTCTTATTCATCATCATTAATTTTATGTAATTCCAATTGATAAAAATAATTAATGGTAATGGAGAGTAAAATTAATTAATGAGGAATGTTAATTACATAATTTGTATTAATTACTCAAATTAGCAATGAATGATTAATGAGTACTATTCTTAGGAGTGTCAGCCTCCGGCGCGTATCTTCACTAACTTTGGGATATTAAGTACAGGAGAGGGAAAAAATACCGGTAGAGGGTAGGGAATAATTAAATTCAGTGGCTTACTGAGAAAATTTTATCACGGAGGAGTGAAGAATAGTTTCTTATTCATCATTAATTTTATGTAATTCCAATTGATAAAAATAATTAATGGTAATGGAGAGTAAAATTAATTAATGAGTAATGTTAATAACATAATTTGTATTAATTACTTAAATTAGCAATGAATGATTAATCAGTACTATTCTTAGGAGAGTCAGCCTCCGGCGCGTATCTTCACTAACTTTGGGATATTAAGTACAGGAGAGGGAAAAAATACCGGTAGAGGGTAGGGAATAATTAAATTCAGTGGCTTACTGAGAAAATTTTATCAGGGAGGAGTGAAGAATAGTTTCTTATTCATCATTAATTTTATGTAATTCCAATTGATAAAAATAATTAATGGTAATGGAGAGTAAAATTAATTAATGAGTAATGTTAATTACATAATTTGTATTAATTACTCAAATTATCAATGAATGATTAATCAGTACTATTCTGAGGAGAGTCAGCCTCCGGCGCGTATCTTCAGTAACTTTGGGATATTAAGTACAGGAGAGGGAAAAAATACCGGTAGAGGGTAGGGAATAATTAAATTCAGTGGCTTACTGAGAAAATTTTATCAGGGCGGAGTGAAGAATAGTTTCTTATTCATCATTAATTTTATGTAAATCCAATTGATAAAAATAATTAATGGTAATGGAGAGTAAAATTAATTAATGAGTAATGTTAATTACATAATTTGTATTAATTACTCAAATTAGCAATGAATGATTAATCAGTACTATTCTGAGGAGAGTCAGCCTCCGGCACGTATCTTCACTAACTTTGGGATATTAAGTACAGGAGAGGGAAAAAATACCGGTAGAGGGTAGGGAATAATTAAATTCAGTGGCTTACTGAGAAAATTTTATCAGGGAGGAGTGAATAGTTTCTTATTCATCATCATTAATTTTATGTAATTCCAATTGATAAAAATAATTAATGGTAATGGAGAGTAAAATTAATTAATGAGTAATGTTAATTAAAATATTTGTATTAATTACTGAAATTAGCAATGAATGATTAATCAGTACTATTCTGAGGAGAGTCAGCCTCCAGTGCGTATCTTCACTAACTTTGGGATATTAAGTACAGGAGAGGGAAAAAATACCGGTAGAGGGTAGGGAATAATTAAATTCAGTGGCTTACTGAGAAAATTTTATCAGGGAGGAGTGAATAGTTTCTTATTCATCATCATTAATTTTATGTAATTCCAATTGATAAAAATAATTAATGGTAATGGAGAGTAAAATTAATTAATGAGTAATGTTAATTACATAATTTGTATTAATTACTCAAATAAGCAATGAATGATTAATCAGTACTATTCTTAGGAGAGTCAGCCTCCGGCGCGTATCTTCACTAACTTTGGGATATTAAGTACAGGAGAGGGAAAAAATACCGGTAGAGGGTAGGGAATAATTAAATTCAGTGGCTTACTGAGAAAATTTTATCAGGGAGGAGTGAAGAATAGTTTCTTATTCATCATCATTAATTTTATGTAATTCCAATTGATAAAAATAATTAATGGTAATGGAGAGTAAAATTAATTAATGAGCAATGTTAATTACATAATTTGTATTAATTACTCAAATTAGCAATGAATGATTAATCAGTACTATTCTTAGGAGAGTCAGCCTCCGGCGCGTATGTTCACTAACTTTGGGATATTAAGTACAGGAGAGGGAAAAAATACCGGTAGAGGGTAGGGAATAATTAAATTCAGTGGCTTACTGAGAAAATTTTATCAGGGAGGAGTGAAGAATAGTTTCTTATTCATCATCATTAATTTTATGTAATTCCAATTGATAAAAATAATTAATGGTAATGGAGAGTAAAATTAATTAATGAGTAATGTTAATTACATAATTTGTATTAATTACTCAAATTAGCAATGAATGATTAATCAGTACTAATCTTAGGAGAGTCAGCCTCCGGCGCGAATCTTCACTAACTTTGGGATATTAAGTACAGGAGAGGGAAAAAATTCCGGTAGAGGGTAGGGATTAATTAAATTCAGTGGCTTACTGAGAAAATTTTATCAGGGAGGAGGGAAGAATTGTTTCTTATTCATCATCATTAATTTTATGTAATTCCAATTGATAAAAATAATTAATGGTAATGGAGAGTAAAATTAATTAATGAGTAATGTTAATTACATAATTTGTATTAATTACTCAAATTAGCAATGAATGATTAATCAGTACTATTCTTAGGAGAGTCAGCCTCCGGCGCGTATCTTCACTAACTTTGGGATATTAAGTACAGGAGAGGGAAAAATTACCGGTAGAGGGTAGGGAATAATTAAATTCAGTGGCTTACTGAGAAAATTTTATCAGGGAGGAGTGAAGAATAGTTTCTTATTCATCATCATTAATTTTATGTAATTCCAATTGATAAAAATAATTAATGGTAATGGAGAGTAAAATTAATTAATGAGGAATGTTAATTACATAATTTGTATTAATTACTCAAATTAGCAATGAATGATTAATCAGTACTAATCTTAGGAGAGTCAGCCTCCGGCGCGTATCTTCACTAACTTTGGGATATTAAGTACAGGAGAGGGAAAAAATACCGGTAGAGGGTAGGGAATAATTAAATTCAATGGCTTACTGAGAAAATTTTATCACGGAGGAGTGAAGAATAGTTTCTTATTCATCATCATTAATTTTATGTAATTCCAATTGATAAAAATAATTAATGGTAATGGAGAGTAAAATTAATTAATGAGCAATGTTAATTACATAATTTGTATTAATTACTCAAATTAGCAATGAATGATTAATCAGTACTAATCTTAGGAGAGTCAGCCTCAGGCGCGTATCTTCACTAACTTTGGGATATTAAGTACAGGAGAGGGAAAAAATACCGGTAGAGGGTAGGGAATAATTAAATTCAGTGGCTTACTGAGAAAATTTTATCAGGGAGGAGTGAAGAATAGTTTCTTATTCATCATCATTAATTTTATGTAATTCCAATTGATAAAAATAATTAATGGTAATGGAGAGTAAAATTAATTAATGAGTAATGTTAATTACATAATTTGTATTAATTACTCAAATTAGCAATGAATGATTAATCAGTACTAATCTTAGGAGAGTCAGCCTCCGGCGCGTATCTTCACTAACTTTGGGATATTAAGTACAGGAGAGGGAAAAAATACCGGTAGAGGGTAGGGAATAATTAAATTCAGTGGCTTACTGAGAAAATTTTATCAGGTAGGAGTGAAGAATAGTTTCTTATTCATCATCATTAATTTTATGTAATTCCAATTGATAAAAATAATTAATGGTAATGGAGAGTAAAATTAATTAATGAGCAATGTTAATTACATAATTTGTATTAATTACTCAAATTAGCAATGAATGATTAATCAGTACTATTCTTAGGAGAGTCAGCCTCCGGCGCGTATCTTCACTAACTTTGGGATATTAAGTACAGGAGAGGGAAAAAATACCGGTAGAGGGTAGGGAAAAATTAAATTCAGTGGCTTACTGAGAAAATTTTATCAGGGAGGAGGGAAGAATTGTTTCTTATTCATCATCATTAATTTTATGTAATTCCAATTGATAAAAATAATTAATGGTAATGGAGAGTAAAATTAATTAATGAGTAATGTTAATTACATAATTTGTATTAATTACTCAAATTAGCAATGAATGATTAATCAGTACTATTCTTAGGAGAGTCAGCCTCCGGCGCGTATCTTCACTAACTTTGGGATATTAAGTACAGGAGAGGGAAAAAATACCGGTAGAGGGTAGGGAATAATTAAATTCAGTGGCTTACTGAGAAAATTTTATCAGGGAGGAGTGAAGAATAGTTTCTTATTCATCATCATTAATTTTATGTAATTCCAATTGATAAAAATAATTAATGGTAATGGAGAGTAAATTAATTAATGAGTAATGTTAATTAAAATATTTGTATTAATTACTGAAATTAGCAATGAATGATTAATCAGTACTATTCTGAGGAGAGTCAGCCTCCAGTGCGTATCTTCACTAACTTTGGGATATTAAGTACAGGAGAGGGAAAAAATACCGGTAGAGGGTAGGGAATAATTAAATTCAGTGGCTTACTGAGAAAATTTTATCAGGGAGGAGTGAATAGTTCCTTATTCATCATCATTAATTTTATGTAATTCCAATTGATAAAAATAATTAATGGTAATGGAGAGTAAAATTAATTAATGAGTAATGTTAATTACATAATTTGTATTAATTACTCAAATAAGCAATGAATGATTAATCAGTACTATTCTTAGGAGAGTCAGCCTCCGGCGCGTATCTTCACTAACTTTGGGATATTAAGTACAGGAGAGGGAAAAAATACCGGTAGAGGGTAGGGAATAATTAAATTCAGTGGCTTACTGAGAAAATTTTATCAGGGAGGAGTGAAGAATAGTTTCTTATTCATCATCATTAATTTTATGTAATTCCAATTGATAAAAATAATTAATGGTAATGGAGAGTAAAATTAATTAATGAGCAATGTTAATTACATAATTTGTATTAATTACTCAAATTAGCAATGAATGATTAATCAGTACTATTCTTAGGAGAGTCAGCCTCCGGCGCGTATGTTCACTAACTTTGGGATATTAAGTACAGGAGAGGGAAAAAATACCGGTAGAGGGTAGGGAATAATTAAATTCAGTGGCTTACTGAGAAAATTTTATCAGGGAGGAGTGAAGAATAGTTTCTTATTCATCATCATGAATTTTATGTAATTCCAATTGATAAAAATAATTAATGGTAATGGAGAGTAAAATTAATTAATGAGTAATGTTAATTACATAATTTGTATTAATTACTCAAATTAGCAATGAATGATTAATCAGTACTAATCTTAGGAGAGTCAGCCTCCGGCGCGAATCTTCACTAACTTTGGGATATTAAGTACAGGAGAGGGAAAAAATTCCGGTAGAGGGTAGGGATTAATTAAATTCAGTGGCTTACTGAGAAAATTTTATCAGGGAGGAGGGAAGAATTGTTTCTTATTCATCATCATTAATTTTATGTAATTCCAATTGATAAAAATAATTAATGGTAATGGAGAGTAAAATTAATTAATGAGTAATGTTAATTACATAATTTGTATTAATTACTCAAATTAGCAATGAATGATTAATCAGTACTATTCTTAGGAGAGTCAGCCTCCGGCGCGTATCTTCACTAACTTTGGGATATTAAGTACAGGAGAGGGAAAAATTACCGGTAGAGGGTAGGGAATAATTAAATTCAGTGGCTTACTGAGAAAATTTTATCAGGGAGGAGTGAAGAATAGTTTCTTATTCATCATCATTAATTTTATGTAATTCCAATTGATAAAAATAATTAATGGTAATGGAGAGTAAAATTAATTAATGAGGAATGTTAATTACATAATTTGTATTAATTACTCAAATTAGCAATGAATGATTAATCAGTACTAATCTTAGGAGAGTCAGCCTCCGGCGCGTATCTTCACTAACTTTGGGATATTAAGTACAGGAGAGGGAAAAAATACCGGTAGAGGGTAGGGAATAATTAAATTCAATGGCTTACTGAGAAAATTTTATCACGGAGGAGTGAAGAATAGTTTCTTATTCATCATCATTAATTTTATGTAATTCCAATTGATAAAAATAATTAATGGTAATGGAGAGTAAAATTAATTAATGAGCAATGTTAATTACATAATTTGTATTAATTACTCAAATTAGCAATGAATGATTAATCAGTACTAATCTTAGGAGAGTCAGCCTCAGGCGCGTATCTTCACTAACTTTGGGATATTAAGTACAGGAGAGGGAAAAAATACCGGTAGAGGGTAGGGAATAATTAAATTCAGTGGCTTACTGAGAAAATTTTATCAGGGAGGAGTGAAGAATAGTTTCTTATTCATCATCATTAATTTTATGTAATTCCAATTGATAAAAATAATTAATGGTAATGGAGAGTAAAATTAATTAATGAGTAATGTTAATTACATAATTTGTATTAATTACTCAAATTAGCAATGAATGATTAATCAGTACTAATCTTAGGAGAGTCAGCCTCCGGCGCGTATCTTCACTAACTTTGGGATATTAAGTACAGGAGAGGGAAAAAATACCGGTAGAGGGTAGGGAATAATTAAATTCAGTGGCTTACTGAGAAAATTTTATCAGGTAGGAGTGAAGAATAGTTTCTTATTCATCATCATTAATTTTATGTAATTCCAATTGATAAAAATAATTAATGGTAATGGAGAGTAAAATTAATTAATGAGCAATGTTAATTACATAATTTTTATTAATTACTCAAATTAGCAATGAATGATTAATCAGTACTATTCTTAGGAGAGTCAGCCTCCGGCTCGTATCTTCACTAACTTTGGGATATTAAGTACAGGAGAGGGAAAAAATACCGGTAGAGGGTAGGGAAAAATTAAATTCAGTGGCTTACTGAGAAAATTTTATCAGGGAGGAGGGAAGAATTGTTTCTTATTCATCATCATTAATTTTATGTAATTCCAATTGATAAAAATAATTAATGGTAATGGAGAGTAAAATTAATTAATGAGTAATGTTAATTACATAATTTGTATTAATTACTCAAATTAGCAATGAATGATTAATCAGTACTATTCTTAGGAGAGTCAGCCTCCGGCGCGTATCTTCACTAACTTTGGGATATTAAGTACAGGAGAGGGAAAAAATACCGGTAGAGGGTAGGGAATAATTAAATTCAGTGGCTTACTGAGAAAATTTTATCAGAGAGGAGTGAAGAATAGTTTCTTATTCATCATCATTAATTTTATGTAATTCCATTTGATAAAAATAATTAATGGTAATGGAGAGTAAAATTAATTAATGAGGAATGTTAATTACATAATTTGTATTAATTACTCAAATTAGCAATGAATGATTAATCAGTACTAATCTTAGGAGGATCAGCCTCCGGCGCGTATCTTCACTAACTTTGGGATATTAAGTACAGGAGAGGGAAAAAATACCGGTAGAGGGTAGGGAATAATTAAATTCAGTGGCTTACTGAGAAAATTTTATCAGGGAGGATTGAAGAATAGTTTCTTATTCATCATCATTAATTTTATGTAATTCCAATTGATAAAAATAATTAATGGTAATGGAGAATAAAATTAATTAATGAGTAATGTTAATTACATAATTTGTATTAATTACTCAAATTAGCAATGAATGATTAATCAGTACTAATCTTAGGAGAGTCAGCCTCCGGCGCGTATCTTCACTAACTTTGGGATATTAAGTACAGGAGAGGGAAAAAATACCGGTAGAGGGTAGGGAATAATTAAATTCAGTGGCTTACTGAGAAAATTTTATCAGGGAGGAGTGAATAGTTTCTTATTCATCATCATTAATTTTATGTAATTCCAATTGATAAAAATAATTAATGGTAATGGAGAGTAAAATTAATTAATGAGTAATGTTAATTACATAATTTGTATTAATTACTCAAATAAGCAATGAATGATTAATCAGTACTATTCTTAGGAGAGTCAGCCTCCGGCGCGTATCTTCACTAACTTTGGGATATTAAGTACAGGAGAGGGAAAAAATACCGGTAGAGGGTAGGGAATAATTAAATTCAGTGGCTTACTGAGAAAATTTTATCAGGGAGGAGTGAAGAATAGTTTCTTATTCATCATCATTAATTTTATGTAATTCCAATTGATAAAAATAATTAATGGTAATGGAGAGTAAAATTAATTAATGAGCAATGTTAATTACATAATTTGTATTAATTACTCAAATTAGCAATGAATGATTAATCAGTACTATTCTTAGGAGAGTCAGCCTCCGGCGCGTATCTTCACTAACTTTGGGATATTAAGTACAGGAGAGGGAAAAAATACCGGTAGAGGGTAGGGAATAATTAAATTCAGTGGCTTACTGAGAAAATTTTATCAGGGAGGAGTGAAGAATAGTTTCTTATTCATTATCATTAATTTTATGTAATTCCAATTGATAAAAATAATTAATGGTAATGGAGAGTAAAATTAATTAATGAGTAATGTTAATTACATAATTTGTATTAATTACTCAAATTAGCAATGAATGATTAATCAGTACTAATCTTAGGAGAGTCAGCCTCCGGCGCGTATCTTCACTAACTTTGGGATATTAAGTACAGGAGAGGGAAAAAATTCCGGTAGAGGGTAGGGATTAATTAAATTCAGTGGCTTACTGAGAAAATTTTATCAGGGAGGAGGGAAGAATTGTTTCTTATTCATCATCATTAATTTTATGTAATTCCAATTGATAAAAATAATTAATGGTAATGGAGAGTAAAATTAATTAATGAGTAATGTTAATTACATAATTTGTATTAATTACTCAAATTAGCAATGAATGATTAATCAGTACTATTCTTAGGAGAGTCAGCCTCTGGCGCGTATCTTCACTAACTTTGGGATATTAAGTACAGGAGAGGGAAAAATTACCGGTAGAGGGTAGGGAATAATTAAATTCAGTGGCTTACTGAGAAAATTTTATCAGGGAGGAGTGAAGAATAGTTTCTTATTCATCATCATTAATTTTATGTAATTCCAATTGATAAAAATAATTAATGGTAATGGAGAGTAAAATTAATTAATGAGGAATGTTAATTACATAATTTGTATTAATTACTCAAATTAGCAATGAATGATTAATCAGTACTAATCTTAGGAGAGTCAGCCTCCGGCGCGTATCTTCACTAACTTTGGGATATTAAGTACAGGAGAGGGAAAAAATACCGGTAGAGGGTAGGGAATAATTAAATTCAGTGGCTTACTGAGAAAATTTTATCAGGTAGGAGTGAAGAATAGTTTCTTATTCATCATCATTAGTTTTATGTAATTCCAATTGATAAAAATAATTAATGGTAATGGAGAGTAAAATTAATTAATGAGCAATGTTAATTACATAATTTGTATTAATTACTCAAATTAGCAATGAATGGTTAATCAGTACTATTCTTAGGAGAGTCAGCCTCCGGCGCGTATCTTCACTAACTTTGGGATATTAAGTACAGGAGAGGGAAAAAATACCGGTAGAGGGTAGGGAATAATTAAATTCAGTGGCTTACTGAGAAAATTTTATCAGGGAGGAGGGAAGAATTGTTTCTTATTCATCATCATTAATTTTATGTAATTCCAATTGATAAAAATAATTAATGGTAATGGAGAGTAAAATTAATTAATGAGTAATGTTAATTACATAATTTGTATTAATTACTCAAATTAGCAATGAATGATTAATCAGTACTATTCTTAGGAGAGTCAGCCTCCGGCGCGTATCTTCACTAACTTTGGGATATTAAGTACAGGAGAGGGAAAAAATACCGGTAGAGGGTAGGGAATAATTAAATTCAGTGGCTTACTGAGAAAATTTTATCAGGGAGGAGTGAAGAATAGTTTCTTATTCATCATCATTACTTTTATGTAATTCCAATTGATAAAAATAATTAATGGTAATGGAGAGTAAAATTAATTAATGAGGAATGTTAATTACATAATTTGTATTAATTACTCAAATTAGCAATGAATGATTAATCAGTACTAATCTTAGGAGGGTCAGCCTCCGGCGCGTATCTTCAGTAACTTTGGGATATTAAGTACAGGAGAGGGAAAAAATACCGGTAGAGGGTAGGGAATAATTAAATTCAGTGGCTTACTGAGAAAATTTTATCAGGGAGGAGTGAAGAATAGTTTCTTATTCATCATCATTAATTTTATGTAATTCCAATTGATAAAAATAATTAATGGTAATGGAGAGTAAAATTAATTAATGAGGAATGTTAATTACATAATTTGTATTAATTACTCAAATTAGCAATGAATGATTAATCAGTACTAATCTTAGGAGGGTCAGCCTCCGGCGCGTATCTTCACTAACTTTGGGATATTAAGTACAGGAGAGGGAAAAAATACCGGTAGAGGGTAGGGAATAATTAAATTCAGTGGCTTACTAAGAAAATTTTATCAGGGAGGAGTGAAGAATAGTTTCTTATTCATCATCATTAATTTTATGTAATTCCAATTGATAAAAATAATTAATGGTAATGGAGAGTAAAATTAATTAATGAGTAATGTTAATTACATAATTTGTATTAATTACTCAAATTAGCAATGAATGATTAATCAGTACTAATCTTAGGAGAGTCAGCCTCCGGCGCGTATCTTCGCTAACTTTGGGATATTAAGTACAGGAGAGGGAAAAAATACCGGTAGAGGGTAGGGAATAATTAAATTCAGTGGCTTACTGAGAAAATTTTATCAGGGAGGAGTGAAGAATAGTTTCTTATTCATCATCATTAATTTTATGTAATTCCAATTGATAAAAATAATTAATGGTAATGGAGAGTAAAATTAATTAATGAGCAATGTTAACTACATAATTTGTATTAATTACTCAAATTAGCAATGAATGATTAATCAGTACTAATCTTAGGAGAGTCAGCCTCCGGCGCGTATCTTCACTAACTTTGGGATATTAAGTACAGGAGAGGGAAAAAATACCGGTAGAGGGTAGGGAATAATTAAATTCAGTGGCTTACTGAGAAAATTTTATCAGGGAGGAGGGAAGAATTGTTTCTTATTCATCATCATTAATTTTATGTAATTCCAATTGATAAAAATAATTAATGGTAATGGAGAGTAAAATTAATTAATGAGTAATGTTAATTACATAATTTGTATTAATTACTCAAATTAGCAATGAATGATTAATCAGTACTGTTCTTAGGAGAGTCAGCCTCCGGCGCGTATCTTCACTAACTTTGGGATATTAAGTACAGGAGAGGGAAAAAATACCGGTAGAGGGTAGGGATTAGTTAAATTCAGTGGCTTACTGAGAAAATTTTATCAGGGAGGAGGGAAGAATTGTTTCTTATTCATCATCATTAATGTTATGTAATTCCAATTGATAAAAATAATTAATGGTAATGGAGAGTAAAATTAATTAATGAGTAATGTTAATTACATAATTTGTATTAATTACTCAAATTAGCAATGAATGATTAATCAGTACTATTCTTAGGAGAGTCAGCCTCCGGCGCGTATCTTCACTAACTTTGGGATATTAAGTACAGGAGAGGGAAAAAATACCGGTAGAGGGTAGGGAATAATTAAATTCAGTGGTTTACTGAGAATATTTTATCAGGGAGGAATGAAGAATAGGTTCTTATTCATCATCATTAATTTTAAGTAATTCCAATTGATAAAAATAATTAATGGTAATGGAGAGTAAAATTAATTAATGAGCAATGTTAATTACATAATTTGTATTAATTACTCAAATTAGCAATGAATGATTAATCAGTACTATTCTTATGCGAGTCAGCCTCCGGCGCGTATCTTCACTAACTTTGGGATATTAAGTACAGGAGAGGGAAAAAATACCGGTAGAGGGTAGGGAATAATTAAATTCAGTGGCTTACTGAGAAAATTTTATCAGGGAGGAATGAAGAATAGTTTCTTATTCATCATCATTAATTTTAAGTAATTCCAATTGATAAAAATAATTAATGGTAATGGAGAGTAAAATTAATTAATGAGTAATGTTAATTACATAATTTGTATTAATTACTCAAATTAGCAATGAATGATTAATCAGTACTATTCTTAGGAGAGTCAGCCTCCGGCGCGTATCTTCACTAACTTTGGGATATTAAGTACAGGAGAGGGAGAAAATACCGGTAGAGGGTAGGGAATAATTAAATTCAGTGGCTTACTGAGAAAATTTTATCAGGGAGGAATGAAGAATATTTTCTTATTCATCATCATTAATTTTAAGTAATTCCAATTGATAAAAATAATTAATGGTAATGGAGAGTAAAATTAATTAATGAGTAATGTTAATTACATAATTTGTATTAATTACTCAAATTAGCAATGAATGATTAATCAGTACTATTCTTAGGAGAGTCAGCCTCCGGCGCGTATCTTCACTAACTTTGGGATATTAAGTACAGGAGAGGGAAAAAATACCGGTAGAGGGTAGGGAATAATTAAATTCAGTGGCTTACTGAGAAAATTTTATCAGGGAGGAATGAAGAATAGGTTCTTATTCATCATCATTAATTTTAAGTAATTCCAATTGATAAAAATAATTAATGGTAATGGAGAGTAAAATTAATTAATGAGTAATGTTAATTACATAATTTGTATTAATTACTCAAATTAGCAATGAATGATTAATCAGTACTATTCTTAGGAGAGTCAGCCTCCGGTGCGTATCTTCACTAACTTTGGGATATTAAGTACAGGAGAGGGAAAAAATACCGGTAGAGGGTAGGGAATAATTAAATTCAGTGGCTTACTGAGAAAATTTTATCAGGGAGGAATGAAGAATAGTTTCTTATTCATCATCATTAATTTTAAGTAATTCCAATTGATAAAAATAATTAATGGTAATGGAGAGTAAAATTAATTAATGACTAATGTTAATTACATAATTTGTATTAATTACTCAAATTAGCAATGAATGATTAATCAGTACTATTCTGAGGAGAGTCAGCCTCCGGCGCGTATCTTCACTAACTTTGGGATATTAAGTACAGGAGAGGGAAAAAATACCGGTAGAGGGTAGGGAATAATTAAATTCAGTGGCTTACTGAGAAAATTTTATCAGGGAGGAGTGAAGAATAGTTTCTTATTCATCATCATTAATTTTATGTAATTCCAATTGATAAAAATAATTAATGGTAATGGAGAGTAAAATTAATTAATGAGTAATGTTAATTACATAATTTGTATTAATTACTCAAATTAGCAATGAATGATTAATGAGTACTATTCTTAGGAGTGTCAGCCTCCGGCGCGTATCTTCACTAACTTTGGGATATTAAGTACAGGAGAGGGAAAAAATACCGGTAGAGGGTAGGGAATAATTAAATTCAGTGGCTTACTGAGAAAATTTTATCACGGAGGAGTGAAGAATAGTTTCTTATTCATCATTAATTTTATGTAATTCCAATTGATAAAAATAATTAATGGTAATGGAGAGTAAAATTAATTAATGAGTAATGTTAATAACATAATTTGTATTAATTACTTAAATTAGCAATGAATGATTAATCAGTACTATTCTTAGGAGAGTCAGCCTCCGGCGCGTATCTTCACTAACTTTGGGATATTAAGTACAGGAGAGGGAAAAAATACCGGTAGAGGGTAGGGAATAATTAAATTCAGTGGCTTACTGAGAAAATTTTATCAGGGAGGAGTGAAGAATAGTTTCTTATTCATCATTAATTTTATGTAATTCCAATTGATAAAAATAATTAATGGTAATGGAGAGTAAAATTAATTAATGAGTAATGTTAATTACATAATTTGTATTAATTACTCAAATTATCAATGAATGATTAATCAGTACTATTCTGAGGAGAGTCAGCCTCCGGCGCGTATCTTCAGTAACTTTGGGATATTAAGTACAGGAGAGGGAAAAAATACCGGTAGAGGGTAGGGAATAATTAAATTCAGTGGCTTACTGAGAAAATTTTATCAGGGCGGAGTGAAGAATAGTTTCTTATTCATCATTAATTTTATGTAAATCCAATTGATAAAAATAATTAATGGTAATGGAGAGTAAAATTAATTAATGAGTAATGTTAATTACATAATTTGTATTAATTACTCAAATTAGCAATGAATGATTAATCAGTACTATTCTGAGGAGAGTCAGCCTCCGGCACGTATCTTCACTAACTTTGGGATATTAAGTACAGGAGAGGGAAAAAATACCGGTAGAGGGTAGGGAATAATTAAATTCAGTGGCTTACTGAGAAAATTTTATCAGGGAGGAGTGAATAGTTTCTTATTCATCATCATTAATTTTATGTAATTCCAATTGATAAAAATAATTAATGGTAATGGAGAGTAAAATTAATTAATGAGTAATGTTAATTAAAATATTTGTATTAATTACTGAAATTAGCAATGAATGATTAATCAGTACTATTCTGAGGAGAGTCAGCCTCCAGTGCGTATCTTCACTAACTTTGGGATATTAAGTACAGGAGAGGGAAAAAATACCGGTAGAGGGTAGGGAATAATTAAATTCAGTGGCTTACTGAGAAAATTTTATCAGGGAGGAGTGAATAGTTTCTTATTCATCATCATTAATTTTATGTAATTCCAATTGATAAAAATAATTAATGGTAATGGAGAGTAAAATTAATTAATGAGTAATGTTAATTACATAATTTGTATTAATTACTCAAATAAGCAATGAATGATTAATCAGTACTATTCTTAGGAGAGTCAGCCTCCGGCGCGTATCTTCACTAACTTTGGGATATTAAGTACAGGAGAGGGAAAAAATACCGGTAGAGGGTAGGGAATAATTAAATTCAGTGGCTTACTGAGAAAATTTTATCAGGGAGGAGTGAAGAATAGTTTCTTATTCATCATCATTAATTTTATGTAATTCCAATTGATAAAAATAATTAATGGTAATGGAGAGTAAAATTAATTAATGAGCAATGTTAATTACATAATTTGTATTAATTACTCAAATTAGCAATGAATGATTAATCAGTACTATTCTTAGGAGAGTCAGCCTCCGGCGCGTATGTTCACTAACTTTGGGATATTAAGTACAGGAGAGGGAAAAAATACCGGTAGAGGGTAGGGAATAATTAAATTCAGTGGCTTACTGAGAAAATTTTATCAGGGAGGAGTGAAGAATAGTTTCTTATTCATCATCATTAATTTTATGTAATTCCAATTGATAAAAATAATTAATGGTAATGGAGAGTAAAATTAATTAATGAGTAATGTTAATTACATAATTTGTATTAATTACTCAAATTAGCAATGAATGATTAATCAGTACTAATCTTAGGAGAGTCAGCCTCCGGCGCGAATCTTCACTAACTTTGGGATATTAAGTACAGGAGAGGGAAAAAATTCCGGTAGAGGGTAGGGATTAATTAAATTCAGTGGCTTACTGAGAAAATTTTATCAGGGAGGAGGGAAGAATTGTTTCTTATTCATCATCATTAATTTTATGTAATTCCAATTGATAAAAATAATTAATGGTAATGGAGAGTAAAATTAATTAATGAGTAATGTTAATTACATAATTTGTATTAATTACTCAAATTAGCAATGAATGATTAATCAGTACTATTCTTAGGAGAGTCAGCCTCCGGCGCGTATCTTCACTAACTTTGGGATATTAAGTACAGGAGAGGGAAAAATTACCGGTAGAGGGTAGGGAATAATTAAATTCAGTGGCTTACTGAGAAAATTTTATCAGGGAGGAGTGAAGAATAGTTTCTTATTCATCATCATTAATTTTATGTAATTCCAATTGATAAAAATAATTAATGGTAATGGAGAGTAAAATTAATTAATGAGGAATGTTAATTACATAATTTGTATTAATTACTCAAATTAGCAATGAATGATTAATGAGTACTATTCTTAGGAGTGTCAGCCTCCGGCGCGTATCTTCACTAACTTTGGGATATTAAGTACAGGAGAGGGAAAAAATACCGGTAGAGGGTAGGGAATAATTAAATTCAGTGGCTTACTGAGAAAATTTTATCACGGAGGAGTGAAGAATAGTTTCTTATTCATCATTAATTTTATGTAATTCCAATTGATAAAAATAATTAATGGTAATGGAGAGTAAAATTAATTAATGAGTAATGTTAATAACATAATTTGTATTAATTACTTAAATTAGCAATGAATGATTAATCAGTACTATTCTTAGGAGAGTCAGCCTCCGGCGCGTATCTTCACTAACTTTGGGATATTAAGTACAGGAGAGGGAAAAAATACCGGTAGAGGGTAGGGAATAATTAAATTCAGTGGCTTACTGAGAAAATTTTATCAGGGAGGAGTGAAGAATAGTTTCTTATTCATCATTAATTTTATGTAATTCCAATTGATAAAAATAATTAATGGTAATGGAGAGTAAAATTAATTAATGAGTAATGTTAATTACATAATTTGTATTAATTACTCAAATTATCAATGAATGATTAATCAGTACTATTCTGAGGAGAGTCAGCCTCCGGCGCGTATCTTCAGTAACTTTGGGATATTAAGTACAGGAGAGGGAAAAAATACCGGTAGAGGGTAGGGAATAATTAAATTCAGTGGCTTACTGAGAAAATTTTATCAGGGCGGAGTGAAGAATAGTTTCTTATTCATCATTAATTTTATGTAAATCCAATTGATAAAAATAATTAATGGTAATGGAGAGTAAAATTAATTAATGAGTAATGTTAATTACATAATTTGTATTAATTACTCAAATTAGCAATGAATGATTAATCAGTACTATTCTGAGGAGAGTCAGCCTCCGGCACGTATCTTCACTAACTTTGGGATATTAAGTACAGGAGAGGGAAAAAATACCGGTAGAGGGTAGGGAATAATTAAATTCAGTGGCTTACTGAGAAAATTTTATCAGGGAGGAGTGAATAGTTTCTTATTCATCATCATTAATTTTATGTAATTCCAATTGATAAAAATAATTAATGGTAATGGAGAGTAAAATTAATTAATGAGTAATGTTAATTAAAATATTTGTATTAATTACTGAAATTAGCAATGAATGATTAATCAGTACTATTCTGAGGAGAGTCAGCCTCCAGTGCGTATCTTCACTAACTTTGGGATATTAAGTACAGGAGAGGGAAAAAATACCGGTAGAGGGTAGGGAATAATTAAATTCAGTGGCTTACTGAGAAAATTTTATCAGGGAGGAGTGAATAGTTTCTTATTCATCATCATTAATTTTATGTAATTCCAATTGATAAAAATAATTAATGGTAATGGAGAGTAAAATTAATTAATGAGTAATGTTAATTACATAATTTGTATTAATTACTCAAATAAGCAATGAATGATTAATCAGTACTATTCTTAGGAGAGTCAGCCTCCGGCGCGTATCTTCACTAACTTTGGGATATTAAGTACAGGAGAGGGAAAAAATACCGGTAGAGGGTAGGGAATAATTAAATTCAGTGGCTTACTGAGAAAATTTTATCAGGGAGGAGTGAAGAATAGTTTCTTATTCATCATCATTAATTTTATGTAATTCCAATTGATAAAAATAATTAATGGTAATGGAGAGTAAAATTAATTAATGAGCAATGTTAATTACATAATTTGTATTAATTACTCAAATTAGCAATGAATGATTAATCAGTACTATTCTTAGGAGAGTCAGCCTCCGGCGCGTATGTTCACTAACTTTGGGATATTAAGTACAGGAGAGGGAAAAAATACCGGTAGAGGGTAGGGAATAATTAAATTCAGTGGCTTACTGAGAAAATTTTATCAGGGAGGAGTGAAGAATAGTTTCTTATTCATCATCATTAATTTTATGTAATTCCAATTGATAAAAATAATTAATGGTAATGGAGAGTAAAATTAATTAATGAGTAATGTTAATTACATAATTTGTATTAATTACTCAAATTAGCAATGAATGATTAATCAGTACTAATCTTAGGAGAGTCAGCCTCCGGCGCGAATCTTCACTAACTTTGGGATATTAAGTACAGGAGAGGGAAAAAATTCCGGTAGAGGGTAGGGATTAATTAAATTCAGTGGCTTACTGAGAAAATTTTATCAGGGAGGAGGGAAGAATTGTTTCTTATTCATCATCATTAATTTTATGTAATTCCAATTGATAAAAATAATTAATGGTAATGGAGAGTAAAATTAATTAATGAGTAATGTTAATTACATAATTTGTATTAATTACTCAAATTAGCAATGAATGATTAATCAGTACTATTCTTAGGAGAGTCAGCCTCCGGCGCGTATCTTCACTAACTTTGGGATATTAAGTACAGGAGAGGGAAAAATTACCGGTAGAGGGTAGGGAATAATTAAATTCAGTGGCTTACTGAGAAAATTTTATCAGGGAGGAGTGAAGAATAGTTTCTTATTCATCATCATTAATTTTATGTAATTCCAATTGATAAAAATAATTAATGGTAATGGAGAGTAAAATTAATTAATGAGGAATGTTAATTACATAATTTGTATTAATTACTCAAATTAGCAATGAATGATTAATCAGTACTAATCTTAGGAGAGTCAGCCTCCGGCGCGTATCTTCACTAACTTTGGGATATTAAGTACAGGAGAGGGAAAAAATACCGGTAGAGGGTAGGGAATAATTAAATTCAATGGCTTACTGAGAAAATTTTATCACGGAGGAGTGAAGAATAGTTTCTTATTCATCATCATTAATTTTATGTAATTCCAATTGATAAAAATAATTAATGGTAATGGAGAGTAAAATTAATTAATGAGCAATGTTAATTACATAATTTGTATTAATTACTCAAATTAGCAATGAATGATTAATCAGTACTAATCTTAGGAGAGTCAGCCTCAGGCGCGTATCTTCACTAACTTTGGGATATTAAGTACAGGAGAGGGAAAAAATACCGGTAGAGGGTAGGGAATAATTAAATTCAGTGGCTTACTGAGAAAATTTTATCAGGGAGGAGTGAAGAATAGTTTCTTATTCATCATCATTAATTTTATGTAATTCCAATTGATAAAAATAATTAATGGTAATGGAGAGTAAAATTAATTAATGAGTAATGTTAATTACATAATTTGTATTAATTACTCAAATTAGCAATGAATGATTAATCAGTACTAATCTTAGGAGAGTCAGCCTCCGGCGCGTATCTTCACTAACTTTGGGATATTAAGTACAGGAGAGGGAAAAAATACCGGTAGAGGGTAGGGAATAATTAAATTCAGTGGCTTACTGAGAAAATTTTATCAGGTAGGAGTGAAGAATAGTTTCTTATTCATCATCATTAATTTTATGTAATTCCAATTGATAAAAATAATTAATGGTAATGGAGAGTAAAATTAATTAATGAGCAATGTTAATTACATAATTTGTATTAATTACTCAAATTAGCAATGAATGATTAATCAGTACTATTCTTAGGAGAGTCAGCCTCCGGCGCGTATCTTCACTAACTTTGGGATATTAAGTACAGGAGAGGGAAAAAATACCGGTAGAGGGTAGGGAAAAATTAAATTCAGTGGCTTACTGAGAAAATTTTATCAGGGAGGAGGGAAGAATTGTTTCTTATTCATCATCATTAATTTTATGTAATTCCAATTGATAAAAATAATTAATGGTAATGGAGAGTAAAATTAATTAATGAGTAATGTTAATTACATAATTTGTATTAATTACTCAAATTAGCAATGAATGATTAATCAGTACTATTCTTAGGAGAGTCAGCCTCCGGCGCGTATCTTCACTAACTTTGGGATATTAAGTACAGGAGAGGGAAAAAATACCGGTAGAGGGTAGGGAATAATTAAATTCAGTGGCTTACTGAGAAAATTTTATCAGGGAGGAGTGAAGAATAGTTTCTTATTCATCATCATTAATTTTATGTAATTCCAATTGATAAAAATAATTAATGGTAATGGAGAGTAAATTAATTAATGAGTAATGTTAATTAAAATATTTGTATTAATTACTGAAATTAGCAATGAATGATTAATCAGTACTATTCTGAGGAGAGTCAGCCTCCAGTGCGTATCTTCACTAACTTTGGGATATTAAGTACAGGAGAGGGAAAAAATACCGGTAGAGGGTAGGGAATAATTAAATTCAGTGGCTTACTGAGAAAATTTTATCAGGGAGGAGTGAATAGTTCCTTATTCATCATCATTAATTTTATGTAATTCCAATTGATAAAAATAATTAATGGTAATGGAGAGTAAAATTAATTAATGAGTAATGTTAATTACATAATTTGTATTAATTACTCAAATAAGCAATGAATGATTAATCAGTACTATTCTTAGGAGAGTCAGCCTCCGGCGCGTATCTTCACTAACTTTGGGATATTAAGTACAGGAGAGGGAAAAAATACCGGTAGAGGGTAGGGAATAATTAAATTCAGTGGCTTACTGAGAAAATTTTATCAGGGAGGAGTGAAGAATAGTTTCTTATTCATCATCATTAATTTTATGTAATTCCAATTGATAAAAATAATTAATGGTAATGGAGAGTAAAATTAATTAATGAGCAATGTTAATTACATAATTTGTATTAATTACTCAAATTAGCAATGAATGATTAATCAGTACTATTCTTAGGAGAGTCAGCCTCCGGCGCGTATGTTCACTAACTTTGGGATATTAAGTACAGGAGAGGGAAAAAATACCGGTAGAGGGTAGGGAATAATTAAATTCAGTGGCTTACTGAGAAAATTTTATCAGGGAGGAGTGAAGAATAGTTTCTTATTCATCATCATGAATTTTATGTAATTCCAATTGATAAAAATAATTAATGGTAATGGAGAGTAAAATTAATTAATGAGTAATGTTAATTACATAATTTGTATTAATTACTCAAATTAGCAATGAATGATTAATCAGTACTAATCTTAGGAGAGTCAGCCTCCGGCGCGAATCTTCACTAACTTTGGGATATTAAGTACAGGAGAGGGAAAAAATTCCGGTAGAGGGTAGGGATTAATTAAATTCAGTGGCTTACTGAGAAAATTTTATCAGGGAGGAGGGAAGAATTGTTTCTTATTCATCATCATTAATTTTATGTAATTCCAATTGATAAAAATAATTAATGGTAATGGAGAGTAAAATTAATTAATGAGTAATGTTAATTACATAATTTGTATTAATTACTCAAATTAGCAATGAATGATTAATCAGTACTATTCTTAGGAGAGTCAGCCTCCGGCGCGTATCTTCACTAACTTTGGGATATTAAGTACAGGAGAGGGAAAAATTACCGGTAGAGGGTAGGGAATAATTAAATTCAGTGGCTTACTGAGAAAATTTTATCAGGGAGGAGTGAAGAATAGTTTCTTATTCATCATCATTAATTTTATGTAATTCCAATTGATAAAAATAATTAATGGTAATGGAGAGTAAAATTAATTAATGAGGAATGTTAATTACATAATTTGTATTAATTACTCAAATTAGCAATGAATGATTAATCAGTACTAATCTTAGGAGAGTCAGCCTCCGGCGCGTATCTTCACTAACTTTGGGATATTAAGTACAGGAGAGGGAAAAAATACCGGTAGAGGGTAGGGAATAATTAAATTCAATGGCTTACTGAGAAAATTTTATCACGGAGGAGTGAAGAATAGTTTCTTATTCATCATCATTAATTTTATGTAATTCCAATTGATAAAAATAATTAATGGTAATGGAGAGTAAAATTAATTAATGAGCAATGTTAATTACATAATTTGTATTAATTACTCAAATTAGCAATGAATGATTAATCAGTACTAATCTTAGGAGAGTCAGCCTCAGGCGCGTATCTTCACTAACTTTGGGATATTAAGTACAGGAGAGGGAAAAAATACCGGTAGAGGGTAGGGAATAATTAAATTCAGTGGCTTACTGAGAAAATTTTATCAGGGAGGAGTGAAGAATAGTTTCTTATTCATCATCATTAATTTTATGTAATTCCAATTGATAAAAATAATTAATGGTAATGGAGAGTAAAATTAATTAATGAGTAATGTTAATTACATAATTTGTATTAATTACTCAAATTAGCAATGAATGATTAATCAGTACTAATCTTAGGAGAGTCAGCCTCCGGCGCGTATCTTCACTAACTTTGGGATATTAAGTACAGGAGAGGGAAAAAATACCGGTAGAGGGTAGGGAATAATTAAATTCAGTGGCTTACTGAGAAAATTTTATCAGGTAGGAGTGAAGAATAGTTTCTTATTCATCATCATTAATTTTATGTAATTCCAATTGATAAAAATAATTAATGGTAATGGAGAGTAAAATTAATTAATGAGCAATGTTAATTACATAATTTTTATTAATTACTCAAATTAGCAATGAATGATTAATCAGTACTATTCTTAGGAGAGTCAGCCTCCGGCTCGTATCTTCACTAACTTTGGGATATTAAGTACAGGAGAGGGAAAAAATACCGGTAGAGGGTAGGGAAAAATTAAATTCAGTGGCTTACTGAGAAAATTTTATCAGGGAGGAGGGAAGAATTGTTTCTTATTCATCATCATTAATTTTATGTAATTCCAATTGATAAAAATAATTAATGGTAATGGAGAGTAAAATTAATTAATGAGTAATGTTAATTACATAATTTGTATTAATTACTCAAATTAGCAATGAATGATTAATCAGTACTATTCTTAGGAGAGTCAGCCTCCGGCGCGTATCTTCACTAACTTTGGGATATTAAGTACAGGAGAGGGAAAAAATACCGGTAGAGGGTAGGGAATAATTAAATTCAGTGGCTTACTGAGAAAATTTTATCAGAGAGGAGTGAAGAATAGTTTCTTATTCATCATCATTAATTTTATGTAATTCCATTTGATAAAAATAATTAATGGTAATGGAGAGTAAAATTAATTAATGAGGAATGTTAATTACATAATTTGTATTAATTACTCAAATTAGCAATGAATGATTAATCAGTACTAATCTTAGGAGGATCAGCCTCCGGCGCGTATCTTCACTAACTTTGGGATATTAAGTACAGGAGAGGGAAAAAATACCGGTAGAGGGTAGGGAATAATTAAATTCAGTGGCTTACTGAGAAAATTTTATCAGGGAGGATTGAAGAATAGTTTCTTATTCATCATCATTAATTTTATGTAATTCCAATTGATAAAAATAATTAATGGTAATGGAGAATAAAATTAATTAATGAGTAATGTTAATTACATAATTTGTATTAATTACTCAAATTAGCAATGAATGATTAATCAGTACTAATCTTAGGAGAGTCAGCCTCCGGCGCGTATCTTCACTAACTTTGGGATATTAAGTACAGGAGAGGGAAAAAATACCGGTAGAGGGTAGGGAATAATTAAATTCAGTGGCTTACTGAGAAAATTTTATCAGGGAGGAGTGAATAGTTTCTTATTCATCATCATTAATTTTATGTAATTCCAATTGATAAAAATAATTAATGGTAATGGAGAGTAAAATTAATTAATGAGTAATGTTAATTACATAATTTGTATTAATTACTCAAATAAGCAATGAATGATTAATCAGTACTATTCTTAGGAGAGTCAGCCTCCGGCGCGTATCTTCACTAACTTTGGGATATTAAGTACAGGAGAGGGAAAAAATACCGGTAGAGGGTAGGGAATAATTAAATTCAGTGGCTTACTGAGAAAATTTTATCAGGGAGGAGTGAAGAATAGTTTCTTATTCATCATCATTAATTTTATGTAATTCCAATTGATAAAAATAATTAATGGTAATGGAGAGTAAAATTAATTAATGAGCAATGTTAATTACATAATTTGTATTAATTACTCAAATTAGCAATGAATGATTAATCAGTACTATTCTTAGGAGAGTCAGCCTCCGGCGCGTATCTTCACTAACTTTGGGATATTAAGTACAGGAGAGGGAAAAAATACCGGTAGAGGGTAGGGAATAATTAAATTCAGTGGCTTACTGAGAAAATTTTATCAGGGAGGAGTGAAGAATAGTTTCTTATTCATTATCATTAATTTTATGTAATTCCAATTGATAAAAATAATTAATGGTAATGGAGAGTAAAATTAATTAATGAGTAATGTTAATTACATAATTTGTATTAATTACTCAAATTAGCAATGAATGATTAATCAGTACTAATCTTAGGAGAGTCAGCCTCCGGCGCGTATCTTCACTAACTTTGGGATATTAAGTACAGGAGAGGGAAAAAATTCCGGTAGAGGGTAGGGATTAATTAAATTCAGTGGCTTACTGAGAAAATTTTATCAGGGAGGAGGGAAGAATTGTTTCTTATTCATCATCATTAATTTTATGTAATTCCAATTGATAAAAATAATTAATGGTAATGGAGAGTAAAATTAATTAATGAGTAATGTTAATTACATAATTTGTATTAATTACTCAAATTAGCAATGAATGATTAATCAGTACTATTCTTAGGAGAGTCAGCCTCTGGCGCGTATCTTCACTAACTTTGGGATATTAAGTACAGGAGAGGGAAAAATTACCGGTAGAGGGTAGGGAATAATTAAATTCAGTGGCTTACTGAGAAAATTTTATCAGGGAGGAGTGAAGAATAGTTTCTTATTCATCATCATTAATTTTATGTAATTCCAATTGATAAAAATAATTAATGGTAATGGAGAGTAAAATTAATTAATGAGGAATGTTAATTACATAATTTGTATTAATTACTCAAATTAGCAATGAATGATTAATCAGTACTAATCTTAGGAGAGTCAGCCTCCGGCGCGTATCTTCACTAACTTTGGGATATTAAGTACAGGAGAGGGAAAAAATACCGGTAGAGGGTAGGGAATAATTAAATTCAGTGGCTTACTGAGAAAATTTTATCAGGTAGGAGTGAAGAATAGTTTCTTATTCATCATCATTAGTTTTATGTAATTCCAATTGATAAAAATAATTAATGGTAATGGAGAGTAAAATTAATTAATGAGCAATGTTAATTACATAATTTGTATTAATTACTCAAATTAGCAATGAATGGTTAATCAGTACTATTCTTAGGAGAGTCAGCCTCCGGCGCGTATCTTCACTAACTTTGGGATATTAAGTACAGGAGAGGGAAAAAATACCGGTAGAGGGTAGGGAATAATTAAATTCAGTGGCTTACTGAGAAAATTTTATCAGGGAGGAGGGAAGAATTGTTTCTTATTCATCATCATTAATTTTATGTAATTCCAATTGATAAAAATAATTAATGGTAATGGAGAGTAAAATTAATTAATGAGTAATGTTAATTACATAATTTGTATTAATTACTCAAATTAGCAATGAATGATTAATCAGTACTATTCTTAGGAGAGTCAGCCTCCGGCGCGTATCTTCACTAACTTTGGGATATTAAGTACAGGAGAGGGAAAAAATACCGGTAGAGGGTAGGGAATAATTAAATTCAGTGGCTTACTGAGAAAATTTTATCAGGGAGGAGTGAAGAATAGTTTCTTATTCATCATCATTACTTTTATGTAATTCCAATTGATAAAAATAATTAATGGTAATGGAGAGTAAAATTAATTAATGAGGAATGTTAATTACATAATTTGTATTAATTACTCAAATTAGCAATGAATGATTAATCAGTACTAATCTTAGGAGGGTCAGCCTCCGGCGCGTATCTTCAGTAACTTTGGGATATTAAGTACAGGAGAGGGAAAAAATACCGGTAGAGGGTAGGGAATAATTAAATTCAGTGGCTTACTGAGAAAATTTTATCAGGGAGGAGTGAAGAATAGTTTCTTATTCATCATCATTAATTTTATGTAATTCCAATTGATAAAAATAATTAATGGTAATGGAGAATAAAATTAATTAATGAGTAATGTTAATTACATAATTTGTATTAATTACTCAAATTAGCAATGAATGATTAATCAGTACTAATCTTAGGAGAGTCAGCCTCCGGCGCGTATCTTCACTAACTTTGGGATATTAAGTACAGGAGAGGGAAAAAATACCGGTAGAGGGTAGGGAATAATTAAATTCAGTGGTTTACTGAGAAAATTTTATCAGGGAGGAGTGAAGAATAGTTTCTTATTCATCATCATTAATTTTATGTAATTCCAATTGATAAAAATAATTAATGGTAATGGAGAGTAAAATTAATTAATGAGCAATGTTAACTACATAATTTGTATTAATTACTCAAATTAGCAATGAATGATTAATCAGTACTAATCTTAGGAGAGTCAGCCTCCGGCGCGTATCTTCACTAACTTTGGGATATTAAGTACAGGAGAGGGAGAAAATACCGGTAGAGGGTAGGGAATAATTAAATTCAGTGGCTTACTGAGAAAATTTTATCAGGGAGGAGGGAAGAATTGTTTCTTATTCATCATCATTAATTTTATGTAATTCCAATTGATAAAAATAATTAATGGTAATGGAGAGTAAAATTAATTAATGAGTAATGTTAATTACATAATTTGTATTAATTACTCAAATTAGCAATGAATGATTAATCAGTACTGTTCTTAGGAGAGTCAGCCTCCGGCGCGTATCTTCACTAACTTTGGGATATTAAGTACAGGAGAGGGAAAAAATACCGGTAGAGGGTAGGGATTAGTTAAATTCAGTGGCTTACTGAGAAAATTTTATCAGGGAGGAGGGAAGAATTGTTTCTTATTCATCATCATTAATTTTATGTAATTCCAATTGATAAAAATAATTAATGGTAATGGAGAGTAAAATTAATTAATGAGTAATGTTAATTACATAATTTGTATTAATTACTCAAATTAGCAATGAATGATTAATCAGTACTATTCTTAGGAGAGTCAGCCTCCGGCGCGTATCTTCACTAACTTTGGGATATTAAGTACAGGAGAGGGAAAAAATACCGGTAGAGGGTAGGGAATAATTAAATTCAGTGGCTTACTGAGAAAATTTTATCAGGGAGGAGTGAAGAATAGTTTCTTATTCATCATCATTAATTTTATGTAATTCCAATTGATAAAAATAATTAATGGTAATGGAGAGTAAAATTAATTAATGAGGAATGTTAATTACATAATTTGTATTAATTACTCAAATTAGCAATGAATGATTAATCAGTACTAATCTTAGGAGAGTCAGCCTCAGGCGCGTATCTTCACTAACTTTGGGATATTAAGTACAGGAGAGGGAAAAAATACCGGTAGAGGGTAGGGAATAATTAAATTCAGTGGCTTACTGAGAAAATTTTATCAGGGAGGAGTGAATAGTTTCTTATTCATCATCATTAATTTTATGTAATTCCAATTGATAAAAATAATTAATGGTAATGGAGAGTAAAATTAATTAATGAGTAATGTTAATTACATAATTTGTATTAATTACTCAAATTAGCAATGAATGATTAATCAGTACTAATCTTAGGAGAGTCAGCCTCCGGCGCGTATCTTCACTAACTTTGGGATATTAAGGGTGAGCGTCAGTAAATTTTCTGCCCTATCCGCGCTTTGTTAACTTTCGCGGCACACATATTTCGCCGAAATTCTGCTCAAACAGTTGCGAAATATTTTCTTATAGATAAAATGCTATGCTTAGATTATATTAAAACTAAATTTAATACCCAATAAAACATAGAATATATGTTTTATTTTAATTTAAATAATTTTTGGTGCTGCCATCTGTTGTCGTAAATTAATTCATACCGACTATTTTCATTTCTTAATGAACATTTTTAAATGTCTATTCCTTCTGATACGCTATTAAATACAACAACAGATCATATATAATGCCATAATCACGGAAACGTAATTGAACTTGGACTTGAAGACAAAGGAAAACTTGAAGATAAAACTGCAGTCCTCAGTGATGTACATTCAGATCATTTATCATATTTATAGAATGATAAATTACCTTTCCGTGATTGTGGCATTATTATATATGATCTGTTGTTGTATTTAACACTGTATTAGAAGGAATAGATATTTAAAAATGTTCATTAAAAAATAAAATAATCGGTATGAATTAAATTACGACAACAGATGGCAGCACCAAAAATATTTTGGATTAAAATAAAAAATATATTCTATGTTTTTTGGGGCATTAAATTTAGTTTTAATATAATCTAAGCATTGCATTTTATCTTTCAGAAAATATTTCGTAACTGTTTGAGCAGAATTTCGGCGAAATATGTGTGCCGCGAAAGTTAACAAAGCGCGGATAGGGCAGAAAATTTACTGACGCTCACCCTTAAGTACAGGAGAGGGAAAAAATACCGGTAGAGGGTAGGGAATAATTAAATTCAGTGGCTTACTGAGAAAATTTTATCAGGGAGGAGTGAAGAATAGTTTCTTATTCATCATCATTAATATTATGTAATTCCAATTGATAAAAATAATTAATGGTAATGGAGAGTAAATTAATTAATGAGGAATGTTAATTACATAATTTGTATTAATTACTCAAATTAGCAATGATTGATTAATCAGTACTAATCTTAGGAGAGTCAGCCTCCGGCGCGTATCTTCACTAACTTTGGGATATTAAGTACAGGAGAGGGAAAAAATACCGGTAGAGGGTAGGGAATAATTAAATTCAGTGGCTTACTGAGAAAATTTTATCAGGGAGGAGTGAAGAATAGTTTCTTATTCATCATCATTAATTTTATGTAATTCCAATTGATAAAAATAATTAATGGTAATGGAGAGTAAAATTAATTAATGAGTAATGTTAATTACATAATTTGTATTAATTACTCAAAATAGCAATGAATGATTAATCAGTACTAATCTTAGGAGAGTCAGCCTCCGGCGCGTATCTTCACTAACTTTGGGATATTAAGTACAGGAGAGGGAAAAAATACCGGTAGAGGGTAGGGAATAATTAAATTCAGTGGCTTACTGAGAAAATTTTATCAGGGAGGAGTGAAGAATAGTTTCTTATTCATCATCATTAATTTTATGTAATTCCAATTGATAAAAATAATTAATGGTAATGGAGAGTAAAATTAATTAATGAGCAATGTTAATTACATAATTTGTATTAATTACTCAAATTAGCAATGAATGATTAATCAGTACTATTCTTAGGAGAGTCAGCCTCCGGCGCGTATCTTCACTAACTTTGGGATATTAAGTACAGGAGAGGGAAAAAATTCCGGTAGAGGGTAGGGATTAATTAAATTCAGTGGCTTACTGAGAAAATTTTATCAGGGAGGAAGGAAGAATTGTTTCTTATTCATCATCATTAATTTTATGTAATTCCAATTGAGAAAAATAATTAATGGTAATGGAGAGTAAAATTAATTAATGAGTAATGTTAATTACATAATTTGTATTAATTACTCAAATTAGCAATGAATGATTAATCAGTACTATTCTTAGGAGAGTCAGCCTCCGGCGCGTATCTTCACTAACTTAGGGATATTAAGTACAGGAGAGGGAAAAATTACCGGTAGAGGGTAGGGAATAATTAAATTCAGTGGCTTACTGAGAAAATTTTATCAGGGAGGAGTGAAGAATAGTTTCTTATTCATCATCATTAATTTTATGTAATTCCAATTGATAAAAATAATTAATGGTAATGGAGAATAAAATTAATTAATGAGTAATGTTAATTACATAATTTGTATTAATTACTCAAATTAGCAATGAATGATTAATCAGTACTAATCTTAGGAGAGTCAGCCTCCGGCGCGTATCTTCACTAACTTTGGGATATTAAGTACAGGAGAGGGAAAAAATACCGGTAGAGGGTAGGGAATAATTAAATTCAGTGGCTTACTGAGAAAATTTTATCAGGGAGGAGTGAATAGTTTCTTATTCATCATCATTAATTTTATGTAATTCCAATTGATAAAAATAATTAATGGTAATGGAGAGTAAAATTAATTAATGAGTAATGTTAATTACATAATTTGTATTAATTACTCAAATAAGCAATGAATGATTAATCAGTACTATTCTTAGGAGAGTCAGCCTCCGGCGCGTATCTTCACTAACTTTGGGATATTAAGTACAGGAGAGGGAAAAAATACCGGTAGAGGGTAGGGAATAATTAAATTCAGTGGCTTACTGAGAAAATTTTATCAGGGAGGAGTGAAGAATAGTTTCTTATTCATCATCATTAATTTTATGTAATTCCAATTGATAAAAATAATTAATGGTAATGGAGAGTAAAATTAATTAATGAGCAATGTTAATTACATAATTTGTATTAATTACTCAAATTAGCAATGAATGATTAATCAGTACTATTTTTAGGAGAGTCAGCCTCCGGCGCGTATGTTCACTAACTTTGGGATATTAAGTACAGGAGAGGGAAAAAATACCGGTAGATGGTAGGGAATAATTAAATTCAGTGGCTTACTGAGAAAATTTTATCAGGGAGGAGTGAAGAATAGTTTCTTATTCATTATCATTAATTTTATGTAATTCCAATTGATAAAAATAATTAATGGTAATGGAGAGTAAAATTAATTAATGAGTAATGTTAATTACATAATTTGTATTAATTACTCAAATTAGCAATGAATGATTAATCAGTACTAATCTTAGGAGAGTCAGCCTCCGGCGCGTATCTTCACTAACTTTGGGATATTAAGTACAGGAGAGGGAAAAAATTCCGGTAGAGGGTAGGGATTAATTAAATTCAGTGGCTTACTGAGAAAATTTTATCAGGGAGGAGGGAAGAATTGTTTCTTATTCATCATCATTAATTTTATGTAATTCCAATTGATAAAAATAATTAATGGTAATGGAGAGTAAAATTAATTAATGAGTAATGTTAATTACATAATTTGTATTAATTACTCAAATTAGCAATGAATGAGTAATCAGTACTATTCTTAGGAGAGTCAGCCTCCGGCGCGTATCTTCACTAACTTTGGGATATTAAGTACAGGAGAGGGAAAAATTACCGGTAGAGGGTAGGGAATAATTAAATTCAGTGGCTTACTGAGAAAATTTTATCAGGGAGGAGTGAAGAATAGTTTCTTATTCATCATCATTAATTTTATGTAATTCCAATTGATAAAAATAATTAATGGTAATGGAGAGTAAAATTAATTAATGAGGAATGTTAATTACATAATTTGTATTAATTACTCAAATTAGCAATGAATGATTAATCAGTACTAATCTTAGGAGAGTCAGCCTCCGGCGCGTATCTTCACTAACTTTGGGATATTAAGTACAGGAGAGGGAAAAAATACCGGTAGAGGGTAGGGAATAATTAAATTCAATGGCTTACTGAGAAAATTTTATCACGGAGGAGTGAAGAATAGTTTCTTATTCATCATCATTAATTTTATGTAATTCCAATTGATAAAAATAATTAATGGTAATGGAGAGTAAAATTAATTAATGAGCAATGTTAATTACATAATTTGTATTAATTACTCAAATTAGCAATGAATGATTAATCAGTACTAATCTTAGGAGAGTCAGCCTCAGGCGCGTATCTTCACTAACTTTGGGATATTAAGTACAGGAGAGGGAAAAAATACCGGTAGAGGGTAGGGAATAATTAAATTCAGTGGCTTACTGAGAAAATTTTATCAGGGAGGAGTGAAGAATAGTTTCTTATTCATCATCATTAATTTTATGTAATTCCAATTGATAAAAATAATTAATGGTAATGGAGAGTAAAATTAATTAATGAGCAATGTTAATTACATAATTTGTATTAATTACTCAAATTAGCAATGAATGATTAATCAGTACTATTCTTAGGAGATTCAGCCTCCGGCGCGTATCTTCACTAACTTTGGGATATTAAGTACAGGAGAGGGAAAAAATACCGGTAGAGGGTAGGGAATAATTAAATTCAGTGGCTTACTGAGAAAATTTTATCAGGGAGGAGGGAAGAATTGTTTCTTATTCATCATCATTAATTTTATGTAATTCCAATTGATAAAAATAATTAATGGTAATGGAGAGTAAAATTAATTAATGAGTAATGTTAATTACATAATTTGTATTAATTACTCAAATTAGCAATGAATGATTAATCAGTACTATTCTTAGGAGAGTCAGCCTCCGGCGCGTATCTTCATTAACTTTGGGATATTAAGTACAGGAGAGGGAAAAAATACCGGTAGAGGGTAGGGAATAATTAAATTCAGTGGCTTACTGAGAAAATTTTATCAGGGAGGAGTGAAGAATAGTTTCTTATTCATCATCATTACTTTTATGTAATTGCAATTGATAAAAATAATTAATGGTAATGGAGAGTAAAATTAATTAATGAGGAATGTTAATTACATAATTTGTATTAATTACTCAAATTAGCAATGAATGATTAATCAGTACTAATCTTAGGAGGGTCAGCCTCCGGCGCGTATCTTCACTAACTTTGGGATATTAAGTACAGGAGAGGGAAAAAATACCGGTAGAGGGTAGGGAATAATTAAATTCAGTGGCTTACTGAGAAAATTTTATCAGGGAGGAGTGAAGAATAGTTTCTTATTCATCATCATTAATTTTATGTAATTCCAATTGATAAAAATAATTAATGGTAATGGAGAGTAAAATTAATTAATGAGTAATGTTAATTACATAATTTGTATTAATTACTCAAATTAGCAATGAATGATTAATCAGTACTAATCTTAGGAGAGTCAGCCTCCGGCGCGTATCTTCACTAACTTTGGGATATTAAGTACAGGAGAGGGAAAAAATACCGGTAGAGGGTAGGGAATAATTAAATTCAGTGGCTTACTGAGAAAATTTTATCAGGGAGGAGTGAAGAATAGTTTCTTATTCATCATCATTAATTTTATGTAATTCCAATTGATAAAAATAATTAATGGTAATGGAGAGTAAAATTAATTAATGAGCAATGTTAACTACATAATTTGTATTAATTACTCAAATTAGCAATGAATGATTAATCAGTACTAATCTTAGGAGAGTCAGCCTCCGGCGCGTATCTTCACTAACTTTGGGATATTAAGTACAGGAGAGGGAAAAAATACCGGTAGAGGGTAGGGAATAATTAAATTCAGTGGCTTACTGAGAAAATTTTATCAGGGAGGAGGGAAGAATTGTTTCTTATTCATCATCATTAATTTTATGTAATTCCAATTGATAAAAATAATTAATGGTAATGGAGAGTAAAATTAATTAATGAGTAATGTTAATTACATAATTTGTATTAATTACTCAAATTAGCAATGAATGATTAATCAGTACTGTTCTTAGGAGAGTCAGCCTCCGGCGCGTATCTTCACTAACTTTGGGATATTAAGTACAGGAGAGGGAAAAAATACCGGTAGAGGGTAGGGATTAGTTAAATTCAGTGGCTTACTGAGAAAATTTTATCAGGGAGGAGGGAAGAATTGTTTCTTATTCATCATCATTAATTTTATGTAATTCCAATTGATAAAAATAATTAATGGTAATGGAGAGTAAAATTAATTAATGAGTAATGTTAATTACATAATTTGTATTAATTACTCAAATTAGCAATGAATGATTAATCAGTACTATTCTTAGGAGAGTCAGCCTCCGGCGCGTATCTTCACTAACTTTGGGATATTAAGTACAGGAGAGGGAAAAAATACCGGTAGAGGGTAGGGAATAATTAAATTCAGTGGCTTACTGAGAAAATTTTATCAGGGAGGAGTGAAGAATAGTTTCTTATTCATCATCATTAATTTTATGTAATTCCAATTGATAAAAATAATTAATGGTAATGGAGAGTAAAATTAATTAATGAGGAATGTTAATTACATAATTTGTATTAATTACTCAAATTAGCAATGAATGATTAATCAGTACTAATCTTAGGAGAGTCAGCCTCAGGCGCGTATCTTCACTAACTTTGGGATATTAAGTACAGGAGAGGGAAAAAATACCGGTAGAGGGTAGGGAATAATTAAATTCAGTGGCTTACTGAGAAAATTTTATCAGGGAGGAGTAAATAGTTTCTTATTCATCATCATTAATTTTATGTAATTCCAATTGATAAAAATAATTAATGGTAATGGAGAGTAAAATTAATTAATGAGTAATGTTAATTACATAATTTGTATTAATTACTCAAATTAGCAATGAATGATTAATCAGTACTAATCTTAGGAGAGTCAGCCTCCGGCGCGTATCTTCACTAACTTTGGGATATTAAGGGTGAGCGTCAGTAAATTTTCTGCCCTATCCGCGCTTTGTTAACTTTCGCGGCACACATATTTCGCCGAAATTCTGCTCAAACAGTTGCGAAATATTTTCTTATAGATAAAATGCTATGCTTAGATTATATTAAAACTAAATTTAATACCCAATAAAACATAGAATATATGTTTTATTTTAATTTAAATAATTTTTGGTGCTGCCATCTGTTGTCGTAAATTAATTCATACCGACTATTTTCATTTCTTAATGAACATTTTTAAATGTCTATTCCTTCTGATACGCTATTAAATACAACAACAGATCATATATAATGCCATAATCACGGAAACGTAATTGAACTTGGACTTGAAGACAAAGGAAAACTTGAAGATAAAACTGCAGTCCTCAGTGATGTACATTCAGATCATTTATCATATTTATAGAATGATAAATTACCTTTCCGTGATTGTGGCATTATTATATATGATCTGTTGTTGTATTTAACACTGTATTAGAAGGAATAGATATTTAAAAATGTTCATTAAAAAATAAAATAATCGGTATGAATTAAATTACGACAACAGATGGCAGCACCAAAAATATTTTGGATTAAAATAAAAAATATATTCTATGTTTTTTGGGGCATTAAATTTAGTTTTAATATAATCTAAGCATTGCATTTTATCTTTCAGAAAATATTTCGTAACTGTTTGAGCAGAATTTCGGCGAAATATGTGTGCCGCGAAAGTTAACAAAGCGCGGATAGGGCAGAAAATTTACTGACGCTCACCCTTAAGTACAGGAGAGGGAAAAAATACCGGTAGAGGGTAGGGAATAATTAAATTCAGTGGCTTACTGAGAAAATTTTATCAGGGAGGAGTGAAGAATAGTTTCTTATTCATCATCATTAATATTATGTAATTCCAATTGATAAAAATAATTAATGGTAATGGAGAGTAAAATTAATTAATGAGGAATGTTAATTACATAATTTGTATTAATTACTCAAATTAGCAATGAATGATTAATCAGTACTAATATTAGGAGAGTCAGCCTCCGGCGCGTATCTTCACTAACTTTGGGATATTAAGTACAGGAGAGGGAAAAAATACCGGTAGAGGGTAGGGAATAATTAAATTCAATGGCTTACTGAGAAAATTTTATCACGGAGGAGTGAAGAATAGTTTCTTATTCATCATCATTAATTTTATGTAATTCCAATTGATAAAAATAATTAATGGTAATGGAGAGTAAAATTAATTAATGAGCAATGTTAATTACATAATTTGTATTAATTACTCAAATTAGCAATGAATGATTAATCAGTACTAATCTTAGGAGGGTCAGCCTCCGGCGCGTATCTTCACTAACTTTGGGATATTAAGTACAGGAGAGGGAAAAAATACCGGTAGAGGGTAGGGAATAATTAAATTCAGTGGCCTACTGAGAAAATTTTATCAGGGAGGAGTGAAGAATAGTTTCTTATTCATCATCATTAATTTTATGTAATTCCAATTGATAAAAATAATTAATGGTAATGGAGAGTAAAATTAATTAATGAGTAATGTTAATTACATAATTTGTATTAATTACTCAAAATAGCAATGAATGATTAATCAGTACTAATCTTAGGAGAGTCAGCCTCCGGCGCGTATCTTCACTAACTTTGGGATATTAAGTACAGGAGAGGGAAAAAATACCGGTAGAGGGTAGGGAATAATTAAATTCAGTGGCTTACTGAGAAAATTTTATCAGGGAGGAGTGAAGAATAGTTTCTTATTCATCATCATTAATTTTATGTAATTCCAATTGATAAAAATAATTAATGGTAATGGAGAGTAAAATTAATTAATGAGCAATGTTAATTACATAATTTGTATTAATTACTCAAATTAGCAATGAATGATTAATCAGTACTATTCTTAGGAGAGTCAGCCTCCGGCGCGTATCTTCACTAACTTTGGGATATTAAGTACAGGAGAGGGAAAAAATTCCGGTAGAGGGTAGGGATTAATTAAATTCAGTGGCTTACTGAGAAAATTTTATCAGGGAGGAAGGAAGAATTGTTTCTTATTCATCATCATTAATTTTATGTAATTCCAATTGATAAAAATAATTAATGGTAATGGAGAGTAAAATTAATTAATGAGTAATGTTAATTACATAATTTGTATTAATTACTCAAATTAGCAATGAATGATTAATCAGTACTATTCTTAGGAGAGTCAGCCTCCGGCGCGTATCTTCACTAACTTAGGGATATTAAGTACAGGAGAGGGAAAAATTACCGGTAGAGGGTAGGGAATAATTAAATTCAGTGGCTTACTGAGAAAATTTTATCAGGGAGGAGTGAAGAATAGTTTCTTATTCATCATCATTAGTTTTATGTAATTCCAATTGATAAAAATAATTAATGGTAATGGAGAGTAAAATTAATTAATGAGGAATGTTAATTACATAATTTGTATTAATTACTCAAATTAGCAATGAATGATTAATCAGTACTAATCTTAGGAGAGTCAGCCTCCGGCGCGTATCTTCACTAACTTTGGGATATTAAGTACAGGAGAGGGAAAAAATACCGGTAGAGGGTAGGGAATAATTAAATTCAATGGCTTACTGAGAAAATTTTATCACGGAGGAGTGAAGAATAGTTTCTTATTCATCATCATTAATTTTATGTAATTCCAATTGATAAAAATAATTAATGGTAATGGAGAGTAAAATTAATTAATGAGCAATGTTAATTACATAATTTGTATTAATTACTCAAATTAGCAATGAATGATTAATCAGTACTAATCTTAGGAGAGTCAGCCTCAGGCGCGTATCTTCACTAACTTTGGGATATTAAGTACAGGAGAGGGAAAAAATACCGGTAGAGGGTAGGGAATAATTAAATTCAGTGGCTTACTGAGAAAATTTTATCAGGGAGGAGTGAAGAATAGTTTCTTATTCATCATCATTAATTTTATGTAATTCCAATTGATAAAAATAATTAATGGTAATGGAGAGTAAAATTAATTAATGAGTAATGTTAATTACATAATTTGTATTAATTACTCAAATTAGCAATGAATGATTAATCAGTACTAATCTTAGGAGAGTCAGCATCCGGCGCGTATCTTCACTAACTTTGGGATATTAAGTACAGGAGAGGGAAAAAATACCGGTAGAGGATAGGGAATAATTAAATTCAGTGGCTTACTGAGAAAATTTTATCAGGGAGGAGGGAAGAATTGTTTCTTATTCATCATCATTAATTTTATGTAATTCCAATTGATAAAAATAATTAATGGTAATGGAGAGTAAAATTAATTAATGAGTAATGTTAATTACATAATTTGTATTAATTACTCAAATTAGCAATGAATGATTAATCAGTACTATTCTTAGGAGAGTCAGCCTCCGGCGCGTATCTTCACTAACTTTGGGATATTAAGTACAGGAGAGGGAAAAAATACCGGTAGAGGGTAGGGAATAATTAAATTCAGTGGCTTACTGAGAAAATTTTATCAGGGAGGAGTGAAGAATAGTTTCTTATTCATCATCATTAATTTTATGTAATTCCAATTGATAAAAATAATTAATGGTAATGGAGAGTAAAATTAATTAATGAGGAATGTTAATTACATAATTTGTATTAATTACTCAAATTAGCAATGAATGATTAATCAGTACTAATCTTAGGAGGGTCAGCCTCCGGCGCGTATCTTCACTAACTTTGGGATATTAAGTACAGGAGAGGGAAAAAATACCGGTAGAGGGTAGGGAATAATTAAATTCAGTGGCTTACTGAGAAAATTTTATCAGGGAGGAGTGAAGAATAGTTTCTTATTCATCATCATTAATTTTATGTAATTCCAATTGATAAAAATAATTAATGGTAATGGAGAAAAAAATTAATTAATGAGTAATGTTAATTACATAATTTGTATTAATTACTCAAATTAGCAATGAATGATTAATCAGTACTAATCTTAGGAGAGTCAGCCTCCGGCGCGTATCTTCACTAACTTTGGGATATTAAGTACAGGAGAGGGAAAAAATACCGGTAGAGGGTAGGGAATAATTAAATTCAGTGGCTTACTGAGAAAATTTTATCAGGGAGGAGTGAAGAATAGTTTCTTATTCATCATCATTAATTTTATGTAATTCCAATTGATAAAAATAATTAATGGTAATGGAGAGTAAAATTAATTAATGAGCAATGTTAACTACATAATTTGTATTAATTACTCAAATTAGCAATGAATGATTAATCAGTACTAATCTTAGGAGAGTCAGCCTCCGGCGCGTATCTTCACTAACTTTGGGATATTAAGTACAGGAGAGGGAAAAAATACCGGTAGAGGGTAGGGAATAATTAAATTCAATGGCTTACTGAGAAAATTTTATCAGGGAGGAGGGAAGAATTGTTTCTTATTCATCATCATTAATTTTATGTAATTCCAATTGATAAAAATAATTAATGGTAATGGAGAGTAAAATTAATTAATGAGTAATGTTAATTACATAATTTGTATTAATTACTCAAATTAGCAATGAATGATTAATCAGTACTGTTCTTAGGAGAGTCAGCCTCCGGCGCGTATCTTCACTAACTTTGGGATATTAAGTACAGGAGAGGGAAAAAATACCGGTAGAGGGTAGGGATTAGTTAAATTCAGTGGCTTACTGAGAAAATTTTATCAGGGAGGAGGGAAGAATTGTTTCTTATTCATCATCATTAATTTTATGTAATTCCAATTGATAAAAATAATTAATGGTAATGGAGAGTAAAATTAATTAATGAGTAATGTTAATTACATAATTTGTATTAATTACTCAAATTAGCAATGAATGATTAATCAGTACTATTCTTAGGAGAGTCAGCCTCCGGCGCGTATCTTCACTAACTTTGGGATATTAAGTACAGGAGAGGGAAAAAATACCGGTAGAGGGTAGGGAATAATTAAATTCAGTGGCTTACTGAGAAAATTTTATCAGGGAGGAGTGAAGAATAGTTTCTTATTCATCATCATTAATTTTATGTAATTCCAATTGATAAAAATAATTAATGGTAATGGAGAGTAAAATTAATTAATGAGGAATGTTAATTACATAATTTGTATTAATTACTCAAATTAGCAATGAATGATTAATCAGTACTAATCTTAGGAGAGTCAGCCTCAGGCGCGTATCTTCACTAACTTTGGGATATTAAGTACAGGAGAGGGAAAAAATACCGGTAGAGGGTAGGGAATAATTAAATTCAGTGGCTTACTGAGAAAATTTTATCAGGGAGGAGTGAATAGTTTCTTATTCATCATCATTAATTTTATGTAATTCCAATTGATAAAAATAATTAATGGTAATGGAGAGTAAAATTAATTAATGAGTAATGTTAATTACATAATTTGTATTAATTACTCAAATTAGCAATGAATGATTAATCAGTACTAATCTTAGGAGAGTCAGCCTCCGGCGCGTATCTTCACTAACTTTGGGATATTAAGTACAGGAGAGGGAAAAAATACCGGTAGAGGGTAGGGAATAATTAAATTCAGTGGCTTACTGAGAAAATTTTATCAGGGAGGAGTGAAGAATAGTTTCTTATTCATCATCATTAATTTTATGTAATTCCAATTGATAAAAATAATTAATGGTAATGGAGAGTAAAATTAATTAATGAGTAATGTTAATTACATAATTTGTATTAATTACTCAAATTAGCAATGAATGATTAATCAGTACTAATCTTAGGAGAGTCAGCCTCCGGCGCGTATCTTCACTAACTTTGGGATATTAAGTACAGGAGAGGGAAAAAATACCGGTAGAGGGTAGGGAATAATTAAATTCAGTGGCTTACTGAGAAAATTTTATCAGGGAGGAGGGAAGAATTGTTTCTTATTCATCATCATTAATTTTATGTAATTAAAATTGATAAAAATAATTAATGGTAATGGAGAGTAAAATTAATTAATGAGTAATGTTAATTACATAATTTGTATTAATTACTCAAATTAGCAATGAATGATTAATCAGTACTATTCTTAGGAGAGTCAGCCTCCGGCGCGTATCTTCACTAACTTTGGGATATTAAGTACAGGAGAGGGAAAAAATACCGGTAGAGGGTAGGGAATAATTAAATTCAGTGGCTTACTGAGAAAATTTTATCAGGGAGGAGTGAAGAATAGTTTCTTATTCATCATCATTAATTTTATATAATTCCAATTGATAAAAATAATTAATGGTAATGGAGAGTAAAATTAATTAATGAGCAATGTTAATTACATAATTTGTATTAATTACTCAAATTAGCAATGAATGATTAATCAGTACTATTCTTAGGAGAGTCAGCCTCCGGCGCGTATCTTCACTAACTTTGGGATATTAAGGGTGAGCGTCAGTAAATTTTCTGCCCTATCCGCGCTTTGTTAACTTTCGCGGCACACATATTTCGCCGAAATTCTGCTCAAACAGTTGCGAAATATTTTCTTATAGATAAAATGCTATGCTTAGATTATATTAAAACTAAATTTAATACCCAATAAAACATAGAATATATGTTTTATTTTAATTTAAATAATTTTTGGTGCTGCCATCTGTTGTCGTAAATTAATTCATACCGACTATTTTCATTTCTTAATGAACATTTTTAAATGTCTATTCCTTCTGATACGCTATTAAATACAACAACAGATCATATATAATGCCATAATCACGGAAACGTAATTGAACTTGGACTTGAAGACAAAGGAAAACTTGAAGATAAAACTGCAGTCCTCAGTGATGTACATTCAGATCATTTATCATATTTATAGAATGATAAATTACCTTTCCGTGATTGTGGCATTATTATATATGATCTGTTGTTGTATTTAACACTGTATTAGAAGGAATAGATATTTAAAAATGTTCATTAAAAAATAAAATAATCGGTATGAATTAAATTACGACAACAGATGGCAGCACCAAAAATATTTCGGATTAAAATAAAAAATATATTCTATGTTTTTTGGGGCATTAAATTTAGTTTTAATATAATCTAAGCATTGCATTTTATCTTTCAGAAAATATTTCGTAACTGTTTGAGCAGAATTTCGGCGAAATATGTGTGCCGCGAAAGTTAACAAAGCGCGGATAGGGCAGAAAATTTACTGACGCTCACCCTTAAGTACAGGAGAGGGAAAAAATACCGGTAGAGGGTAGGGAATAATTAAATTCAATGGCTTACTGAGAAAATTTTATCAGGGAGGAGTGAAGAATAGTTTCTTATTCATCATCATTAATATTATGTAATTCCAATTGATAAAAATAATTAATGGTAATGGAGAGTAAAATTAATTAATGAGGAATGTTAATTACATAATTTGTATTAATTACTCAAATTAGCAATGAATGATTAATCAGTACTAATCTTAGGAGAGTCAGCCTCCGGCGCGTATCTTCACTAACTTTGGGATATTAAGTACAGGAGAGGGAAAAAATACCGGTAGAGGGTAGGGAATAATTAAATTCAATGGCTTACTGAGAAAATTTTATCACGGAGGAGTGAAGAATAGTTTCTTATTCATCATCATTAATTTTATGTAATTCCAATTGATAAAAATAATTAATGGTAATGGAGAGTAAAATTAATTAATGAGCAATGTTAATTACATAATTTGTATTAATTACTCAAATTAGCAATGAATGATTAATCAGTACTAATCTTAGGAGGGTCAGCCTCCGGCGCGTATCTTCACTAACTTTGGGATATTAAGTACAGGAGAGGGAAAAAATACCGGTAGAGGGTAGGGAATAATTAAATTCAGTGGCCTACTGAGAAAATTTTATCAGGGAGGAGTGAAGAATAGTTTCTTATTCATCATCATTAATTTTATGTAATTCCAATTGATAAAAATAATTAATGGTAATGGAGAGTAAAATTAATTAATGAGTAATGTTAATTACATAATTTGTATTAATTACTCAAATTAGCAATGAATGATTAATCAGTACTAATCTTAGGAGTGTCAGCCTCCGGCGCGTATCTTCACTAACTTTGGGATATTAAGTACAGGAGAGGGAAAAAATACCGGTAGAGGGTAGGGAATAATTAAATTCAGTGGCTTACTGAGAAAATTTTATCAGGGAGGAGTGAAGAATAGTTTCTTATTCATCATCATTAATTTTATGTAATTCCAATTGATAAAAATAATTAATGGTAATGGAGAGTAAAATTAATTAATGAGCAATGTTAATTACATAATTTGTATTAATTACTCAAATTAGCAATGAATGATTAATCAGTACTATTCTTAGGAGAGTCAGCCTCCGGCGCGTATCTTCACTAACTTTGGGATATTAAGTACAGGAGAGGGAAAAAATACCGGTAGAGGGTAGGGAATAATTAAATTTAGTGGCTTACTGAGAAAATTTTATCAGGGAGGAGGGAAGAATTGTTTCTTATTCATCATCATTAATTTTATGTAATTCCAATTGATAAAAATAATTAATGGTAATGGAGAGTAAAATTAATTAATGAGTAATGTTAATTACATAATTTGTATTAATTACTCAAATTAGCAATGAATGATTAATCAGTACTATTCTTAGGAGAGTCAGCCTCCGGCGCGTATCTTCACTAACTTTGGGATATTAAGTACAGGAGAGGGAAAAAATACCGGTAGAGGGTAGGGAATAATTAAATTCAGTGGCTTACTGAGAAAATTTTATCAGGGAGGAGTGAAGAATAGTTTCTTATTCATCATCATTAATTTTATGTAATTCCAATAGATAAAAATAATTAATGGTAATGGAGAGTAAAATTAATTAATGAGGAATGTTAATTACATAATTTGTATTAATTACTCAAATTAGCAATGAATGATTAATCAGTACTAATCTTAGGAGGGTCAGCCTCCGGCGCGTATCTTCACTAACTTTGGGATATTAAGTACAGGAGAGGGAAAAAATACCGGTAGAGGGTAGGGAATAATTAAATTCAGTGGCTTACTGAGAAAATTTTATCAGGGAGGAGTGAAGAATAGTTTCTTATTCATCATCATTAATTTTATGTAATTCCAATTGATAAAAATAATTAATGGTAATGGAGAGTAAAATTAATTAATGAGTAATGTTAATTACATAATTTGTATTAATTACTCAAATTAGCAATGAATGATTAATCAGTACTAATCTTAGGAGAGTCAGCCTCCGGCGCGTATCTTCACTAACTTTGGGATATTAAGTACAGGAGAGGGAAAAAATACCGGTAGAGGGTAGGGAATAATTAAATTCAGTGGCTTACTGAGAAAATTTTATCAGGGAGGAGTGAAGAATAGTTTCTTATTCATCATCATTAATTTTATGTAATTTCAATTGATAAAAATAATTAATGGTAATGGAGAGTAAAATTAATTAATGAGCAATGTTAACTACATAATTTGTATTAATTACTCAAATTAGCAATGAATGATTAATCAGTACTAATCTTAGGAGAGTCAGCCTCCGGCGCGTATCTTCACTAACTTTGGGATATTAAGTACAGGAGAGGGAAAAAATACCGGTAGAGGGTAGGGAATAATTAAATTCAGTGGCTTACTGAGAAAATTTTATCAGGAAAGAGGGAAGAATTGTTTCTTATTCATCATCATTAATTTTATGTAATTCCAATTGATAAAAATAATTAATGGTAATGGAGAGTAAAATTAATTAATGAGTAATGTTAATTACATAATTTGTATTAATTACTCAAATTAGCAATGAATGATTAATCAGTACTGTTCTTAGGAGAGTCAGCCTCCGGCGCGTATCTTCACTAACTTTGGGATATTAAGTACAGGAGAGGGAAAAAATACCGGTAGAGGGTAGGGATTAGTTAAATTCAGTGGCTTACTGAGAAAATTTTATCAGGGAGGAGGGAAGAATTGTTTCTTATTCATCATCATTAATTTTATGTAATTCCAATTGATAAAAATAATTAATGGTAATGGAGAGTAAAATTAATTAATGAGTAATTTTAATTACATAATTTGTATTAATTACTCAAATTAGCAATGAATGATTAATCAGTACTAATCTTAGGAGAGTCAGCCTCCGGCGCGTATCTTCACTAACTTTGGGATATTAAGTACAGGAGAGGGAAAAAATACCGGTAGAGGGTAGGGAATAATTAAATTCAGTGGCTTACTGAGAAAATTTTATCAGGGAGGAGTGAAGAATAGTTTCTTATTCATCATCATTAATTTTATGTAATTCCAATTGATAAAAATAATTAATGGTAATGGAGAGTAAAATTAATTAATGAGTAATGTTAATTACATAATTTGTATTAATTACTCAAATTAGCAATGAATGATTAATCAGTACTAATCTTAGGAGAGTCAGCCTCCGGCGCGTATCTTCACTAACTTGGGGATATTAAGTACAGGAGAGGGAAAAAATACCGGTAGAGGGTAGGGAATAATTAAATTCAGTGGCTTACTGAGAAAATTTTATCAGGGAGGAGGGAAGAATTGTTTCTTATTCATCATCATTAATTTTATGTAATTCCAATTGATAAAAATAATTAATGGTAATGGAGAGTAAAATTAATTAATGAGTAATGTTAATTACATAATTTGTATTAATTACTCAAATTAGCAATGAATGATTAATCAGTACTATTCTTAGGAGAGTCAGCCTCCGGCGCGTATCTTCACTAACTTTGGGATATTAAGTACAGGAGAGGGAAAAAATACCGGTAGAGGGTAGGGAATAATTAAATTCAGTGGCTTACTGAGAAAATTTTATCAGGGAGGAGTGAAGAATAGTTTCTTATTCATCATCATTAATTTTATATAATTCCAATTGATAAAAATAATTAATGGTAATGGAGAGTAAAATTAATTAATGAGCAATGTTAATTACATAATTTGTATTAATTACTCAAATTAGCAATGAATGATTAATCAGTACTATTCTTAGGAGAGTCAGCCTCCGGCGCGTATCTTCACTAACTTTGGGATATTAAGGGTGAGCGTCAGTAAATTTTCTGCCCTATCCGCGCTTTGTTAACTTTCGCGGCACACATATTTCGCCGAAATTCTGCTCAAACAGTTGCGAAATATTTTCTTATAGATAAAATGCTATGCTTAGATTATATTAAAACTAAATTTAATACCCAATAAAACATAGAATATATGTTTTATTTTAATTTAAATAATTTTTGGTGCTGCCATCTGTTGTCGTAAATTAATTCATACCGACTATTTTCATTTCTTAATGAACATTTTTAAATGTCTATTCCTTCTGATACGCTATTAAATACAACAACAGATCATATATAATGCCATAATCACGGAAACGTAATTGAACTTGGACTTGAAGACAAAGGAAAACTTGAAGATAAAACTGCAGTCCTCAGTGATGTACATTCAGATCATTTATCATATTTATAGAATGATAAATTACCTTTCCGTGATTGTGGCATTATTATATATGATCTGTTGTTGTATTTAACACTGTAATAGAAGGAATAGATATTTAAAAATGTTCATTAAAAAATAAAATAATCGGTATGAATTAAATTACGACAACAGATGGCAGCACCAAAAATATTTTGGATTAAAATAAAAAATATATTCTATGTTTTTTGGGGCATTAAATTTAGTTTTAATATAATCTAAGCATTGCATTTTATCTTTCAGAAAATATTTCGTAACTGTTTGAGCAGAATTTCGGCGAAATATGTGTGCCGCGAAAGTTAACAAAGCGCGGATAGGGCAGAAAATTTACTGACGCTCACCCTTAAGTACAGGAGAGGGAAAAAATACCGGTAGAGGGTAGGGAATAATTAAATTCAGTGGCTTACTGAGAAAATTTTATCAGGGAGGAGGGAAGAATTGTTTCTTATTCATCATCATTAATTTTATGTAATTCCAATTGATAAAAATAATTAATGGTAATGGAGAGTAAAATTAATTAATGAGTAATGTTAATTACATAATTTGTATTAATTACTCAAATTAGCAATGAATGATTAATCAGTACTATTCTTAGGAGAGTCAGCCTCCGGCGCGTATCTTCACTAACTTTGGGATATTAAGTACAGGAGAGGGAAAAAATACCGGTAGAGGGTAGGGAATAATTAAATTCAGTGGCTTACTGAGAAAATTTTATCAGGGAGGAGTGAAGAATAGTTTCTTATTCATCATCATTAATTTTATGTAATTCCAATTGATAAAAATAATTAATGGTAATGGAGAGTAAAATTAATTAATGAGTAATGTTAATTACATAATTTGTATTAATTACTCAAATTAGCAATGAATGATTAATCAGTACTATTCTTAGGAGAGTCAGCCTCCGGCGCGTATCTTCACTAACTTTGGGATATTAAGTACAGGAGAGGGAAAAAATACCGGTAGAGGGTAGGGAATAATTAAATTCAGTGGCTTACTGAGAAAATTTTATCAGGGAGGAGTGAAGAATAGTTTCTTATTCATCATCATTAATTTTATGTAATTCCAATTGATAAAAATAATTAATGGTAATGGAGAGTAAAATTAATTAATGAGTAATGTTAATTACATAATTTGTATTAATTACTCAAATTAGCAATGAATGATTAATCAGTACTAATCTTAGGAGAGTCAGCCTCAGGCGCGTATCTTCACTAACTTTGGGATATTAAGTACAGGAGAGGGAAAAATACCGGTAGAGGGTAGGGAATAATTAAATTCAGTGGCTTACTGAGAAAATTTTATCAGGGAGGAGTGAAGAATAGTTTCTTATTCATCATCATTAATTTTATGTAATTCCAATTGATAAAAATAATTAATGGTAATGGAGAGTAAAATTAATTAATGAGTAATGTTAATTACATAATTTGTATTAATTACTCAAATTAGCAATGAATGATTAATCAGTACTAATCTTAGGAGAGTCAGCCTCAGGCGCGTATCTTCACTAACTTTGGGATATTAAGTACAGGAGAGGGAAAAAATACCGGTAGAGGGTAGGGAATAATTAAATTCAGTGGCTTACTGAGAAAATTTTATCAGGGAGGAGTAAAGAATAGTTTCTTATTCATCATCATTAATTTTATGTAATTCCAATTGATAAAAATAATTAATGGTAATGGAGAGTAAAATTAATTAATGAGCAATGTTAATTACATAATTTGTATTAATTACTCAAATTAGCAATGAATGATTAATCAGTACTATTCTTAGGAGAGTCAGCCTCCGGCGCGTATCTTCACTAACTTTGGGATATTAAGTACAGGAGAGGGAAAAAATACCGGTAGAGGGTAGGGAATAATTAAATTCAGTGGCTTACTGAGAAAATTTTATCAGGGAGGAGTGAAGAATAGTTTCTTATTCATTATCATTAATTTTATGTAATTCCAATTGATAAAAATAATTAATGGTAATGGAGAGTAAAATTAATTAATGAGTAATGTTAATTACATAATTTGTATTAATTACTCAAATTAGCAATGAATGATTAATCAGTACTAATCTTAGGAGAGTCAGCCTCCGGCGCGTATCTTCACTAACTTTGGGATATTAAGTACAGGAGAGGGAAAAAATACCGGTAGAGGGTAGGGATTAATTAAATTCAGTGGCTTACTGAGAAAATTTTATCAGGGAGGAGGGAAGAATTGTTTCTTATTCATCTTCATTAATTTTATGTAATTCCAATTGATAAAAATAATTAATGGTAATGGAGAGTAAAATTAATTAATGAATAATGTTAATTACATAATTTGTATTAATTACTCAAATTAGCAATGAATGATTAATCAGTACTATTCTTAGGAGAGTCAGCCTCCGGCGCGTATCTTCACTAACTTTGGGATATTAAGTACAGGAGAGGGAAAAAATACCGGTAGAGGGTAGGGAATAATTAAATTCAGTGGCTTACTGAGAAAATTTTATCAGGGAGGAGTGAAGAATAGTTTCTTATTCATCATCATTAATTTTATGTAATTCCAATTGATAAAAATAATTAATGGTAATGGAGAGTAAAATTTATTAATGAGTAATGTTAATTACATAATTTGTATTAATTACTCGAATTAGCAATGAATGATTAATCAGTACTAATCTTAGGAGAGTCAGCCTCAGGAGCGTATCTTCACTAACTTTGGGATATTAAGTACAGGAGAGGGAAAAAATACCGGTAGAGAGTAGGGAATAATTAAATTCAGTGGCTTACTGAGAAAATTTTATCAGGGAGGAGTGAAGAATAGTTTCTTATTCATCATCATTAATTTTATGTAATTCCAATTGATAAAAATAATTAATGGTAATGGAGAGTAAAATTAATTAATGAGTAATGTTAATTACATAATTTGTATTAATTACTCAAATTAGCAATGAATGATTAATCAGTACTAATCTTAGGAGAGTCAGCCTCCGGCGCGTATCTTCACTAACTTTGGGATATTAAGTACAGGAGAGGGAAAAAATACCGGTAGAGGGTAGGGAATAATTAAATTCAGTGGCTTACTGAGAAAATTTTATCAGGGAGGAGTGAAGAATAGTTTCTTATTCATCATCATTAATTTTATGTAATTCCAATTGATAAAAATAATTAATGGTAATGGAGAGTAAAATTAATTAATGAGTAATGTTAATTACATAATTTGTATTAATTACTCAAATTAGCAATGAATGATTAATCAGTACTAATCTTAGGAGAGTCAGCCTCCGGCGCGTATCTTCACTAACTTTGGGATATTAAGTACAGGAGAGGGAAAAAATACCGGTAGAGGGTAGGGAATAATTAAATTCAGTGGCTTACTGAGAAAATTTTATCAGGGAGGAGTGAAGAATAGTTTCTTATTCATCATCATTAATTTTATGTAATTCCAATTGATAAAAATAATTAATGGTAATGGAGAGTAAAATTAATTAATGAGTAATGTTAATTACATAATTTGTATTAATTACTCAAATTAGCAATGAATGATTAATCAGTACTATTCTTAGGAGAGTCAGCCTCCGGCGCGTATCTTCACTAACTTTGGGATATTAAGTACAGGAGAGGGAAAAAATACCGGTAGAGGGTAGGGAATAATTAAATTCAGTGGCTTACTGAGAAAATTTTATCAGGGAGGAGTGAAGAATAGTTTCTTATTCATCATCATTAATTTTATGTAATTCCAATTGATAAAAATAATTAATGGTAATGGAGAGTAAAATTAATTAATGAGTAATGTTAATTACATAATTTGTATTAATTACTCAAATTAGCAATGAATGATTAATCAGTACTAATCTTAGGAGAGTCAGCCTCCGGCGCGTATCTTCACTAACTTTGGGATATTAAGTACAGGAGAGGGAAAAAATACCGGTAGAGGGTAGGGAATAATTAAATTCAGTGGCTTACTGAGAAAATTTTATCAGGGAGGAGTGAAGAATAGTTTCTTATTCATCATCATTAATTTTATGTAATTTCAATTGATAAAAATAATTAATGGTAATGGAGAGTAAAATTAATTAATGAGCAATGTTAACTACATAATTTGTATTAATTACTCAAATTAGCAATGAATGATTAATCAGTACTAATCTTAGGAGAGTCAGCCTCCGGCGCGTATCTTCACTAACTTTGGGATATTAAGTACAGGAGAGGGAAAAAATACCGGTAGAGGGTAGGGAATAATTAAATTCAGTGGCTTACTGAGAAAATTTTATCAGGAAAGAGGGAAGAATTGTTTCTTATTCATCATCATTAATTTTATGTAATTCCAATTGATAAAAATAATTAATGGTAATGGAGAGTAAAATTAATTAATGAGTAATGTTAATTACATAATTTGTATTAATTACTCAAATTAGCAATGAATGATTAATCAGTACTGTTCTTAGGAGAGTCAGCCTCCGGCGCGTATCTTCACTAACTTTGGGATATTAAGTACAGGAGAGGGAAAAAATACCGGTAGAGGGTAGGGATTAGTTAAATTCAGTGGCTTACTGAGAAAATTTTATCAGGGAGGAGGGAAGAATTGTTTCTTATTCATCATCATTAATTTTATGTAATTCCAATTGATAAAAATAATTAATGGTAATGGAGAGTAAAATTAATTAATGAGTAATTTTAATTACATAATTTGTATTAATTACTCAAATTAGCAATGAATGATTAATCAGTACTAATCTTAGGAGAGTCAGCCTCCGGCGCGTATCTTCACTAACTTTGGGATATTAAGTACAGGAGAGGGAAAAAATACCGGTAGAGGGTAGGGAATAATTAAATTCAGTGGCTTACTGAGAAAATTTTATCAGGGAGGAGTGAAGAATAGTTTCTTATTCATCATCATTAATTTTATGTAATTCCAATTGATAAAAATAATTAATGGTAATGGAGAGTAAAATTAATTAATGAGTAATGTTAATTACATAATTTGTATTAATTACTCAAATTAGCAATGAATGATTAATCAGTACTAATCTTAGGAGAGTCAGCCTCCGGCGCGTATCTTCACTAACTTGGGGATATTAAGTACAGGAGAGGGAAAAAATACCGGTAGAGGGTAGGGAATAATTAAATTCAGTGGCTTACTGAGAAAATTTTATCAGGGAGGAGTGAAGAATAGTTTCTTATTCATCATCATTAATTTTATATAATTCCAATTGATAAAAATAATTAATGGTAATGGAGAGTAAAATTAATTAATGAGCAATGTTAATTACATAATTTGTATTAATTACTCAAATTAGCAATGAATGATTAATCAGTACTATTCTTAGGAGAGTCAGCCTCCGGCGCGTATCTTCACTAACTTTGGGATATTAAGGGTGAGCGTCAGTAAATTTTCTGCCCTATCCGCGCTTTGTTAACTTTCGCGGCACACATATTTCGCCGAAATTCTGCTCAAACAGTTGCGAAATATTTTCTTATAGATAAAATGCTATGCTTAGATTATATTAAAACTAAATTTAATACCCAATAAAACATAGAATATATGTTTTATTTTAATTTAAATAATTTTTGGTGCTGCCATCTGTTGTCGTAAATTAATTCATACCGACTATTTTCATTTCTTAATGAACATTTTTAAATGTCTATTCCTTCTGATACGCTATTAAATACAACAACAGATCATATATAATGCCATAATCACGGAAACGTAATTGAACTTGGACTTGAAGACAAAGGAAAACTTGAAGATAAAACTGCAGTCCTCAGTGATGTACATTCAGATCATTTATCATATTTATAGAATGATAAATTACCTTTCCGTGATTGTGGCATTATTATATATGATCTGTTGTTGTATTTAACACTGTAATAGAAGGAATAGATATTTAAAAATGTTCATTAAAAAATAAAATAATCGGTATGAATTAAATTACGACAACAGATGGCAGCACCAAAAATATTTTGGATTAAAATAAAAAATATATTCTATGTTTTTTGGGGCATTAAATTTAGTTTTAATATAATCTAAGCATTGCATTTTATCTTGCAGAAAATATTTCGTAACTGTTTGAGCAGAATTTCGGCGAAATATGTGTGCCGCGAAAGTTAACAAAGCGCGGATAGGGCAGAAAATTTACTGACGCTCACCCTTAAGTACAGGAGAGGGAAAAAATACCGGTAGAGGGTAGGGAATAATTAAATTCAGTGGCTTACTGAGAAAATTTTATCAGGGAGGAGGGAAGAATTGTTTCTTATTCATCATCATTAATTTTATGTAATTCCAATTGATAAAAATAATTAATGGTAATGGAGAGTAAAATTAATTAATGAGTAATGTTAATTACATAATTTGTATTAATTACTCAAATTAGCAATGAATGATTAATCAGTACTATTCTTAGGAGAGTCAGCCTCCGGCGCGTATCTTCACTAACTTTGGGATATTAAGTACAGGAGAGGGAAAAAATACCGGTAGAGGGTAGGGAATAATTAAATTCAGTGGCTTACTGAGAAAATTTTATCAGGGAGGAGTGAAGAATAGTTTCTTATTCATCATCATTAATTTTATGTAATTCCAATTGATAAAAATAATTAATGGTAATGGAGAGTAAAATTAATTAATGAGTAATGTTAATTACATAATTTGTATTAATTACTCAAATTAGCAATGAATGATTAATCAGTACTATTCTTAGGAGAGTCAGCCTCCGGCGCGTATCTTCACTAACTTTGGGATATTAAGTACAGGAGAGGGAAAAAATACCGGTAGAGGGTAGGGAATAATTAAATTCAGTGGCTTACTGAGAAAATTTTATCAGGGAGGAGTGAAGAATAGTTTCTTATTCATCATCATTAATTTTATGTAATTCCAATTGATAAAAATAATTAATGGTAATGGAGAGTAAAATTAATTAATGAGTAATGTTAATTACATAATTTGTATTAATTACTCAAATTAGCAATGAATGATTAATCAGTACTAATCTTAGGAGAGTCAGCCTCAGGCGCGTATCTTCACTAACTTTGGGATATTAAGTACAGGAGAGGGAAAAAATACCGGTAGAGGGTAGGGAATAATTAAATTCAGTGGCTTACTGAGAAAATTTTATCAGGGAGGAGTGAAGAATAGTTTCTTATTCATCATCATTAATTTTATGTAATTCCAATTGATAAAAATAATTAATGGTAATGGAGAGTAAAATTAATTAATGAGTAATGTTAATTACATAATTTGTATTAATTACTCAAATTAGCAATGAATGATTAATCAGTACTAATCTTAGGAGAGTCAGCCTCAGGCGCGTATCTTCACTAACTTTGGGATATTAAGTACAGGAGAGGGAAAAAATACCGGTAGAGGGTAGGGAATAATTAAATTCAGTGGCTTACTGAGAAAATTTTATCAGGGAGGAGTAAAGAATAGTTTCTTATTCATCATCATTAATTTTATGTAATTCCAATTGATAAAAATAATTAATGGTAATGGAGAGTAAAATTAATTAATGAGCAATGTTAATTACATAATTTGTATTAATTACTCAAATTAGCAATGAATGATTAATCAGTACTATTCTTAGGAGAGTCAGCCTCCGGCGCGTATCTTCACTAACTTTGGGATATTAAGTACAGGAGAGGGAAAAAATACCGGTAGAGGGTAGGGAATAATTAAATTCAGTGGCTTACTGAGAAAATTTTATCAGGGAGGAGTGAAGAATAGTTTCTTATTCATTATCATTAATTTTATGTAATTCCAATTGATAAAAATAATTAATGGTAATGGAGAGTAAAATTAATTAATGAGTAATGTTAATTACATAATTTGTATTAATTACTCAAATTAGCAATGAATGATTAATCAGTACTAATCTTAGGAGAGTCAGCCTCCGGCGCGTATCTTCACTAACTTTGGGATATTAAGTACAGGAGAGGGAAAAAATACCGGTAGAGGGTAGGGATTAATTAAATTCAGTGGCTTACTGAGAAAATTTTATCAGGGAGGAGGGAAGAATTGTTTCTTATTCATCTTCATTAATTTTATGTAATTCCAATTGATAAAAATAATTAATGGTAATGGAGAGTAAAATTAATTAATGAATAATGTTAATTACATAATTTGTATTAATTACTCAAATTAGCAATGAATGATTAATCAGTACTATTCTTAGGAGAGTCAGCCTCCGGCGCGTATCTTCACTAACTTTGGGATATTAAGTACAGGAGAGGGAAAAAATACCGGTAGAGGGTAGGGAATAATTAAATTCAGTGGCTTACTGAGAAAATTTTATCAGGGAGGAGTGAAGAATAGTTTCTTATTCATCATCATTAATTTTATGTAATTCCAATTGATAAAAATAATTAATGGTAATGGAGAGTAAAATTAATTAATGAGTAATGTTAATTACATAATTTGTATTAATTACTCGAATTAGCAATGAATGATTAATCAGTACTAATCTTAGGAGAGTCAGCCTCAGGAGCGTATCTTCACTAACTTTGGGATATTAAGTACAGGAGAGGGAAAAAATACCGGTAGAGAGTAGGGAATAATTAAATTCAGTGGCTTACTGAGAAAATTTTATCAGGGAGGAGTGAAGAATAGTTTCTTATTCATCATCATTAATTTTATGTAATTCCAATTGATAAAAATAATTAATGGTAATGGAGAGTAAAATTAATTAATGAGTAATGTTAATTACATAATTTGTATTAATTACTCAAATTAGTAATGAATGATTAATCAGTACTAATCTTAGGAGAGTCAGCCTCCGGCGCGTATCTTCACTAACTTTGGGATATTAAGTACAGGAGAGGGAAAAAATACCGGTAGAGGGTAGGGAATAATTAAATTCAGTGGCTTACTGAGAAAATTTTATCAGGGAGGAGTGAAGAATAGTTTCTTATTCATCATCATTAATTTTATGTAATTCCAATTGATAAAAATAATTAATGGTAATGGAGAGTAAAATTAATTAATGAGTAATGTTAATTACATAATTTGTATTAATTACTCAAATTAGCAATGAATGATTAATCAGTACTAATCTTAGGAGAGTCAGCCTCCGGCGCGTATCTTCACTAACTTTGGGATATTAAGTACAGGAGAGGGAAAAAATACCGGTAGAGGGTAGGGAATAATTAAATTCAGTGGCTTACTGAGAAAATTTTATCAGGGAGGAGTGAAGAATAGTTTCTTATTCATCATCATTAATTTTATGTAATTCCAATTGATAAAAATAATTAATGGTAATGGAGAGTAAAATTAATTAATGAGTAATGTTAATTACATAATTTGTATTAATTACTCAAATTAGCAATGAATGATTAATCAGTACTATTCTTAGGAGAGTCAGCCTCCGGCGCGTATCTTCACTAACTTTGGGATATTAAGTACAGGAGAGGGAAAAAATACCGGTAGAGGGTAGGGAATAATTAAATTCAGTGGCTTACTGAGAAAATTTTATCAGGGAGGAGTGAAGAATAGTTTCTTATTCATCATCATTAATTTTATGTAATTCCAATTGATAAAAATAATTAATGGTAATGGAGAGTAAAATTAATTAATGAGTAATGTTAATTACATAATTTGTATTAATTACTCAAATTAGCAATGAATGATTAATCAGTACTATTCTTAGGAGAGTCAGCCTCCGGCGCGTATCTTCACTAACTTTGGGATATTAAGTACAGGAGAGGGAAAAAATACCTGTAGAGGGTAGGGAATAATTAAATTCAGTGGCTTACTGAGAAAATTTTATCAGGGAGGAGTGAAGAATAGTTTCTTATTCATCATCATTAATTTTATGTAATTCCAATTGATAAAAATAATTAATGGTAATGGAGAGTAAAATTAATTAATGAGTAATGTTAATTACATAATTTGTATTAATTACTCAAATTAGCAATGAATGATTAATCAGTACTAATCTTAGGAGAGTCAGCCTCAGGCGCGTATCTTCACTAACTTTGGGATATTAAGTACAGGAGAGGGAAAAAATACCGGTAGAGGGTAGGGAATAATTAAATTCAGTGGCTTACTGAGAAAATTTTATCAGGGAGGAGTGAAGAATAGTTTCATATTCATCATCATTAATTTTATGTAATTCCAATTGATAAAAATAATTAATGGTAATGGAGAGTAAAATTAATTAATGAGTAATGTTAATTACATAATTTGTATTAATTACTCAAATTAGCAATGAATGATTAATCAGTACTAATCTTAGGAGAGTCAGCCTCAGGCGCGTATCTTCACTAACTTTGGGATATTAAGTAGAGGAGAGGGAAAAAATACCGGTAGAGGGTAGGGAATAATTAAATTCAGTGGCTTACTGAGAAAATTTTATCAGGGAGGAGTGAAGAATAGTTTCTTATTCATCATCATTAATTTTATGTAATTCCAATTGATAAAAATAATTAATGGTAATGGAGAGTAAAATTAATTAATGAGTAATGTTAATTACATAATTTGTATTAATTACTCAAATTAGCAATGAATGATTAATCAGTACTAATCTTAGGAGAGTCAGCCTCAGGCGCGTATCTTCACTAATTTTGGGATATTAAGTACAGGAGAGGGAAAAAATACCGGTAGAGGGTAGGGAATAATTAAATTCAGTGGCTTACTGAGAAAATTTTATCAGGGAGGAGTGAAGAATAATTTCTTATTCATCATTAATTTTATGTAATTCCAATTGATAAAAATAATTAATGGTAATGGAGAGTAAAATTAATTAATGAGTAATGTTAATTACATAATTTGTATTAATTACTCAAATTAGCAATGAATGATTAATCAGTACTATTCTTAGGAGAGTCAGCCTCCGGCGCGTATCTTCACTAACTTTGGGATATTAAGTACAGGAGAGGGAAAAAATACCGGTAGAGGGTAGGGAATAATTAAATTCAGTGGCTTACTGAGAAAATTTTATCAGGGAGGAGTAAAGAATAGTTTCTTATTCATCATCATTAATTTTATGTAATTCCAATTGATAAAAATAATTAATGGTAATGGAGAGTAAAATTAATTAATGAGCAATGTTAATTACATAATTTGTATTAATTACTCAAATTAGCAATGAATGATTAATCAGTACTATTCTTAGGAGAGTCAGCCTCCGGCGCGTATCTTCACTAACTTTGGGATATTAAGTACAGGAGAGGGAAAAAATACCGGTAGAGGGTAGGGAATAATTAAATTCAGTGGCTTACTGAGAAAATTTTATCAGGGAGGAGTGAAGAATAGATTCTTATTCATTATCATTAATTTTATGTAATTCCAATTGATAAAAATAATTAATGGTAATGGAGAGTAAAATTAATTAATGAGTAATGTTAATTACATAATTTGTATTAATTACTCAAATTAGCAATGAATGATTAATCAGTACTAATCTTAGGAGAGTCAGCCTCCGGCGCGTATCTTCACTAACTTTGGGATATTAAGTACAGGAGAGGGAAAAAATACCGGTAGAGGGTAGGGATTATTAAATTCAGTGGCTTACTGAGAAAATTTTATCAGGGAGGAGGGAAGAATTGTTTCTTATTCATCATCATTAATTTTATGTAATCCCAATTGATAAAAATAATTAATGGTAATGGAGAGTAAAATTAATTAATGAGTAATGTTAATTACATAATTTGTATTAATTACTCAAATTAGCAATGAATGATTAATCAGTACTATTCTTAGGAGAGTCAGCCTCCGGCGCGTATCTTCACTAACTTTGGGATATTAAGTACAGGAGAGGGAAAAAATACCGGTAGAGGGTAGGGAATAATTAAATTCAGTGGCTTACTGAGAAAATTTTATCAGGGAGGAGTGAAGAATAGTTTCTTATTCATCATCATTAATTTTATGTAATTCCAATTGATAAAAATAATTAATGGTAATGGAGAGTAAAATTAATTAATGAGTAATGTTAATTACATAATTTGTATTAATTACTCAAATTAGCAATGAATGATTAATCAGTACTATTCTTAGGAGAGTCAGCCTCCGGCGCGTATCTTCACTAACTTTGGGATATTAAGTACAGGAGAGGGAAAAAATACCGGTAGAGGGTAGGGAATAATTAAATTCAGTGGCTTACTGAGAAAATTTTATCAGGGAGGAGTGAAGAATAGTTTCTTATTCATCATCATTAATTTTATGTAATTCCAATTGATAAAAATAATTAATGGTAATGGAGAGTAAAATTAATTAATGAGTAATGTTAAGTACATAATTTGTATTAATTACTCAAATTAGCAATGAATGATTAATCAGTACTAATCTTAGGAGAGTCAGCCTCAGGCGCGTATCTTCACTAACTTTGGGATATTAAGTACAGGAGAGGGAAAAAATACCGGTAGAGGGTAGGGAATAATTAAATTCAGTGGCTTACTGAGAAAATTTTATCAGGGAGGAGTGAAGAATAGTTTCTTATTCATCATCAGTAATTTTATGTAATTCCAATTGATAAAAATATTTAATGGTAATGGAGAGTAAAATTAATTAATGAGTAATGTTAATTACATAATTTGTATTAATTACTCAAATTAGCAATGAATGATTAATCAGTACTAATCTTAGGAGAGTCAGCCTCAGGCGCGTATCTTCACTAACTTTGGGATATTAAGTACAGGAGAGGGAAAAAATACCGGTAGAGGGTAGGGAATAATTAAATTCAGTGGCTTACTGAGAAAATTTTATCAGGGAGGAGTGAAGAATAGTTTCTTATTCATCATCATTAATTTTATGTAATTCCAATTGATAAAAATAATTAATGGTAATGGAGAGTAAAATTAATTAATGAGTAATGTTAATTACATAATTTGTATTAATTACTCAAATTAGCAATGAATGATTAATCAGTACTATTCTTAGGAGAGTCAGCCTCCGGCGCGTATCTTCACTAACTTTGGGATATTAAGTACAGGAGAGGGAAAAAATACCGGTAGAGGGTAGGGAATAATTAAATTCAGTGGCTTACTGAGAAAATTTTATCAGGGAGGAGTGAAGAATAGTTTCTTATTCATCATCATTAATTTTATGTAATTCCAATTGATAAAAATAATTAATGGTAATGGAGAGTAAAATTAATTAATGAGTAATGTTAATTACATAATTTGTATTAATTACTCAAATTAGCAATGAATGATTAATCAGTACTATTCTTAGGAGAGTCAGCCTCCGGCGCGTATCTTCACTAACTTTGGGATATTAAGTACAGGAGAGGGAAAAAATACCGGTAGAGGGTAGGGAATAATTAAATTCAGTGGCTTACTGAGAAAATTTTATCAGGGAGGAGTGAAGAATAGTTTCTTATTCATCATCATTAATTTTATGTAATTCCAATTGATAAAAATAATTAATGGTAATGGAGAGTAAAATTAATTAATGAGTTATGTTAATTACATAATTTGTATTAATTACTCAAATTAGCAATGAATGATTAATCAGTACTAATCTTAGGAGAGTCAGCCTCAGGCGCGTATCTTCACTAACTTTGGGATATTAAGTACAGGAGAGGGGAAAAATACCGGTAGAGGGTAGGGAATAATTAAATTCAGTGGCTTACTGAGAAAATTTTATCAGGGAGGAGTGAAGAATAGTTTCTTATTCATCTTCATTAATTTTATGTAATTCCAATTGATAAAAATAATTAATGGTAATGGAGAGTAAAATTAATTAATGAGTAATGTTAATTACATAATTTGTATTAATTACTCAAATTAGCAATGAATGATTAATCAGTACTATTCTTAGGAGAGTCAGCCTCCGGCGCGTATCTTCACTAACTTTGGGATATTAAGTACAGGAGAGGGAAAAAATACAGGTAGAGGGTAGGGAATAATTAAATTCAGTGGCTTACTGAGAAAATTTTATCAGGGAGGAATCAAGAATAGTTTCTTATTCATCATCATTAATTTTATGTAATTCCAATTGATAAAAATAATTAATGGTAATGGAGAGTAAAATTAATTAATGAGCAATGTTAATTACATAATTTGTATTAATTACTCAAATTAGCAATGAATGATTAATCAGTACTATTCTTAGGAGAGTCAGCCTCCGGCGCGTATCTTCACTAACTTTGGGATATTAAGTACAGGAGAGGGAAAAAATACCGGTAGAGGGTAGGGAATAATTAAATTCAGTGGCATACTGAGAAAATTTTATCAGGGAGGAGTGAAGAATAGTTTCTTATTCATTATCATTAATTTTATGTAATTCCAATTGATAAAAATAATTAATGGTTATGGAGAGTAAAATTAATTAATGAGTAATGTTAATTACATAATTTGTATTAATTACTCAAATTAGCAATGAATGATTAATCAGTACTAATCTTAGGAGAGTCAGCCTCCGGCGCGTATCTTCACTAACTTTGGGATATTAAGTACAGGAGAGGGAAAAAATACCGGTAGAGGGTAGGGATTAATTAAATTCAGTGGCTTACTGAGAAAATTTTATCAGGGAGGAGGGAAGAATTGTTTCTTATTCATCATCATTAATTTTATGTAATTCCAATTGATAAAAATAATTAATGGTAATGGAGAGTAAAATTAATTAATGAGTAATGTTAATTACATAATTTGTATTAATTACTCAAATTAGCAATGAATGATTAATCAGTACTAATCTTAGGAGAGTCAGCCTCAGGCGCGTATCTTCACTAACTTTGGGATATTAAGTACAGGAGAGGGAAAAAATACCGGTAGAGGGTAGGGAATAATTAAATTCAGTGGCTTACTGAGAAAATTTTATCAGGGAGGATTGAAGAATAGTTTCTTATTCATCATCATTAATTTTATGTAATTCCAATTGATAAAAATAATTAATGGTAATGGAGAGTAAAATTAATTAATGAGTAATGTTAATTACATAATTTGTATTAATTACTCAAATTAGCAATGAATGATTAATCAGTACTAATCTTAGGAGAGTCAGCCTCAGGCGCGTATCTTCACTAACTTTGGGATATTAAGTACAGGAGAGGGAAAAAATACCGGTAGAGGGTAGGGAATAATTAAATTCAGTGGCTTACTGAGAAAATTTTATCAGGGAGGAGTGAAGAATAGTTTCTTATTCATCATCATTAATTTTATGTAATTCCAATTGATAAAAATAATTAATGGTAATGGAGAGTAAAATTAATTATTGAGTAATGTTAATTACATAATTTGTATTAATTACTCAAATTAGCAATGAATGATTAATCAGTACTAATCTTAGGAGAGTCAGCCTCAGGCGCGTATCTTCACTAACTTTGGGATATTAAGTACAGGAGAGGGAAAAAATACCGGTAGAGGGTAGGGAATAATTAAATTCAGTGGCTTACTGAGAAAATTTAATCAGGGAGGAGTGAAGAATAGTTTCTTATTCATCATCATTAATTTTATGTAATTCCAATTGATAAAAATAATTAATGGTAATGGAGAGTAAAATTAATTAATGAGTAATGTTAATTACATAATTTGTATTAATTACTCAAATTAGCAATGAATGATTAATCAGTACTAATCTTAGGAGAGTCAGCCTCCGGCGCGTATATTCACTAACTTTGGGATATTAAGTACAGGAGAGGGAAAAAATACCGGTAGAGGGTAGGGAATAATTAAATTCAGTGGCTTACTGAGAAAATTTTATCAGGGAGGAGTGAAGAATAGTTTCTTATTCATCATCATTAATTTTATGTAATTCCAATTGATAAAAATAATTAATGGTAATGGAGAGTAAAATTAATTAATGAGTAATGTTAATTACATAATTTGTATTAATTACTCAAATTAGCAATGAATGATTAATCAGTACTATTCTTAGGAGAGTCAGCCTCCGGCGCGTATCTTCACTAACTTTGGGATATTAAGTACAGGAGAGGGAATAAATACCGGTAGAGGGTAGGGATTAATTAAATTCAGTGGCTTACTGAGAAAATTTTATCAGGGAGGAGGGAAGAATTGTTTCTTATTCATCATCATTAATTTTATGTAATTCCAATTGATAAAAATAATTAATGGTAATGGAGAGTAAAATTAATTAATGAGTAATGTTAATTACATAATTTGTATTAATTACTCAAATTAGCAATGAATGATTAATCAGTACTATTCTTAGGAGAGTCAGCCTCCGGCGCGTATCTTCACTAACTTTGGGATATTAAGTACAGGAGAGGGAAAAAATACCGGTAGAGGGTAGGGATTAATTAAATTCAGTGGCTTACTGAGAAAATATTATCAGGGAGGAGGGAAGAATTGTTTCTTATTCATCATCATTAATTTTATGTAATTCCAATTGATAAAAATAATTAATGGTAATGGAGAGTAAAATTAATTAATGAGTAATGTTAATTACATAATTTGTATTAATTACTCAAATTAGCAATGAATGATTAATCAGTACTAATCTTAGGAGAGTCAGCCTCAGGCGCGTATCTTCACTAACTTTGGGATATTAAGTACAGGAGAGGGAAAAAATACCGGTAGAGGGTAGGGAATAATTAAATTCAGTGGCTTACTGAGAAAATTTTATCAGGGAGGAGTGAAGAATAGTTTCTTATTCATCATCATTAATTTTATGTAATTCCAATTGATAAAAATAATTAATGGTAATGGAGAGTAAAATTAATTATTGAGTAATGTTAATTACATAATTTGTATTAATTACTCAAATTAGCAATGAATGATTAATCAGTACTAATCTTAGGAGAGTCAGCCTCAGGCGCGTATCTTCACTAACTTTGGGATATTAAGTACAGGAGAGGGAAAAAATACCGGTAGAGGGTAGGGAATAATTAAATTCAGTGGCTTACTGAGAAAATTTAATCAGGGAGGAGTGAAGAATAGTTTCTTATTCATCATCATTAATTTTATGTAATTCCAATTGATAAAAATAATTAATGGTAATGGAGAGTAAAATTAATTAATGAGTAATGTTAATTACATAATTTGTATTAATTACTCAAATTAGCAATGAATGATTAATCAGTACTAATCTTAGGAGAGTCAGCCTCCGGCGCGTATATTCACTAACTTTGGGATATTAAGTACAGGAGAGGGAAAAAATACCGGTAGAGGGTAGGGAATAATTAAATTCAGTGGCTTACTGAGAAAATTTTATCAGGGAGGAGTGAAGAATAGTTTCTTATTCATCATCATTAATTTTATGTAATTCCAATTGATAAAAATAATTAATGGTAATGGAGAGTAAAATTAATTAATGAGTAATGTTAATTACATAATTTGTATTAATTACTCAAATTAGCAATGAATGATTAATCAGTACTATTCTTAGGAGAGTCAGCCTCCGGCGCGTATCTTCACTAACTTTGGGATATTAAGTACAGGAGAGGGAATAAATACCGGTAGAGGGTAGGGATTAATTAAATTCAGTGGCTTACTGAGAAAATTTTATCAGGGAGGAGGGAAGAATTGTTTCTTATTCATCATCATTAATTTTATGTAATTCCAATTGATAAAAATAATTAATGGTAATGGAGAGTAAAATTAATTAATGAGTAATGTTAATTACATAATTTGTATTAATTACTCAAATTAGCAATGAATGATTAATCAGTACTATTCTTAGGAGAGTCAGCCTCCGGCGCGTATCTTCACTAACTTTGGGATATTAAGTACAGGAGAGGGAAAAAATACCGGTAGAGGGTAGGGATTAATTAAATTCAGTGGCTTACTGAGAAAATATTATCAGGGAGGAGGGAAGAATTGTTTCTTATTCATCATCATTAATTTTATGTAATTCCAATTGATAAAAATAATTAATGGTAATGGAGAGTAAAATTAATTAATGAGTAATGTTAATTACATAATTTGTATTAATTACTCAAATTAGCAATGAATGATTAATCAGTACTAATCTTAGGAGAGTCAGCCTCAGGCGCGTATCTTCACTAACTTTGGGATATTAAGTACAGGAGAGGGAAAAAATACCGGTAGAGGGTAGGGAATAATTAAATTCAGTGGCTTACTGAGAAAATTTTATCAGGGAGGAGTGAAGAATAGTTTCTTATTCATCATCATTAATTTTATGTAATTCCAATTGATAAAAATAATTAATGGTAATGGAGAGTAAAATTAATTAATGAGTAATGTTAATTACATAATTTGTATTAATTACTCAAATTAGCAATGAATGATTAATCAGTACTATTCTTAGGAGAGTCAGCCTCCGGCGCGTATCTTCACTAACTTTGGGATATTAAGTACAGGAGAGGGAAAAAATACAGGTAGAAGGTAGGGAATAATTAAATTCAGTGGCTTACTGAGAAAATTTTATCAGGGAGGAGTCAAGAATAGTTTCTTATTCATCATCATTAATTTTATGTAATTCCAATTGATAAAAATAATTAATGGTAATGGAGAGTAAAATTAATTAATGAGCAATGTTAATTACATAATTTGTATTAATTACTCAAATTAGCAATGAATGATTAATCAGTACTATTCTTAGGAGAGTCAGCCTCCGGCGCGTATCTTCACTAACTTTGGGATATTAAGTACAGGAGAGGGAAAAAATACCGGTAGAGGGTAGGGAATAATTAAATTCAGTGGCATACTGAGAAAATTTTATCAGGGAGGAGTGAAGAATAGTTTCTTATTCATTATCATTAATTTTATGTAATTCCAATTGATAAAAATAATTAATGGTTATGGAGAGTAAAATTAATTAATGAGTAATGTTAATTACATAATTTGTATTAATTACTCAAATTAGCAATGAATGATTAATCAGTACTAATCTTAGGAGAGTCAGCCTCCGGCGCGTATCTTCACTAACTTTGGGATATTAAGGGTGAGCGTCAGTAAATTTTCTGCCCTATCCGCGCTTTGTTAACTTTCGCGGCACACATATTTCGCCGAAATTCTGCTCAAACAGTTGCGAAATATTTTCTTATAGATAAAATGCTATGCTTAGATTATATTAAAACTAAATTTAATACCCAATAAAACATAGAATATATGTTTTATTTTAATTTAAATAATTTTTGGTGCTGCCATCTGTTGTCGTAAATTAATTCATACCGACTATTTTCATTTCTTAATGAACATTTTTAAATGTCTATTCCTTCTGATACGCTATTAAATACAACAACAGATCATATATAATGCCATAATCACGGAAACGTTATTGAACTTGGACTTGAAGACAAAGGAAAACTTGAAGATAAAACTGCAGTCCTCAGTGATGTACATTCAGATCATTTATCATATTTATAGAATGATAAATTACCTTTCCGTGATTGTGGCATTATTATATATGATCTGTTGTTGTATTTAACACTGTATTAGAAGGAATAGATATTTAAAAATGTTCATTAAAAAATAAAATAATCGGTATGAATTAAATTACGACAACAGATGACAGCACCAAAAATATTTTGGATTAAAATAAAAAATATATTCTATGTTTTTTGGGGCATTAAATTTAGTTTTAATATAATCTAAGCATTGCATTTTATCTTTCAGAAAATATTTCGTAACTGTTTGAGAAGAATTTCGGCGAAATATGTGTGCCGCGAAAGTTAACAAAGCGCGGATAGGGCAGAAAGTTTACTGACGCTCACCCTTAAGTACAGGAGAGGGAAAAAATACCGGTAGAGGGTAGGGAATAATTAAATTCAGTGGCTTACTGAGAAAATTTTATCAGGGAGGAGGGAAGAATTGTTTCTTATTCATCAGCATTAATTTTATGTAATTCCAATTGATAAAAATAATTAATGGTAATGGAGAGTAAAATTAATTAATGAGTAATGTTAATTACATAATTTGTATTAATTACTCAAATTAGCAATGAATGATTAATCAGTACTATTCTTAGGAGAGTCAGCCTCCGGCGCGTATCTTCACTAACTTTGGGATATTAAGTACAGGAGAGGGAAAAAATACCGGTGGAGGGTAGGGATTAATTAAATTCAGTGGCTTACTGAGAAAATTTTATCAGGGAGGAAGGAAGAATTGTTTCTTATTCATCATCATTAATTTTATGTAATTCCAATTGATAAAAATAATTAGTAATGGAGAGTAAAATTAATTAATGAGTAATGTTAATTACATAATTTGTATTAATTACTCAAATTAGCAATGAATGATTAATCAGTACTATTCTTAGGAGAGTCAGCCTCCGGCGCGTATCTTCACTAAATTTGGGATATTAAGTACAGGAGAGGGAAAAAATACCGGTAGAGGGTAGGAAATAATTAAATTCAGTGGCTTACTGAGAAAATTTTATCAGGGAGGAGTGAAGAATAGTTTCTTATTCATCATCATTAATTTTATGTAATTCCAATTGATAAAAATAATTAATGGTAATGGAGAGTAAAATTAATTAATGAGTAATGTTAATTACATAATTTGTATTAATTACTCAAATTAGCAATGAATGATTAATCAGTACTATTCTTAGGAGAGTCAGCCTCCGGCGCGTATCTTCACTAACTTTGGGATATTAAGTACAGGAGAGGGAAAAAATACCGGTAGAGGGTAGGGAATAATTAAATTCAGTGGCTTACTGAGAAAATTTTATCAGGGAGGAGTGAAGAATAGTTTCTTATTCATCATCATTAATTTTATGTAATTCCAATTGATAAAAATAATTAATGGTAATGGAGAGTAAAATTAATTAATGGTAATGGAGAGTAAAATTAATTAATGAGTAATGTTAATTACATAATTTGTATTAATTACTCAAATTAGCAATGAATGATTAATCAGTACTAATCTTAGGAGAGTCAGCCTCAGGCGCGTATCTTCACTAACTTTGGGATATTAAGTACAGGAGAGGGAAAAAATACCGGTAGAGGGTAGGGAATAATTAAATTCAGTGGCTTACTGAGAAAATTTTATCAGGGAGGAGTGAAGAATAGTTTCTTATTCATCATCATTAATTTTATGTAATTCCAATTGATAAAAATAATTAATGGTAATGGAGAGTAAAATTAATTAATGAGTAATGTAAATTACATAATTTGTATTAATTACTCAAATTAGCAATGAATGATTAATCAGTACTAATCTTAGGAGAGTCAGCCTCAGGCGCGTATCTTCACTAACTTTGGGATATTAAGTACAGGAGAGGGAAAAAATACCGGTAGAGGGTAGGGAATAATTAAATTCAGTGGCTTACTGAGAAAATTTTATCAGGGAGGAGTGAAGAATAGTTTCTTATTCATCATCATTAATTTTATGTAATTCCAATTGATAAAAATAATTAATGGTAATGGAGAGTAAAATTAATTAATGAGTAATGTTAATTACATAATTTGTATTAATTACTCAAATTAGCAATGAATGATTAATCAGTACTAATCATAGGAGAGTCAGCCTCCGGCGCGTATCTTCACTAACTTTGGGATATTAAGTACAGGAGAGGGAAAAAATACCGGTAGAGGGTAGGGAATAATTAAATTCAGTGGCTTACTGAGAAAATTTTATCAGGGAGGAGTGAAGAATAGTTTCTTATTCATCATCATTAATTTTATGTAATTCCAATTGATAAAAATAATTAATGGTAATGGAGAGTAAAATTAATTAATGAGTAATGTTAATTACATAATTTGTATTAATTACTCAAATTAGCAATGAATGATTAATCAGTACTAATCTTAGGAGAGTCAGCCTCAGGCGCGTATCTTCACTAACTTTGGGATATTAAGTACAGGAGAGGGAAAAAATACCGGTAGAGGGTAGGGAATAATTAAATTCAGTGGCTTACTGAGAAAATTTTATCAGGGATGAGTGAAGAATAGTTTCTTATTCATCATCATTTATTTTATGTAATTCCAATTGATAAAAATAATTAATGGTAATGGAGAGTAAAATTAATTAATGAGCAATGTTAATTACATAATTTGTATTAATTACTCAAATTAGCAATGAATGATTAATCAGTACTAATCTTAGGAGAGTCAGCCTCCGGCGCGTATCTTCACTAACTTTGGGATATTAAGTACAGGAGAGGGAAAAAATACCGGTAGAGGGTAGGGAATAATTAAATTCAGTGGCTTACTGAGAAAATTTTATCAGGGAGGAGTGAAGAATAGTTTCTTATTCATCATCATTAATTTTATGTAATTCCAATTGATAAAAATAATTAATGGTAATGGAGAGTAAAATTAATTAATGAGTAATGTTAATTACATAATTTGTAATTATTACTCAAATTAGCAATGAATGATTAATCAGTACTAATCTTAGGAGAGTCAGCCTCCGGCGCGTATCTTCACTAACTTTGGGATATTAAGTACAGGAGAGGGAAAAAATACCGGTAGAGGGTAATGAATAATTAAATTCAGTGGCTTACTGAGAAAATTTTATCAGGGAGGAGTGAAGAATAGTTTCTTATTCATCATCATTAATTTTATGTAATTCCAATTGATAAAAATAATTAATGGTAATGGAGAGTAAAATTAATTAATGAGCAATGTTAATTACATAATTTGTATTAATTACTCAAATTAGCAATGAATGATTAATCAGTACTATTCTTAGGAGAGTCAGCCTCCGGCGCGTATCTTCACTAACTTTGGGATATTAAGTACAGGAGAGGGAAAAAATACCGGTAGAGGGTAGGGAATAATTAAATTCAGTGGCTTACTGAGAAAATTTTATCAGGGAGGAGGGAAGAATTGTTTCTTATTCATCATCATTAATTTTATGTAATTCCAATTGATAAAAATAATTAATGGTAATGGAGAGTAAAATTAATTAATGAGTAATGTTAATTACATAATTTGTATTAATTACTCAAATTAGCAATGAATGATTAATCAGTACTAATCTTAGGAGAGTCAGCCTCCGGCGCGTATCTTCACTAACTTTGGGATATTAAGTACAGGAGAGGGAAAAAATACCGGTAGAGGGTAATGAATAATTAAATTCAGTGGCTTACTGAGAAAATTTTATCAGGGAGGAGTGAAGAATAGTTTCTTATTCATCATCATTAATTTTATGTAATTCCAATTGATAAAAATAATTAATGGTAATGGAGAGTAAAATTAATTAATGAGCAATGTTAATTACATAATTTGTATTAATTACTCAAATTAGCAATGAATGATTAATCAGTACTAATCTTAGGAGAGTCAGCCTCCGGCGCGTATCTTTCCGGCGCGTATCGTAAGATGATGGACGAATTCCAGTAATACAGGGTAGAAGAACCTAATAGAATTCATCACACATTTATTCAAACTCGTTTATAAAAGGACTCAACAAAGCTTTATAAACAGCATAATTTATAATTGAAAATAGTAGTACTTTCAGACTTTGAAATTTACGTGAATAATTAGAAAAACTTTCAAATAAAGTATACAAAATTTTATTTTTGCTTCGAAAAGTAGGAAAAACAAATCATTTTTCTCAAAAATAGTTTTTCTACTTTAGTTCGCAAAGTAGGTGGAGGAACAGGATACCTTGATATATATGGATGAATTGCAAATATACTGTGATACGAAATAATAAACATAATCTTGCGTAGATTAAATGAAAGGCATTATCAAAGGGCATTTCCCTGATGGAAAAGTGTGAACATATTAGGAACACCTTTAAGTATCTCACTGTTTATTTTAACAATCCTTTCTCAAGATGATGATCTAGAATCACACCATCCTTTCTTGTGCTGACCCCAAAATTTCTCTGTTCCGCCTTTTCAGTTGAAATACTTCGAATCTAATTAACTTTCGAAGCGGGATCTCCAAATGCGTGTGCAAGGGACCGTATCTGATCCATGTTGTCCCATTCCATCCATGTTGTACAGCATGTTCGTCTGCATATTCTTCATATCTCTCCCATTCAATCCAATTATTCTTGTTCCTTTTATTGCTTATTTATTATTTTAAATGTATGGCGGGAAATAATATTGGTCAGTAGAACATTTGGCTCTGAGGAGAGAATTGTTAAGATTCTCGTTAACAGAAAATGTGAAAATGGTTGCTCGCTTTTTTTTCAGCGAGGACGTATGTAAAAGTAATAAAATTGTATGGAACATTATTACGTTAATAAATTTATAAAAAAATAATTGTTATTTAATAAAATTATATGGAACATTATTACGTCTTTCATCAGTGGCATTGTCACTGATCCAGGACGTAATAATGCCCCGTAATAAAAAACGCCATTAATGACGTTCTTTAACTAAAAAAAAAAAAAAAAAAAAAAAATGACGTACATAAAAAATGACATAGCCAGAGTGCTTTAGGGCATTATTACGTCCTTCATGAGTGGCATTGCCACTGATAAAAGACGTAATAATGCCCGAAAGCGCTCTGATTGTGTCATTTTTATGTACGTCATTAATGGCGTTCTTTTTTTTTATTAAAGTCATTTTAATGAACCAACTATGGTCGTTCTTATTTTTAAAGGTATCGTTTGATTTTGAAATGAAGTGATAATTATTATTTTCATAATTTAAATTAAGAGCATAGGTTTTGAAGTACTCCTGTTTTCGGTTATGTACAATTCAAATATGTTAATGATTTTTAGAAGAGAATTGTTTTGTATTTGTTTTATTTACCTCATCTTTTCGAATTGAGTGTACATTATCAGCACAATCACAAAATAATATAAATAATTAGCTGGCAGTTGTATACTTGTTCGCCATATTTACAAGAAACTGATTTCTATAGTCAGATACATACTTATGGTTAGTGGTTGAAAAAACTACTTTATTATTGTAGTAAACTACAACTATATTATGACAAATGTAGTTAACTACAACCACTTTTTTTAAAAAGTAGTGACTACAAACTACTTTTAAAATGTAGTCACTACATAACTACTTTTATAAGACGAATTTTACCACAGCTTCAATCTTCACAAAAAGTTGAGAATGTGGGTATACTGCAGTAATTTAACATACTTATTCTGAATAATTAAAATTTACTGATTAACTTACCAATCTTTACGCTTTTACCCTCTTCTGAAAACAGTATAATAAAATAAAAGTGTAAACTTTAAAATCAAAGACAACCAAAAATAGGTTTAAAAGTCCTTTAATAAAATCTCTTTTCCTCGACGTACAATAATTACACGGCCAAAGTACTTTCGGGCGTCGATGATGCTCGAAAGTGCTTTGGCCGTGTAATTATTGTACGTCGAGGAAAGGAGATTTCATTAAAGGACTTTTAAACTTATTTTTGGATGTCTTTGATTTTAAAGTTTAATTAAAGTTGACGTGTATCCATTTTATTTATTAAAAGTATAAAATAAAATAAAAGTAAAAATTATTTAAAAACATGTTTGTTCATTTTTAGTAGAATTTGCATCTCAAAATTGCAATCAGATATGCAGTATCTTTTGGGAAATGACACATCTGAATATATCCATATAAACAAGAAAGATCAATCATGCTTAAAGCATTGATTATGAAACACTTTCCAACTTCAATGCAATTTTATTTAAAAAATCTAAAATGCAATACATTCCTCCGTAATATTTTAAAACTTATCACAATACTACATTAATTTATTATATTTGAAAACTTAAACCTTCATTGAAAAAAATGAACTTCATTCAAATGACGGCATTGAAATATAAATTGCCTGGTTTAAATATCTCTAAAATGCGATACATTCCACGGTAATATTTTTAAAACTATCATAATACTACGATAATTTATTATATTTGAAAACTTCATCGAAAACAACTGAAATTAATTCAAATGACGTCATAGAAAAAATAACACGCCTGGATCTCTCTATAAAAACAGCATTTCATTCATAACTTTCTCCCATTCATTTCATTCCTCACAATACTATAATAATTTATTTTATTTAAAAATTAAGACCATGGAGCTACAAGTAATTAAACTCTATGCTTAAAACTTCATCGAAAAAAAATCGTCCTTCTCTTTATAAAATCAATTAATATTTCATTCATATCAGCCATGCAGACTTCATGGGCTAAATCATTTTGTGTTAAAGAAATACAGCAATTCTAATACAACTCATTCTACATATTTTGCTGTTTACATTTTACATAGGTGAAAAATAGGCTTCGTTGTAGAAATAATCAAATTTGGATAATCATTTAAACTCAAATATATTGTATTTGCGTTGTTTCAGTAAGAAGATGCACAGAATTTAAGCAAAAATAAAGTAGTTTTAGGACGGATACAACACTCAATATGAATTAAAAAGAACTTAGAAAATCACGATTTTGAAACAAGATGGATGCCATATATCATTTTGAAGTGAGTCACGTGATCTTTTCATTTCATGGTCACGTGATCGTTTCATACAAGAGGAGTAATTATTATTTTAATTTTTATTTAAAAAACTACTGAATATATTTAGCTGAATTTTTTTTTTTATATTTTATGGAACAATTTGAATATTACCTAAAATTTTCGAAGCAATTTGTGAATTTTAAATCCGCCTAAAAAATGTTTGAAAAATTAGGTCCCATAGGGCTCAATGTATTTCATTTTTTCAACCCGGTTTCAATCCAAAACTAATTGGATGATATTATTCATTTATATTCCCATAGGTCCTACAGACCGTATGAATAATATACTAAAATTTCATTTTGATTAAGTCATTTTTACGGCAGTTATCGTGCTAACGGATAGATAGACAGACAGAATGAACAAAGTCATAAACACTTTTCAACTTTGTTGTAAAGTGTTAAAAATGCGCTTCATGAGGCAATGGCCTTCTTAACCCTGCAGCATCGAAAATCTTGTATAGTTTCTCCCCGCTCTCTCTCAGGAACCAACACATGCGTTCGACGGCAGAATGCCTTAAGTTCCATCTCGTCTTATTTGGTATTACGAGATGGGCACTTAGCTCTGAAGATGTCTGGTCAGCTAAAACCGGCATTTTTTATTTGTTCCAAAGCGCTTGGCACTTTGCAAATCGTACATCGTTGCGCAGATCACTAACTTTCGTATAAATGAAGAAAGGGTGATCAGTGTAGAATAGCACCTTGTTTGCTTAATGAAGTAAGGTTAAAAGTAGCGTCCAAACTCGATACAAACTAGTGATTTATGGTATCGCGCTACTCGCTACACTACTTATTTTTAAAAGTAGAGCGTTTCACTACAAACTGCGAGATAAAGTAGTGAGTACTGTAGTTTCGCTACTTCCGACCACTGCTTATGGTTTTATATGTTAACAACTGGCAAATCCAGATTGCAGCCACTGCTGATTTTTTTTAATTACACAGAGTCCACACCGATAGAGCCTAAATGGTTTTGCATGAATGACATCATTCTTTGTGGGTGGTTTATCTTCTTTAAATATTTTCAAAACATAAAAATATCGAAATTAGAACAGTTTTTTCAAAATATTTAAATATAACAACTATATTTCGGAAACTAAGAACTTGATATAAAATCCAATTATATATCCTTATAGGGCTTTTAAAAGATTCCAAATTACTTCTGATAGTCCATAGCTAGCACTAATAGTTTTTGAAATATAAGCATTACAAATTTGAAAGGCGAAAAGTTATCAATCCTCTTAAATTTGACACGACGATTCCTCGAAAACTATAAGAGCTTTGTAAAAACGAATTATTTATCTAGAAACCGAATTTCCTACTGAACATTTTTGTCGCTTACTGCTTATGTATATCCTTTATAGTTTTAAAGATATTTCAAATGAAAGTGAAGTAAAAACTCGCTCGGACAAAAAAAAAATTAAAAAAAAAAAAAAAGTTCATATTGAAATTATTTTTATATATGCTTAAATAGAATCATATATTCGACAAAACAAGCAATTTTTTTTTATATTTGTATCTATTAGGTTCCAAGATATAAGAGACGAATGTGCCATTTTTCGTAACGCTCCGATTTCCGCCAGGGATCCCCCCCCCCCACACACACACAGATACCATTTTCAATTTTTTAAATCACTTGTGTTTTTCATTTTCCCCCTTTTTGTTCATTGGTTGGAGCGCTTGTATGAAAAACGCTGTAAACTGTAATTGGTCGTTGGTACGTTGGGCGTAATAACTCAAGGATCAGAGAACATATGACCTCACGCACTACCAGTTGAGGTGGTAATGTAGTACCAGATGAGGTGGTAATGTAGTACCAGATGAGGTGGTAGTGTAGTACCAGTTGCGGTGGTAGTGTCTCACGATGTATGTTGGAACTTCAATCATAAATTATTGCGAATTTACCGTCAAGTCTTGGAGTCAGCATTTGTGCTTCATTGTTAACATAATCTAATCTTTTACTGCCTCAAAATCGACTTGACGTTTATTTCTTGTTCTAAATCGTCGTAAAATAAACTATATACTCTCTGTCATCACTGATACTTCGAAATAGTTTTACATGTTGTCATCCGGAAAAGCGGCCAATTCGACGTTAAAAACACTGGTGCCGTGGATCTTATTATACATCATTCATTCGCCGTGAAAGAAGTAAATGAATTGTATTATGCAACGAAAGTCACGTGCTGGCCACATCAGATTTAAAAAAAAAAAATTGTGACTTTTTGATACATTTATTTGAAAAATGTGCAATATCTCGAAAACGGTTTATGCTAACGTTCTAAAGTTTGTGTTAATTGTTTTCTAATGAAAAATTACATAAGCAATGATTATTTACGTAACTTTATTAAAGATTAGGAATTTTTTGACGATTTTTTTCAGAATTTTTTGGATCTGCGGAACATTTGATGGCGTTTAAAATCAATAGGCTTCCAGTATTCACCGATTGTAAATTTTGTAGAAAATTCCCTTCGAAACGCTCCATTCGTTCGTCAGATATCGTTTCCACAGACTCACGGGCACATTACCTCAAAAACGATCGATTCGAATTCAGGGATGCTTGAAACGTGTTCTTCCGTCAAAAACTCGAATTCGAATTTTCGACACCATCACAATAGTTTCCTTATACGTACATACTATGTATATAAGGAAAGTAGAATGTATCAATATTTTTCTTTTATTTTCACTTCAATAAATTTCTTCCTAAGATTTACATCTCCCTTTTAAGACACATTGCACTTTTTGTATATTGTTACGACGTATCATCTGCGCAAATCATCAATCGTGGGTGTACGTTCAGGATACAAGAATGAGACCAAATTTCAGGATAACACATTTATTTACAAGCACAGCATAAACAGGTGCAACATACAGCAAATAGCTCGATAGCTATCTCACGAGATCACGAAACAAATGGCAAGCACAGTAAAACAGCAAATAAATGATCCACAAATTTCACAAAATAGCGGATACTAATCTCAAAACATTGACGTATGTCACAGTTCAATGAAGCTCGTATAACGTTAACTGCCATCCAACTGAGTGGTGACTCCTTTTATAAAGGTGATGTCCCATTTTATCCTGCGTCTCTTGTTATTCCCATTTCGTCCTGTCTGCACCCCTCCTAATTACCTTGAGGTCCTCACCTGTTGGTAGAGGGGAAAACTGTGTGCGTTCCCCAATAGTCTCTTCTCTTCACAGCCCTCCTCGCCGGAGGGATTGAGATTTGTTCCCCTTGCGACCGTTCCATTTGGAATGACTTTACTTTGTTAAAAAAATATACAGTAAAGATAATTTCCCTTTGAGAAGATCTATGTTCGTCTATATCTATTTTATACATAGCTAGCAGTATTCCCGTTTTCGTATTGAAAATACATTATAAAGAAACTTAAAATTTACCATCAGGTGCACATTCCTATAGAATTCTAAATGACATTATTATTCAAAACATTCTATTACAATAATTAAATTAAAGCTCCAAAAAGGAAGTTCTCTATTCTCGCTATACGAAACTCAATATTTAGTGCAGTAAAATGAAGGTCGCGTATACTGCACCCTATTTAAAATGACTGATGGGTAGGTCCCATAATTTTTTTTTTATTGTTAATATTGCTAATGAAGACAACATAGAATGAAAATCTCGAAAAATGAACAACCTGAAAATTTTTCTCACGAAGATGGTTAACAATCATTGACAATTGTCCGAACAAACATTTTTCATTTCTATTTAGAATAATTTACTTGCAATTTCCCAATCTGCCTTCGATTCGACAATATCTTTGACATTTAGGTCATTTTTTCATTACAAACAAATGTGCCTCTGTCTCAAAGAAACGTTCAGAGTTCTTTCAAAAATGCCATGAGTGACATATTATTTTAAAGAATTAGCTAATTGTCATAACATTAATAATTGATAAGTGATAAAAAAGCTCAACATTATTTTCTTTGGACATTAAATTGTACAGCTTTATTTTACGAGATTATATTACTCCAGAACAGTGTTATAGTTTTTATTGTTAAAATACTAGATATCTTAATCGAAGCTGTACGATAAATATAAATCCTTTGGACGTTTATATCTCCAAACCTATTAGTTAAATATGTAAACATTTTTTTTTACTTATTTTGTTGAAAAGGAAAATATAGTGCACATTATGATTATATAAAATGATTTCAATATTTAAATATTTTTTCGAAAAGATCACAGTTTTTGTCCGAGCAATGATTTGCTTCACTTTGCTTATTTTCACTCGAAATATATTTGTAAATATAAGAGATAAATGTAAATAGTAAGCGACAAAATGCTCAATAGGAAATCTAGTTTCTTGATTTATAATTTGTTTTATTCAGTTTTTCAGAACATCCTAAAAATGTCACTTACCTTAAAGCACTTAAATACTTGTGAAGCAATTTTAAATTCCCTTCCCTACTTGATCATTCTAGAATTTTTCAAGTTTTATTTTTTACTGAAATCACCAATTATTTCCGATTTTGCGTGTCATTTTCTTTGTTTCAAATTTTTTGATATTGGCATTTCATTTTTTGTATTTCTAAGTTGAATGACCATTTGATATAAAATTTTGCTTTTATTATTATTAAGACTGCAGGCTACTCATTTTTCTTTAATTTAAGCGATAACTTTAGGTGATTTTTTATTCATTTAAAGTTCTGTTTTATTGTTTAATTATTTATAAGCAATTTCTAAATTATCTTGATCGCAATATTTCGGTCATTTTTTTAAGTTATTTTATCAAGTAATATGAACTCATCATTTTCATGTTAAAATTTCATCATTATGCTTTCTTTTTCATAACTACTAAATTATTTAATTATTTCATAACTACTAAATTCTTTATTTTTTTACTTTTCTGAATTTAAAAGTTTCAATATGGAATTTCGTATAAAAATGGCTAAAAAAATCGGATGTAATATTTTTTTAATTATTCGCATGGGCTAAAATTTCAGATTTTTACTGGTTTGGCTCGCAAGTTCCAGTTCCCGAACCTGGTCTGAGTTTGAAGAAAATTTTGAAAACTAGTTACATTATTAATTAATTTTACAAATTTACACTCAACATTTTCCACAAATGTTCCCCAGCTTTCACTAGTAAATGATCAATTTAGGTACAACATATATGAGGAAATCAAAGTTTAAGAGTTTCTGGAAAATATCCACTAAAACCCAACAAAGCCCAATAAAATTCGGGTGGGCTGTGTTTTTAAAAAAAATCTGCGTTTTTCAAACCTTTCAAATTCAGATGTTTAGCACATTTGAATATAAATTATTTCGGGCCGAGATTCAATGGTCTTTGAACATAGCTAGGCCGGGCTCGGGTTCTACACCTGTAAAGTTCTTCGAGCTCGGGCCGGGTTTAAGCATTGACTCTGTCGGGTGGGGTGAAAGTGAAACTGAATTTTTGACACACGGCCTTTACGTATGTCTATGTGTGTGTAAAGGTGTCCCTTTTGTAAGGCCTTTACACACACATACACATAGCCAGGATCTTGGGATGTTGAAAATACTAAGTTTCGTTCATGTAATTTTTCAAGCAAGAAGAGGTATGACTCTTAACCCCCCCCCCCCCCCCCTTTGCTTATGCTACTGTACACACTTACTGATATATACAAATATATGACCCTAAAAACGTTATATTGAAATTCAAACTTGTAAAGCGGTCAAAAATTGGAATTATTATAATGTTTGACTAAGTTATAATACTTTTGCTACTAGAGAGTACATTACAATACTAGAGAAAGTGATAGGTTAAAAAGTTTTGGATTCTGTTCGTCAATTAAGGGTTTGCACAACAACCACTACATAAACATATATATTCATGGTACTACAAAACAATTATAAGTATCCATTTCATTGGGATATCTGACAAGACAGGATTTACTCTATCTAAATTATTTAAATATATTTAAATAACGCTAAACAACATATTTACAAGCAATATTTTTAATTTGTGCTCCTCGGAGCTCTTCGGAACTCATCCCCTAAGGGAGTCATTTGCACCCTTCTCAGTTGGGAGAAAGGGTGAGAAACAGGTGTACATTGGATAAGGGATGAAATGCTACTATTTTAAAAAGGGGTAGCGCAAGGGACGAAATGGGAAGAGATGAAGTGGGAATAAACCGTATCTCGTAGATTATTCGTTATATCGAGATGGTTCTCGAACATTCAAGATATCGCCAAATTGGCTATAAATTGCCAAACTCGGTAAGCATCTCCGAACAACAAATGGCAACCCAAATCCACGTTATAGGAATGGCTGCTTATAAAGGTGTTTTCTCCGATTGGTTTGAAAGAAATTGCAGTGAGGGAATATTACACTTCGTAACACGATCCCCTCCTTAAGACCGGGCAGTATCAACCTACTGTGGTCCAAAATATGGGGCTAATCTATGTATCAATATGGACGACTTTTGGCGTTGTCGAAGACGATAAACGACACTGTGTATTCTTTTCTTGATGACATAGGGTTCTTCCCAGTTGTGCTGTAGTTTTTTGCGAAAATCCTGATTGTCGCCGAGGGTTGAACAGCCGCACTTTGTCGCCTTGGTGGAATTGTCCTTCATTAGTTTTGGTATCTTACTGGGTCTCCACACTATCGGTAGCAATGTTGATCCTCTCACGAGCGAAACTATGAACCTCCTCCAACCGTGCCTGTAGATCTTGCATATACTCACCAGGCCATGAAGGAGCATCACATGGATTTCCAAACATTAGATCACATGGTAGTCGTATATCCCGGCCAAACAGCATTCTTGATGGAAAATGACCGGTTGATTCGTGGACAGCACCTCTGAAGACCAGCAGAAACAAAGGTAGGTGACGATCCCAGTCGCTGATTTCTGGATACGAATATAGAGATGATTAAGTATAATTCTGTTGAATCTCTACCATTCCGTCTGATTGAGGATGAAGAGCAGTGGTTCGAGTTTTGTCCATTACGAGTAGTTTGAATAGTCCCGTAAACTTCCAGATTTCGTTCTCTGGTCAGAATGGATGAGCGAGGAAACCCCCGTAATGACATAATCCAGTTCCGAGTTAGAATTTCACTGATGGTTGTAGACTCTTGGTCAGGGATTGTGTAAGCTTCTAACCACTTTGTGGAGTAGTCCATAACAATTAGGATGTATTTGTTACTGTCTAAAGTTCGTGGTAGTGACCAAAGTGCAATCCTTTGGAAAATAGCTCCCACGTTATAACACTGAAGAGGCCCACGTGTTTTTTCTTAGGTCCCTTCCGAGTGCTGTATTCAGTGCATTCTTTGCGCCAGTGCTCAACACTGGATCTGGTACTACATCAGAAGAAGAGTTTACGAACTTTGTTCAGCGTTTTGCTAATGCCAAAATATTCTCCAGTAGAGCTGTTATGTTTTACTTTTAGTACGCTAGACACTATGGAACGAGGGGGCAACCACTGCCATCTGACACTCTTTCCATTGTCACTCTCCCATTTACGGTATACTAATCCGTTATTCAAGGTGAAAAGCAGGAAATTTCTTGCTGAGTTGGCCTCTCATAAGCTTTGTTGGTTAGGATCGAATCGATATATCAGTTTTTTCTTTGGGCTCGAGAAAGTTCTCCAACACTCCAGGGATCTGGTAGGGGTTTGAACTATTGTCGGCGATAACTTGCCGGATGGTTGCTGAAATCTTGCTTTCAAACTTAATTTCAGCACGAGAGCAATGTGCACAGTTTGAGGGACAGAGCCTTCTTGAGAGTGCATAGCGTTGGCATGAGATGATCCTTTTCGTTAATCTCTATGTCGTATTTTTGAAGTAGCTGAATTCATCTTGCGACCTGTCATTTAGGATTTCTAAAACTGAGGAGCCAGCTCAGAGCAGAGTGATCAATCAGCAATAGGGATTTTCTTCCGTAGAGATAATGATGGAAATGATCAATGGATTTATCAATTGCCAACAGGTCTTTTCTTGCTACGTAGTAATTTCTCTCAGGCTTCGACAAGCACTTGCTAAAGTAGGCGATAACGCATTCTTGTCCTCCTGTTTCCTGGGACAGAACTGTCCCTTTTCCTTATTTACTAGCATCGGTATCAAGCATAAAGATTTCTGTAGGTTAAGGATATGCCAGAGTGAGAGGCAACATTTCTTTAAGCCAATTGAAGGCGTTTCACATTCCGCCGTCCATTCAAATTTCTTGTTTCCTACGATGTAAGGGTCTGACAACGTTTGAGAATCATCTTTCTTCTTCACTAGGACGATTGATGAAATTCAAGGACTTCACGATGGTTGTTAGATCGCGTCACTTTCTTGCATGTCTTTTAAAAGCTTATCTACGTCTTTCTTTGCAAGTGAAAGTCTTAGGAGAGCTTGTTTAATCGGGAACTGGTTGCTGGAGTCGATTCTATGTTTAGTTAGTCCGGTGTTTCCTATGTCTTTTGAAGTAGTAGAGAATATTGCACTGAAATCAGAAATGAGGTTTTTACATGCTGACATTTCTGCACGTCGGGATTGTTGCCTATGTTTTGGACAACCCAACGAGCTCGTTGGGGCAACAACGTATTACACTGGTTAGCGCAGAGCATGAAGCCAATTGCTCCCTTTATTACTTTGGAAGACTTATTTTGGTCCTGTCGCTAATGTTTACGATTTGGATAGGTAGGCTCTTGAAACGTTCCACAAGACTTCCTTTTTCTTTATAGTCCGGAGTAGAGAGCCTTTATAGGGAGAGACACAGACTACTATACAGACCTGTCACTCTGGATAGTTTCGTTTTCGCGGCGGCCATTAGAGATAGACCAAACATTGGGTTGGCGCGCTCTTGGCGATGGTCTGGTTTGATCCGAGCGCTTGGCGATGATCTGGTTTGGGTCCAAGCCGATTTTCAATGTTATAACCCTTCTTCATGAACAACAGACTAGCGTGGTTTGAGTAACGTGAAAATGGATTATTTGTTAAGTGTTTAGATCATTTTATAGAAATGGATTGATAAAAGAAAACTGGTTGCGTTACAGGGTATGTAATTTATGTTTATTAAAATTGAAATAATTTTAGTTATCACCATCCTACATACGTGTTCATTATAAGTATACACGTGTTCATATAAGTATACATGTGTTCATCATACGAAATTAGTGCTGTGTTGTTATTACTGCCGGATTAGACTAAATTTTAAGAGGTAGTGGTATAATTAGTTAAATATTTTCCGTATTTTTATAAAATGTGAAATAATTGATATTTGGATAGCTTTTTCTTAGTTGAATGTGATATAGTATGTGTATATATTTATGTAAAATTTTTATTAAGTGCCTTATGGTGAAAAATTCCCCCCCCCCTCGGGTAATTAATGATTGAGTTCCACAACTTCGATAGTGCATTTATGTAAATTTGATATTTACTATATGAATATTTTTATATTAAAAAGAAAAAGTCTATTATCAGTATCCCAGAATAAATTAAGAACGATCAACACGCTAGTATACTTTTTAGACTGAAAGTATTATATAATATTTCAGTCTTTTGAGTATGTTAGCTTGTAATTTTTTGTGCATTATGTTTTATAGTGAGACAATGCAATGTGTGTATTTTTTAATCTATTTTATGATTATTTGAATTAAATATATAACTATGTTTATTTAAATATTCTTAAACTAATGAATATATTTATGTTGCAGATTAATGTATTTTTAAATCCTGATCCTTTCTATAGTTTCAAAAATTATAAAAGTACAGTCCTCAACATTTTGTTCCCCTCCCGTTTAAAAAAAAATCGCCAAGCGAGCGATAACGCGCCAAATCTGGCAGACGCATCGCACTTCAGTTGGTCCATCTGACTAGCGCTAGTGTCTATGGGACATCCCATGTTAGAAATGTTGCCATAGGATCCTATGGGAGTGAGCCTTCTGAATATAGTATTCTGTGGGGAGAGAGGCGTCATATGGCTCGAAAGAAATAACTGCGCATACGTTGCCGCCAAGTTTCATCTAATTGGACGAAAGAACCCCCACAGCATGGTAGCCAAATCAGTGGAAATTCGACCGCTTGGCGTTATAAAAGTTCATTTAAATTTTTTGAAAGATGTCACGAACCAGAGATACAGGTTCAGTCGGAACCTCCGAGGGCTTATGCCGGATGGGGGGGGGGGTGTTGGACCAAAGCTGGGTAATATCCACATACAGGCGAGACTCCATTCACCGAGCGGGAGCTGAAAAGTGGTACCGAGGAGACTCGACTTCAGTCGCCTAATGATCTGGGGCTATGGTCACAAAAGTCAGTCCCTCACTGCAACCTGTATAGAGCCTGCCTGCTTCGTGGGAACATTCAGCAGATTTGTTTATTCTCCAGGTAGGGAGGTCCAGAGCTATAAGGAGCCAAGATCCGTAACCATCCTCTTGGATCGAAATGCGCCAAGATGCATCCTACCCGAGATTGTAAGCATCCAAGGGATTCTCCCGTGGTTTGCTGCAATTGCAGGGGTGATCATTCGGCAAATTTCAGACTCTGGCCCGGCCAATCCAGCAAAAAGACCCCCTAAAAAGCAAAACAGTAAAGACTAACAAAAATCTCTCCCCCCCCACCCCCCAGAATCCGACTGAAGTTGCTTCCGAGAATACAAACTGTAGAGAAACCGCTGAAAACGCAAAAGAAACTGAAACCCATCATAATAATGTTACCACCTACGCTAGTGCTACTAGTAGGAGAAAGCGCAGACCCCCCCCCCCCAGTAGCTGATTCCATCGGAAATATGTAGAGCATAAATGAGTTCATCAATTTATTTAACGAAATTAACCAAGTCTTTGCAGGCATCCAAATGGAGAAAATTATTAATTTTACCAAATCCATGAAATCTAATTTACCCAGGGCCAATGGCCCAATGGACTGTCTTTCAACGATTTTCAGTGCTATACAGACGTTCTTTTAGAAAACGCTTTGTATTGCTCGTGATCCACACCTGATATTTTAGAATTCATTTTTCGTTTACCACCCTTAACCGTTTGAGCGTTGACCTCCCTTTTTGGGTTCTCAAGGTGTTTTTAATACTAAATGCACTAATCCTTACATATCATCCATTGCTCATGTAAGTTCGTATACCTATGGGTTAAATAATTTATTCAAGCACAACATTCAGGAGATACAGTCCATAGTGGCTCCATTGACAGCGTACCAACGTAACGAAGTGTAACCATCCTCTTGGAGTGACCACTTTAGGGGGAAAACTAGGAATACAATGAAACATTAATTCTTCGTATCAAGGCTCTCTAGTCCGAAGATGTTACCGCCATTTCATGCGTGCTTGGGCCTTGCCGGATTTCTCACACGAAACACTCGCTACGTGCGGACCGGACAGTGAAGCATAAAAAATACATACGATATGATCATTTACGTAATATTAGGTTCTGATATTTTTTCAAAATTTTATTCGAAAATTTAGGAATTCTTCCGAACATTCGATTGCGTTTAAAATCAATAGGGTTCCAATATTCACCGATTGCAATAGCTAAATCAAATTTCGTTCGAAACACTCCATTCGTTTGTGAGATATCGTGTCCACAGCCTCACGGGCACACACACGACCTCAAAATGTTCGATTCGAGTTTAGAAATGCTTGAAACGCCGAAAACTTGAATTTTCGACACGTCACAATACTTTCCCTATCTAATACAAATCTTGCTGAAATTGAATCAATCGTGAATGTAATATACAAATACATATTTTTAATGCATTTGGAATATTTCTATATGAATCAGAAATTAAACTTTTAACAAGTGAAAAAGTAAAGTTTGGCGAGTTTCGTTTTCTTACATGTTTTCTTGATTTTTATATTCTAATTATAATGAAGTTTCCCATCTATTGTTTTGTGTGGATACACTTTCTCCACTCTATGATAGTTAACAGTACAGTATACTATAGTTAACAGGACCACCTATACAAATTGTGGACTCTTCCCTCTAAACATTTATTATGCCCCCCCTCCCCTCATATTTTATTTTCCTAGTTTTGTAAACTTTTCATGCTTTCTCCTCACTAATTTAAAAAAAAAAAAAAAAGAAAGAAAGAAAAAAAAAATTGGTGAACCCCCTCTAGAACTTGCGCTCCCCACTTAAGTGGTGTCAGTCATCCCCCCTATAAGCGGCCCTGTAATCATGTATACTAACATTGACAATAGGCACTATTTCTGGATGGTAAAAATTTTATACTTTATACACTGCTGGCCATCCAAAATGCAACACCATGAAAGACAAGAGATATCAAAGCCAAATTTATTGGACAAAGAACATAAAGTAAAAGGATGAATTGATTGAAAATACAGCCCCGTTCGACTTGCGGAATATGAAGAAATCAGTATTTTGTGCAGCCGCCATGGCTGACAATAACTGCTGCTACGCGCCTCGGAATTGAAAGAAAGAGACTTTGAATGTGTTCTTGGGGTATGTCAGTCCATACTGCTTCCACACGTTGCCAAACTTCATCTGTCGTAGCAGCTGGTGTTGTTTGCTGGGCCAGTCGTTTGCCAATCGACCAGACGTTTTCAATGGTCGACAGATCTGGAGAACGGGCGGGCCAAGGAAGCAGTGAAACTTGGTGGGCATTGAACAAATGCTGAACGATATGTGCCACGTGTGGTTTCGCATTGTCCTGTTGAAACTTGGCAGCAGGCAAGCCTTGAAAGTAAGGTAAGACAACAGGCTCCATAACTTCAGAAATGTAGCGGTGGCTGTTGAATGTACCGGCAATGCCTATTAGGGGGGTGCGGGAGTAAAATCCAATGCCACCCCAAACCATAACGCCAGGTGAAGGACCGGTATGGCGATGCATAATGCAAGAGTTATGCACTCTCTCGCCACGGTGCCGCCAAACCCGGATACGACCATCGTCGTGTTGTAGACAGAATCGTGATTCGTCTGAAAACACAATGCTATGCCATTCGTTTGTCCATGTCCGGCGTTCAACGCACCTTTGCAGCCGCATACGCCTATGGTCTGGAGTCAAAGGTAATCGCAGCAATGAACGCCTTGCTGAAATTGTCCGTTGCTGCAGACGACGTCGAATGGTACGTGCTGACACAGATTGTTGTGAAACAGACCTTAATTCTTGCGCTAGGGTTGTTGATGTTGCAGTGCGATCCATCATTGCCATGCGCACAATATGCCTGTCCTCACGTTCGGTGGTGCGACGAGGCTGGTGCAATCGTTCCTGTCGGTTGGTCCATCCCTCCTGCACCCACTGATTCCATATTCGCATCACTGTGGCTTGATTTCGTCCAACACGAGCACCCATTTCTCGGAAGGGTAACCCGCAATCTCTATAAGCCACAATTCTTCCTCTGTCAAACTCAGAAACGTGCTGAAATGGCTGCCGTATTCTTCGACGAGGCATACTGAAGCTTCCCACACAAAAATACAGGGTGAAAACAACATTCCTGTACTTAAAAACAGCTTTCTCTTCTCCCCTTATATAGCTCTTGTAGGTGGCGCACATGATTTGCATATGAGCTAAAATTCTAATCATTTGTATTCCCTATCGAGGTCTACGTATGGTGCAAATTTCATGCTTATTGGATGCTTCCTTTATGGTGTTGCATTTTGGATGGCCAGCAGTGTACATATAGCACACATTATCCGCATACCACCAGCCATCTTCTCATATACTATTGGTTGAGAACAGCTGGTGCAGATTATTGAAAACCTTAAAAAAAAAAAAAAAACTATCTTCGTATTATTGCAAGTATTTAATCAGGATTTATTTACTGACAGACTAATTTTTTTCAGGCTCGCCAGAATTTTGTGTTAATTATTTTACGTAAACAAAAAAATATATGCATTGAAATATATAGGTACTAATTGAAATTCATCATTTTGCATATGTTAACCAATATTTTGCATTCATGTTACTTTCTGCTGTACGAAAATAACTGACAAATTTTTTTTTTTGTCCTTTTTATTAAAAATAAAGCATTCAGATAAAAGATACAGAAAAACAAAATGAACTGCAATTATAAAACCAAAAATATTTCGTTAAAAGCAACATAGAATATTAATAGTGCCAACTAATTTCGAAGGTAATAAACAGTCTTCTTCAAAAGGACACACAAGAAGTGCAACTTTCACTTGCTAGAGCTAGATCGACAACTGACGTTAGAATAGCAAATGTGGCTGAAGCAGGGAAAGGGAGTTGCCAATGGCGAGAGGTGAAATAAGGAGGTAAAAAACATAGAGATAGGAACAAGCGGTAGGGCAATATGAATGAACGGTGAAATACCAGAGGGAAATTGAACGCCTAAGACAGGATTTAAAGTACTTTTTCTGTGAGAAAAACTATATACATAAGTGTCACTAAACGGTTTCAGAAGCTACTCGAGTTATCGCCTGACGAAGAGGCTGTTCATTGTCTTCGAAACTAATCAACACTATTCATTTTGTATTGTATGTTGCTTTTAACAAAGTTTTTTTAGTTTTATTACATTAGAAGCAGTTTGATCTGTACATAACTGCAATTATATTTGATAAAACATTTGTATTTTATTACACAGTTCGATTTTAATAAATTTGTGTTAGCACACTTGTAACTAAAAATATAGCTTTAAAAACAACTAAATATTTGTTAAATTTATGGATAGTTTTAAAAAATGTATTTAAAAATAAGTGACATTTCTGATACATTTTCAGTTTTATATGTTATCTGAAAAGTACTTTTACAGGCAACAAAAATTTCTTCTTATGAACAGCTGACGACGATCCGAAAATGGACACAAAGAAAGTAAAAACCATTCCCTCAGATTTCTGTTTAAAAATAAATATAACTTATTACAATTAAATAAAAATTATTACATCATTAAAACAAGTCACAGGTTGTAAAAACAAAATACTTCAGCTTACAAAACACAAGTCAACTGCACTATATTCTTCTTGTTATCACTAAATTTAACCTTTAATTTATGAAGATATTAAAAGCAATTCTTTGTTCACTTTTGAGATGAACATATAAAAAACACGATTTTACAAATTGTATAATTTCTGACCTTAAACTTGAAGTATGAGCAGAGTTACATACAAAATGTATTTGTGTACATAACAGTTGAAACAAAATTTGCTGCAAGCTAAATATAACATATATGACAACAACAAAAAAAAGTGATTTTGCATGCAAACTTTTGTCTAATATCTGAAAAGTAGCAGCAAAATCAGCTTATAATTTGGAAAATATCTGCATGCAATGTAGACATGCACAGCTGCGAACTCCCACTCCCAAATTAACCCTACGTTATTCGTGTACCATTCATAGTAGTAGAGCAAATCCAAATATACCATTTGATACGGAATAACATCATCCACAGATTCATATGCTTAACGTTTGAATGATGGGCTGTCTTCATATCTAAACGTGAACAAAATTTGAAATTTACAATGGCAACAGCCAATTTTGAAGCTAGATTTCGAATCTACGTCAAAATTTAACGCGCGTTACAAGTTTCAAATCACTTGGTTCAGCCATCACTGAATTATGCGTATGTAAATATTTATGCTACTAATGTTAAATTAGTTTCCCGGATATTTATTTAAATCCTGCCAAAATAATTTTTTTTATCACCCGATAGAATATTTTTTTATTACTATTAAATGTCCCAAACAAATTCTGCATATTTTTTAAAAATATTTCTTATACAGAAGGTCATTCACACTTCATGGAAACGATTTTGTATTTATGTTTCTCATTAGCATTTTGAGATAAAAATTTGGCATTTTCAATATAATCGTCTGCTACTGTTTTGTTTTGACTTGAATGTAGAATAAAAGATTTATTTTGAAAATGGCTCCTGAAATTGATTGATGGCGCGAAGGTTACGTAAATTCGCATTTCGAGGAAAAATATTTGTATCAACAAATTGTAAAGTGGTGTAAAAATCGAGGTTATTGTATTTCAAAGAAAGCTATTTTTAATATATTAAATTTGAAAGGGAAAAAGCGTCTAGCTGAAAGTAAAAATGAAAATATGGCGACAAAATAGCATCTTATGACTGTTCGAACGCGGGTAAATATCAAGAAAGTGAAGTCTCTGATTCTAAAAGAAAATCCACAGACTCAAAAGATCCATTGCATTGAAACTGGGAATGTTTTCTGGCACTGTAAGAAAAATCATTCATAAAGATTTGAAGTTAAAAAAGATGTTTAAATCTAAAGTTCATCTGCTTTTGCTAAAGCATATTGCAGAAAGAAACACAAATTGTATAAAATTATATGAAAAAGACCTAGTTGCTGATAAATGGAAATTTGTGGTAACACTCGATGAGGCATGGGTGTATTTAAGTGACTGTAATAAAAGATCTGATGTGGGTAGCACACGACTTTCCTTACATAATGCAATGAATTTACTACTTTTACAGTTAAAAAAAATGTTATTCTTATAGTAGATACTTATATTCTTTCCAAGATATTGAATTTTCTTTAATTAGTCGTCATTTTCATTGATTTAGCGTCATTTTTATCTATCTGGAGAAATTTTCGTAAGTTGATAACATTTAAAAATGTCGCCAAGTTGGCGATATTCCGCTAAATTCGTCGCCAAAATCTCGCCAAGTGTTATGGACGGAGAAATAAGTTATTCTTACAGCAGACTATTGGCGTTCAAATACAGAAGTATTACTCAAAGTATCTTTTCTCGTGAATGGAACGAGTTAAATCCAAGAGAATGATGTCACCCAATTTATCGCATGATATAACACATGAAAAGTGAACATGTTTCTTAACAGTTAATTTTTTTTTCTTTATGGAATTTTGTGATAAATTTATTTGAAAAATGTGCAATATCTCGAGAACGGTTCCTGCTAGCATTCTAAACTTTTTGTCAATCGTTTTCTAAGGAAACATTACATAAGAAATGTCTATTTGCGTAACTTTATTAAAGGTTTTGATTTTTTGATGATTTTTTCAAAATTTCACTTGAAAATTTAGGGGGGGGGGGTGTCTGAACATTTGATTATGTTTTAAAACAATAGGCTTCCAGTATTCACGGATTGTGATTTTTGTACCAAATTTCATTCGAATCGTTCCATTCGCTCATGAGATATCGTCTCCACAGACTCACTGACACACACACATACATCACCTCAAAAATGTTCGATTCGTGATCAGGGATGCTTGAGACGTGCTCTCCCGTCGAAAACTCGAATTCGAATTTTCGACCTCGTCACAATACTTTCCTTATACATTATGTATATAAGAAAAGTAAAAAAGAGCAATTTTTTATTGCTCAACTGACGAAAATGACCGTACGAAATGGTTCCATCAATGTATGGAAAATTTCCCAAAATTGCAGGATTTTGTTTACAACGGTGAATTAAAACTAAAAAAAAAAATTTCAAGTAAAGCTAAAATTAATTCACTATCAGCAGAATATTTTAGAACCAATTTTTGAAGAAGAAATTCCACCCTTATATGGAAAGGACATCAATAAAGTTGAGCTTCATTTGGACAAAGCCTCTTGTCACACGTCTGAATTAACTGCTGCATATGTAGCAACTAGCCGCCTTTGGCGACCGCTTGTTCGCTACCCTTGAAAATTCTGACTGTGGCAAACTCGCTGGCGCGACCTACCAGAAAGGTGTAAGGTAACTATTTAGACGGCCAGGAAGTGTCACCCAATTTAGACCGGAACCCAGTGGAGGGAAGCATCCACGGGGACCGTACCCTCCTTCCCCTACGACCAATCTCTCGGAAGGACTTACGGACCCACATGTTTAACGTGATCGTACTCCGTGTGAACACGGCGACAGTTTTGGCAGTGGCGGGAATCGAAACCGGGGCTACCGAGTGTAATTCCCGCGCGTTAATTTAAATTTTATAATGACCATATGCTAAGCTCTTAATTCCACCATCTTCATTCCATCGTTCCATCATTTAAAATATCCAACGTTTCATCATCTAAAATATCCATATCGTTCCATCATTTAAAATATAAATATAATGATTTCACCCGATGTATACAATACATCGCCATAGTTCAATCCACCATAATTCAATCATTTAAATTTTATAATGACCATATGCTAAGCTTTAAATATAACGTAATTTTCTAACCCGCCAGAAACCGTCGCCATAGAAACGCGGAGCACGCACGTGGGGAAAATTCGGAACTTCGCAGAGTTCTCCGAGAAATTTAAAATCATTACTTCCTTAAAATTCCGATCCTGCGGCCATTTTTAATTATTTCCGGACCAGATTGGGCTTGTAAGAATGCCTGATGTTTGAGCTTTCTAAAAAATGTAAATTATTACTGGAAATAGTCGGTACTTTCCCCGATGCGCGGATTTAAAAACGAAAATTTGTTTTTTTTTGAGCCGAAAGTGACTTTTGTTTTAAAATCTTTAAAAAATATTAGAATTTGTCTCTGAGATTTGAAATTGATATATTTTTACTCGCAATTGTCTGCTCTTTCCGGTCGTGTGATTTGTTCTTTTCTACGACGTCTGGATGGTGGAGAAAAAGGTGAAAAAAAAAAAAAAAACGGTCGAAATCGCATAAAACATTAAATAACAAAAAAAAATAATTAAAATTTTAAAAATCGATTTTGACGTGTCCCCTCCCGCCCCCCTGGGTCTCCGATTGCCAAATTTCGTAGCTCTCCGACACGCGGTCGCTGAACGTATAGTGTATAATAGACACACACAGACATTGCTTTTTATTATATAGAAAGAAAGAATCAGAAACAGGAATAAAATGTATTCCATTTAATGAAATATATTAAAATCATGCGATGTTTCTCTTATGGATTTTTGCGCTTTCGGTTTGTTAAAACGAGCCTTAGGAAAACGGCATCCAAGAACACTGAACGGACTTTGGAAAACGGCCCAAGAGGAGTGGGATAAACCACTGAAACTGAGTATGCAAAATTTACATTTATAATCTTTCATTTGAAAAAGGAATTGAGAATGTATATTCAGCAAAAACCTATTATACCATAAAACCTATTACCATTGAAACCATATTTAGGTATAATGTTGTTATACAGATTTTAAAACCACAGTAAACTATTGTTAAAGTACCCATTTGATACAGTTTTTAACTATTCTGACAATGTTCTTACAATGTGCAGATTCCTTCATTTTCGTACTTCGACCCTTTTTAGAATCCCATAAGTGGATGGATTAAAGAAAGTTTGATGTTCTCAAACAAAAGATACCAGGAACAATTTTAAAGTGCAAATTTTAAAGTTTTTTTGTGCGCAAACTAATATAAAGACACCCCTTATCCAGTCATTTTTTGCATATGGTTCTGTAGAAAATATTATTCCCTATCAAATATCTTGGAATTTGCTCTATGCATAATGGCAAAATAACAAGGGGTGGTTCTTTTTTTCTTTCGCAGTTGTATATATACCTTCTGCAGCTCCATGATTAATCCTAGAGCAACTCTAGCTTAAAACTAGAACACTTCAGATTTCACAATTCATATACAAGTTATCTTACATTATTTTAAAATGAATTTAAAAGTCTTTCTTCAAAATTTTAATTTCTTTGGATCTGGGTGGTCTAAGTTATTCTACCTAGTTATGATTTCAGTTTTAAAATGTGTTTTATAAATATGTTGGTTAGTGGTACTTTGTTTTCCTATTAGGATCTTCACATTTTAATATCTTCTATATTAGTAGCAATTTCGTTTTTCTGTAGCAAATTAATTTAGCAATAGCAAATTAATGTAGCAATAAATATGCAGACCTTTTGTTTTCCTATTAGGATCTTTACATTTTAATATCTTCTATATTAGTAGCAATTTCGTTTTTCTGTAGCAAATTAATTTAGCAAATTCTGTAGCAAATTAATGTAGCAATAAATATGCAGACTTTGTTTACTAAATCATGCAAAATTTTGACACAAACCTAACTTCATACCCCCAATTTCTCGCATAAAATTCCCAACTTAAATATACAAAATTGGACAAGAATTAGGAATATTTTCAATTCATATGTGCAGTAAAAGTATGTCGCATTGTACTAATCTAACATTATTTTCAATCTGTTCATATCAAGATATAATAGTATATCATATTTGGTGTAAATGGAATAAAAATTAAGATATAGTAAAATATGTATGTACATACTGTTCAAGAAGATGATTAATATTCAGAAAATAATGCTTCCATATACACACAACATACTATTTTTGCAGTAAATTAAGATCCAATCAGTTGAGTAGCTTTGGAGTTATTGCTAAATATTATAAAATGCAATTGTGATTGGTTAAGTAGTTTTTAAAATATTACAATATAGTGCAAAATATCTATGTATGTATGCAGTGATTGGAAAAACTACTTATCTTTTGTAGTAAATTACAACTACAACTATTTTATAACTAGGTTTACCATACATCCCATTTTGACCGGGATTGTCCTGGTTTAAAAAAAAGTATGCCTTGAAGTCCTGACTGGTTTGTCATTTTGACCCCGTTTGAAATTTATCTTTTGGAATAAAATTTTGATGAGAAACAACAATTCTTGTGGCTAAGGGATTGTGATATTGCATTAATTGCAATTAAAACAAATGCAGAAAAAAAAAATTAACGAAGCCCTTGAAAATGCTGTTGTAAGTACGTAAATGAGCCGTTTGATGAAGTGGTGATTGCTAAGAAATTCCAGTCTTTGAACTGCAACACATAGAAAACAATGGAAGTAAACTGTGAAGAAAAGGAACTGTAAAGATTCAATTTTTGATAAAATTTCAGGGATCAAAAATTTATAAAACTGAATTTCATCCAAGTTATGCAGTACATTTTTTGCCTACCAGACACTTCCGCTGCTGTTGAAAGGGCGTACATTATGAACAATGTTCGGTCTGAAGAATGAGGTAGAATTGCTGAATCAACTATAGATCTAATGCAGGTGTAAAGTTGTGAAATAAACATTGATCTGAAATGTTAAAACTTTTGTGATAAAGTTAAAAACAACAAGCAGTCCATTAAAAAGTTTGCAATAAATATATGAATAGTCGAAATCTAATAATTAATGTCTTTCTTATGTATAAGGTTTCAATTTTGTTTTCTATTAATCAATAAATAATTTTTTTTTATTTAGTATTTCATTTTGTCCCAGTTTGGAAAACAATTTATTTGGTAAGCCTATTTATAACAAATGTAGTTTACAACAAATTAAAAAAAAAAAAGTAGCAATTTTAACTGCTAAATAGTCACTACAAAGCCACTTTTGAAACAGGATCAGACCTACAAAATATAAAAATCTGGAGAGTTTTTCTATCTCAAATAAACGTCAATGTATCGACATTTCTCACAGCCAAAGAAAAAATATTCTAGTTAATTACATACTAAGATTGTTTATGTACTGCTTGCCATTCTGTGCTATGTTACTATGCTGTGCTGTTTAATTTACCATGTATAGTAAGGAAAGCAGCGTAGTATAGTAATATTTCATAGAACAACAAACAGTGCAAACTCTTGAATAGAATCTCATTCAGAAAACAATGATCAAATGATGTTCTTGAGTGCAAGAACTTTTGAAATTTGTTTAATTTTTTTTAATAACATTTTAATAAATCACAACCCTTCTAGTATTACCATTCAATATTAAGGAAATTACTTGTAGTGAGAAATAATTCACTCATGTTAATGGTTCAGTTCAAAATGATGACGTAGTTACTCTTTACTGTGTATACACAAAACATGCAATGCGTCCAAAATCGACAATTACAAATCTATGACAATGCCTCTCATATGACGGAATTCAAAATTTGTAAAACATTACCTTCCATTTAGTATCATTTTTATCAACTTGGTGACATTTTCGTCAATTCGATAATATTAAAAAAAGTTGCCCAATTGGCGACATATTACCAAATTCATCGCCAAACGTTACGTACGGATTGAGAAATAGATTATTCTTATATTCTTTCCAAGATATTGAATTCCCCTCGATTTGGTGACATTTTTATTAATTTGGCAATATTCTAATCAATTTGGAGAAATTTAAAACAGCCACCATATTTGTTGTCAAGTAGGACTGTTGAATTAACAGACAAACACAACTGAAGCATCATTACAATATCATCCCCTAGCACAAGTAATTTTATTGATTTGGAGTCATTTTTATCAATGTGGTGACATTTTCTTTAATTTGGTGCCAATTTAAAAAATTCGCCAAAATTGTAGCCAAGTGGGGTGGTAGGAGTAACAAAAGCTACCAAAATAGTACAATACTATTTATATCCTTTCAAAACACAATTTCATTTGAGTCATTTTCTTTAATTTGGCGACAATTAAAAAAGTTGCCAAGTGGGGCGGTAGGCGTGACAGGACAAGTGCTACCAAAACAGTACAATACTATATATCTCCTTTCAAAACACAATTTCATCATCAGTTTTATTGATTTGGCGATATTTTGATCAATTTGGCGACATTTATAAAAAGTAGCCAAATTTGTCACCAAGTGATTCGACTGACAGATGAAATCTACCGAAACATCATATTATCGCACTTTCAAAATACAGTTAATTTCATTTGGTGTTATTCATATCAATTTGGCAACATTTTTATTGATTTGGCGACATTTTAAAAAGTTGCCAAGAGAGAAAGTTGGTGTGATTGACAAATGCTACCAAAACATCACAATACCATTTCCTTTTAAACACACTTTTATTGATTTGGCGATATTTCCATTAATTTGGCAACATTTTAATGAATTTGGAGATATTTTGATCAATTTGACAATATTTTAAAAAGTCAAGTGAGTAAAGTGGAATGGATGGACTTAACAAACGCTTCTAAAACATTACAATACAAGACACAATTTCATTAATTTGGCAACATTTTCATCAATTTGGTACTATTTAAAAAAGTCGCCAAGCTGGCGATATCCTGCCAAATTTGTCATAGAATTTTTTGCTAAATTTTGGTGACGAATTTTTAATTGTTTAAATTTCGATAATTTTTTTTTTGGTTAATGCTAGCAAATACCGTTTCTGAAACTGCTTGCTTTATTCTGCAATTTCTCATTTTTTGAGGCAGTTTCCTAATTTTTTTCGTATCTGGTTGTTTTTACATCAGTAACTGCTATATTTTCCTCTTTTTGATGCAATTAACTAATTTATTTTCAAATATTGTCTTTTTTTTCCTTATTTGCTGTAATTAATAATATAAACATCTTGATCTATCTATTTCTGGGTAAAGCTTGGCGAAATTTTTGGCAACAAATTTGGCGAGATATCGCCAATTTTGCGATTTTTTTAAATGTTGTGAAATTGATGAAAATGTTTCCAAAGCAATAAAAATGATGCCTAATTGATAAAAATGACACCAAATCAATGAAATAAATTGTGTTTTGATGGGAAATAGCATTGTAATGATGTTTCGATAGTTTGTCCGTCCCAGTCTAACCATCCCACTTGGCGACAAATTTGGCAACCTTTTAAAATATCGGCAGATCGATAAAAATGTCGCTAAATTGATAAATATGATGCTAAATCAATAAATTGTGTTTTGAAAGGGGAGAGTATTGTAACTATATTTCAACAGTGTTTGTCTGTCAGTCCGACTTGGTGACAATTTTGATGAGTTATTTTAAATGTCTCAAAATTGAACAAAATATCACAAAAATGTCACCAAATTGATGAAAATTCAATGTCTTGGAAAGAATATAAAAATCTACTATAAGAAAAAGCCATTTTCCTTGTTCATTCGTTGGTGACGTTTGTAAAAAATTTGGCGAGATGTAGCAAATGTCACCAAATTGAAAGTAATATTTTGCAAATTTTGAATTCCGTCATATGACGGGCATACCTTCTAGATTCAAGATAATTAAATAACATACATTTTCATTGTAACAAAATCCCTTCGAATTTCTCATAAGAAAACAAAGACTTCTAAAAGCTTCAACGATCATTTACCGTATATGTTCCTTAAATGGGAGCTTACAATCAAAATACACATATAGATCCTTAAAACCTTGACTTTGCTTTAAAAAACAACCACTTATGGAATTTTAAAAGTAAACACACATTGTATAAAGGATAAGGCAAAACCTAAACAATGTAATTAAGCACTTTCTTTACCTCAACAGAAAAATTCCTGCCATCCGCCTAACCATAAAATTACTACTTTCAATAATTTTGCTCATCATGCTTCGAATGTTTGAATATTTTTTTTACTGTCGATTTGCTCAATTCCGAGATTAATTATTTAATTTTAGTTGTTGCTGTTGATCATGGTTTCTCTTCTAGCATTGTTGATCGTGCTATTAAAAACCTTTTAACCATAGCAAACTTATTTCTGAAAAGGATTTCAATGATACTGCTATTTTACCATTTTTTTCAAAAAATCAATAAGCAGATAGCTAAAATTCTTTAAAAATTCAATTTTAACATTGTGTTTACACCTATTAATAAATTTAGATTTATTACTAATTTTACGGATCCTATAGAAATTTCGAATAATTGGGGGCAATTAAGAGTATTTCTTGCCAGTGTGGTCTTTTGTATATATATGTCAACTAAACGTGCCCTAAAATTTCATATAAAAGAATATGAACACTATGTAAAAAAAAAAAAAAAAAAAAAAAAAAAAAAAAAAAAAAAAAAATATAGGAATTTTTCGTTATTTTTATTCTATTTTTGCTTCTTTCATATTTTGGGGCAATTTTGTGTGACGTTTTGACTTATTTTCGTCTTGTTGGTACTCCTAATATTGTTCGGATTTATTTCATCTTCTGGGGATATTTCTGACTTTTGGGTCACTCTAATCTTGTGTGTTAGTTTTCTGTTTCAGACTGTTTAGGTTATTTTTCATTTTACTTTTTGATTGGAAACTCAGACAGATTTTTAAGCTACAACATGAATATATACAGGGTGTCCCAAAAACATTGACTTTAGCTTTTATTCCTTAAATATTGATCTTAGACATATATAATAAATTACAAAGTTGCGTAAAAAAAGATGCAGAATTTTATCAAATCGATAAAAATTTTCAGGGGATTAAATTTGAAGAAATACAAAATTTAAATTTTTATACGGCCCCAATACAAAAACATTTCCAATGAGTAAAATGTGTCCCATACACTAATAAAGTGATGTACAAAATTTCAGCATTTTATCATAAAAAGTCCCAGAAATATATTTAAACAAAGTTGGTAAGGGATTAATCACAAATTAAAATGTAAATGTTTACTCTAAGAGTGCAAATGATGCAATGCAGAAGTGCATCATAGGCAAATAATATCTGCTTCTTATCTTTAGATTTACTTACAGTTTTTCAAAAATATGCTTCCTGAAAAATACCTTAAAATTTAACATGATTAATTACAGAATAAAATTTAGAATAAAATTTGGAAAGGCACAATCAAAATGAACAGCTTACAAATGTATGCATATGCAAATATCTGCCTCTGATCAGTGCATCACATAATCACAACAGACGCATCATCACATGAGAAAGTTGTTTTTGTTCTGCTTTTGATCAATCGCCTCGCTTATGCAACTGTAGCTTATGCAGCCTGGCAGTCTGAGTGACCCTTAAGTATTTCACATTTCTGCTACATTTTGAAAGTGTAGTTAGCGTGTACCGATAGTATGTCGCAATACAGCAACAAAGAACTTTTGGAAATGCTTATGCTGTACAGTGTATGTAATTGCAATGCTAACGAAACTGCACGGGAATATCAACATACTTTTCCCAATTCTCGACATCCTTCTGGGAGATTTATTTCCCGATTGGTGCAACGAGTGCGTGAAAGAGGAAGCATACATCGTGTAGGTGGACTAGGTAGGCCCAGACTTCACTCAACTAATCTAGAAATTGATATTTTGGCTTAATTTTGCAGTCATCTGCATAGTAGTGTTCGTACCGCTGCTTCAGAAATGAATGTACAACGTGCAACAGTGTGGGGAATACTGAGATTGAATAAATGGCATCCGTTTAACATTCATGGTGTGCACAGACAGGAGCCAACATATTATCAATGTCATCTAGATTTTAGTAATTGGGCTTTAAATCAGGAAGATGCAAATCCCTCTTTCCTGAAAAAAGTAATTTGGACTGAGGAATGCTGTTTCAAACAAGATGGATACATAAATCTTCAAAATGAACACTTCTGGTCTGACACAAATCCATTCGTGGTACGTGATATTCATCATCAGAAGCAATTTTCTGTGAATGTATGGTGTAGTATTTTCAGAAATTGTTTGCTTGGACACATACTGTATGATCCCGGTCGTCCACTTTGTTGCTCCAAGTCCTCTGGACGAGCCGGACGGCCTGGGGCTTTCACATACTGTATGATGGGGGCGCGGTAGCCCATTGGTTAGCGCGCTGGAGTTGCACTCGGTAGGCCTGGGTTCGATTCCAGCCACTGCCAAAACTGCCGCCGTGTTCATGCGGAGTACGATCACGTTAAACATGTGGGTCCGAAAGTCCTTCCGAGAGGTTGGTGGTAGGGGAAGGAGGGTACGGTCCCTATGGATGCCTCCCCCACTGGGTTCCGGTCTAAATTGGGTGGCACTTCCCGACCGTCCAAACAGTTACCTTACACCTTTCTGGTAGGTCGGACGGTTTGGGTTTCAACAACAACAACAACATACTGTATGATGGTACATTGAAGGGTGATAGATATGTTAATGAGATTCTGAATGCGGTTATTCTTGATTTTATGAATGAACTGTCCTTAATAGCATTTCCACATGTATGGTTTCAACAGGACAGATCTCCAGCTCACCATACTACAGTTGTGAAACACTGGTTAAATAATGAGTTTCCAGTCAAGTGGATTGGCTTGCAAGGGCCAGTCAAATTTCCTCCTAGATCGTCCGATTTAACACCTATGGATTTTTATTTGTGAGGTCATTTATGCACAACTGTTTATCTGTCACCTCCCTTAAATAAAGCAGAGCTGCAACAACGCATTCAAGATGGTTGTAGTGACATCACCGAACAAGAACTTGATCGAGTGCACAGAAGTGTTATTAGGCGAATGCAGCTCTGCATTGGCATGGGTGGAAAATATTTTGAACAAGCTTTGTAATCTTTGTGCAAAGTTATTATTTCTACACAGTGTAGATACTTTAGTACCAATAAATAGCAAAATTATTATTTATTTATGTAATCATTGTTTTCTTTCGTAATTTCTGTATGACCCCTGAAAAGCAATCTGCGGACATGATTTTTCCCTCTAAGAACCTATGTCGATGCATCGAAAAGTGGTTTAAGTTAGCATTTTTGTCTTTTCATATCTCTGGGACTTTTTATACAAAATGCTGAAATTTTGTACATCACCTTATTAGTGTATGGAGCATATTTTACTCACTGGAAATGTTTTTGTACGGGAACCGTATAAAAATTTAAATTTTGTATTTCTTAAAATTTAATTTCCTTGAAAATTTTAATCGATTTCATAAAATTCTGTATCTTTTTTATGCAATATAATTTCTTATATGTCTAAGATCAATATTTAAGGAATAAAAGTCGAGGTCAATGTTTTTGGGACACCATGTATACCTATCCGTTTCTTTCATTTGTGCCATTTCATAATTTTAATTTCGGGTTTGTTGGCCATCTTGCACTGAAGAAGATAAGTTAACAGATAATTGAAACAACTGTATTATGCATTATTTATTCGTTACTACATTGTTTATGCTTTTCTCTTAAGGTATACTCTGTAAGGTATAAGACAGAATTCTCGGATTCCAAGAGAATGTCATAGTAGAACATTTACTAAGATATAAATGATTTTCTAAACACCAACTAGTCTAATTAAATCATCAATGGAAATCAATGCAATCAGTGATAGATCTAACATGTTTATAAACTTCTATATCATCCGAAAATACAAGACATTTAAAAATTTTCACAATGCAAGTTAAATCATTGATGAATAAAACAAATGGCATTGGATCCAATTCAGATCCTTGTAACACCCACTAATGAACTAATATATAACTTGGAGTTATATCCACCACACGAAAAGAACATTTTTCTTTCGCAAATAAAAAGTAAACCCATTTAATAAGGTTTAAATCAAATTTTGAACCAGAAACTTTCTGGCACAAAGTACAAAAATCTGCAGTAATTCTTTAGAAAAATCAGTGTATCAATTTGACTTTTACATTACAAATTATTACCAATTTCATTATTAAAAAAATGAAGATTGTTGATAGTTGAACATTTCTTCTTAAAACCATGCTGATCGATCAAAATATACACCATGTCTACCAAAAAGAGATGGAAACAAGTCTGTAATTTTAAACAAGCTTCATATTCCCCTTCTTAAAGATAGGGCAAATTTTTGAAGCTTTGAAAATGTCTGGAAATGGCTTATTCCAGATGGATAAGTTATAAATTATTAATAGAGAATAAATCACTACATCTTTTAACAATAAGTTGACACACCATCAAAATATATCGAATTACTATATTTCAATGATTTAATTACCATTAATTATATTCCTTGAAGATATTAACTCAATAGACACCAGTTAACCATTAATATTTACATCTGCTAAACTTGTAAGTATTTAAATTTTAAAGATTGCTAGCCACAAAAACAGACATTAAGTATACAGAAAAAGCATTCACAATGTCTCATTGTAAATTTTCTATTCAAAAATTAAGATTATTGTTAGGAGCATTATCAATATTTAAAATATAGACTGTTATATGACACTCTAAACTTGTGTTTAATGGTTTTTCAGAGATTAATGAAATGCATCTTTTCTATATTTCTATCACCCTACAACTTATTTGGTTCCTGAATATGTGTGTGTGTGAATAGGATAACTCAATAAAGACAATATCTATTGGTATAAAATTTAATAACCAAATACATTATGCGAAAACTGTAATTGGTGATTAAAACCCAAATAATTTGTGTTTTAGGAAATTTATAGCATTATTTCCTATGGAAAACAATGATAATTCTCGAAATAATGGTGGTAGTGAAGAATATATTTGATAATTTGAACTATCCTATGGATGTTAATGTCATCCCAATAGTATTTAACAAGGAAATAAGAAAGAAAAAAAAAAGCCAAACCCATCCATAGGCTTCACTATAAGATGTTGTCAACTTAGAAAAATAAATTTTAGAGAATTTTTAGGTATAATTTTGGGTACTATATCTGAAAAAAAAAAAAAAAAAAAAAAAAAAAAATTGACAAATAGAGTTAAACACTAGAATATGAATGTATGAGAAAATCCGAGTGGAGATACACTACAGATATTTTTAAGTGCAAAAAATTGACTAAGGTCTGTGATGTAAAAAGGTTTAAATTTTTTTTCTAAAATTTTCATTCATTTTTAGGTGCCAATATTAGGAAAAAGAAAAGTAAATATACATAAACTAGAAGGTATGTGGAATTCAGAATTTGCAAAACATTACCTCCCATTTAGCATAATTTTATTAATATGGTGACATTTGCTTCAATTTGATAACATTTAAAAAAGTTATGTTAGCGATATATCATCAAATTTTCTCGACAGACATTACGAATGGACGGATAGAGAAATGAGTTATTTATAGTAGATTCATCGATTTTGTGACATTTTTATCAATTTGGTGATATTTTGATCAATTTGAGACATTTAAAAGTCACCAAATTTGTCACCAAGTGGGATGATTAGACTAACAAACAAAAGCTATCATCAACATATAACAAACAAAGTCTAATCATCAGTAAAGTAATTTATAGTTCCAATCTCTACTATTTTTTACAATACAAAAGTAGAAAACTGATCTAACAAGATCAGTATCAGATAAAAATTTGGGTGCTCTTAGACCATCAATATTGTTGTACCTCTTTTGTTTATGGTATCAGTAATTCATTAATTTAATCTGTGCATTATAGACCAAAATTCAGGGACTGCTTTGTGCACACGCCACAGAGGCTGTGGTCCTATGGCCTCTAAATTTGTCATGATGGCCTAAAAGTTTTTTAAATAAATGAGAATGTCGGTGACATGTAAGAAAATCTCAGCAAATTATTCAATATCACTGAAACTGGCTGTCCAAATAGATACTTTACCCCTACTGGTAGGTCGGACCATCTGGGTTGAACAACAATATGTCAGAAAAGTGAATGTTATATAATCCCAATTCACATTGCAACTTGTCTTAAATATTTATTTTTAACAGTATAAGTAAATATTAAAATGTTTAACAGGAGACCCCCAACTGCAATTAGGCACTGGTCCTTATCTACCGTAAGTCAGGCCCTGCCAAATGAATCTGTGTAAATAAAGGACTATGTTCTGTTTAGGGACTGGAAATTGTATTTAGAAAAGATTATGTAGCACAAAAGCTTTAGTAATAATAATGCTACTGAAGACAAAATCATGCTGCATAATAATGAAAAATATTGCTTACCTAAATTTTAGTGGGAGCAGGGGTTCATTTTATTTTCTGTGAAATAAAAACTAAAAAAAAAAAATAAAAAAAAAAGAATTTTTTTTTTTTTTGTTGATGCCCTAATGCTTAACATCAAAATTAGTTTTTTTGACATTAAAATAGCCATTAAACCAAACCAAATTGAAAAAAAAAATGTAGTTTCAGGTACATTTTGGAAAAGAATACAAGAATACTTAAAATAATTTAAATCTATCAAGACTACAAAATCAAGTAATTTAACAATCCTTGCCAAATTTATCAGATAGTTAATCATATGGCATAGATAGTGCCCCAACTAAATCTTAGATTATGAGCTATTGATATCAAATCACTAGAACTTAATACACTCTTGATATGCCATGGAATAATACTGTTTTATTTTTAAAAACAAATTGCCTACTACTAACATGTAAACACACTATTTTCAACTTTGTTATACAAAGAGAAAACTGAAGTTAAACAATAAAGAATTTTATTTTATTCTTTTAAATAACTTACAACAGTATTTGATTAGACTGCTGAATTTAGGGAAAATATTTTAAAATTTAAAATTGCAGTAAATAACAAACATGCCATTTAGGGATACAGAATGCCTTTAAATCATATATTAAATACATGCAATTAAGAACATTTTGATCTAAATCACAGAATTTGAAGAAATAAAAGATCTATTCTATGTTATACACATTAAAATGTATAAATTTCTAATAGCATAAATGCGTGCAAAAATCTTAATATATATGAAAACGATTATTTTACATGTACACAAGTACAGTGGCCACCGCATATCACAGTGTTTTTAAAACTGTTTTGGTTGCAGAACCCTATTGAAATTCAATTTGATGGAGATGAGATAAAGTGCTATTAATTAATAAGATTGCATTGTAATTCAAATCATGAAATTCAAATTTTACATGTTTTATCAATTTTTAAGAACATTTACACAAAACTATTATGTCACAGAACCCCAAGGGTTCCAAGGAACAAACATTTAGGTTTACTACTTAATCGACTCAGCTGCTTACTTGAATAAAACAGGTTAAAAAGTGTGCAAAAATTGTATGATGCATTTGTATATTAGTATATGTTTTTATGTAGTTCCTAACAATGCATAAGCTATATCCCATGTCATGTGATCTAGATTTAGTTTTTTAAAAAATCATTTTAATTAACTGTAAACTATATTTCCCGTATCAAAACATTGGATGGCAACATGGGTTTATAAAAATTTGTTTGACTCAATTTAAGTTGACTTCTATAGAAAACAATATAGTAAAAATATAAAATGACTTCTAATATTTTTAAAACAAATTTTACTTTGCCATGACAAACCTGTCTCTAGATGCTATATATGAAATATGTAAAAATGATCTGGTGGTTTTTTGCTGTATTTCATATAAAGAGACAGACAGACTAACCGATTACAATAGTTGTGCTTTCATATTTACAGGATATGATCAAAATTTTGGAAAATTTGCACATAAATGACTTTTTTAAACTCCGCTTTAAGAGGCAGTACTTGATGGAAAAAATCATATCTCTGTGTCTAATCTACATATCTCCACCAAATTTTTACCATATATCAATAAAAATGTCTAGATTTCAGAGGATAAAACTGTATAAATATTGTCTATGAGACACAAAAATTTAATTAATTTTATTAAAAAAAAATTTAAGCGCAAAGACGTCTTTAATGACAAAGTATTAGGGCATGAGGCACAAGAGTTATCAGGTTGTTCTTTTTAACACTTTACAACATAGTTGAAAAGTGTTTATGACTTTGTTCATTCTATCTATCTGTCTGTCTGTCCATTCACATGATGATAACTGTCCTAAAAATGACTGTATCAATATGAAATTTTGGTATGTTGTTCAGACGGTCTGTGGGACCTATGGGAATATAAATGACTTCCAAGAGGTTGGTGGTAGGGGAAGGAGGGTACGGTCCCTGTGGATGCCTCTCCCACTGGGTTTCGGTCTAAATTGGGTGGCACTTCTCGACCGTCCAAACAGTTACCTTACACCTTTCTGGTAGGTCGGACGGTCTGGGTTTCAACATCAACAACCAGTATTATATGAAGAGATCACATGACCCACTTCAAAATAAAATATGGCATCCATCTTGTGTCAAAATCGTGATTTTTAAAGTTCTTTTTAATTTATATGTAGTGTTGTATCCATCCTAAAACCACTTTATTTTTACTTAATTTCTGTGCATCTACATTCTGAAACAATGCAATTACAATATATTGGAGTTTAAATGATCATCAAGCTTTGATTATTTCTACGACGAAGCCTAATTTTTGCTTATGGAGAATGTAAACACTTGAAGATGTAGGATGAGTTGTATAAGAATTGCTGAATTTCTTTAACACAAAATTATTTAGCTTTGGAGTCTGCAATATAGCTGATATGAATGAAACATTCATTGATTTTACATAGAGGACAGATGATTTTATAGCAGACTATTTTGATGAAGTTTTAAGCATAGAATTAAATTACTTTTACTTAATGTAAGTTTTTAAATAAAATAAATTATTGTAGTATTGTGATGAATGAAAGGAGTGGAATAAAAGTGTATTAATGAAATATTTACAGCTTTTACATAGAGAGCCAGGTGATTTATATTTAAATGACGTCATTTGAATAAAGTTCATTTTTTCAATGACGTTTTAAGTTTTCAAATATAACAAATTATTGTAGTATTGTGATAATTCTAAAAATATTACCGCTGAATGCATCGCATTTTAGAGATGTTTAAACTGGGCAACTTATATTTTAATGACGTCAATTGAATAAAGTTCATTTTTTTTTATAAAGTTTTAAGTTTTCAAATATAATAAATTAATGTAGTATTGCGATAATTTTAAAAATATTACTGCTAAATATATCACATTTTAGAGATGTTTAAATACAACTGTATTGCAGTTGGAAAGTGTTTCATAATCAATGATTTATGCATGATTGATCCTTCTTGTTTTAATTGAACTTAAAAAGATATGGCCTAAATGGCCGTGAAAGAAAAATAGTGGCATTATGGGAAGGAATTAGTAACATGAATGATTCCCCATATCTTAGTAAGATAAGTGGGATGTGGCGATATTAATTTTTAAGCTTATCAAAACGAGTCCTAATTTCAACTGTAACTTAAAAGTTAGCCTCGACTTTTGACGAAAGTTAGTAATTAATACATCCCCGTTACCTTACCGTGTATTGTCAATCACTCTTTGAGAGTGCATACCAGAAGCTGCTCTGGTTTAACATGCATTGAATTCACATAAACAAATTTAGGCCATCAATTAAGACACAGTTTTTTTAAATTTCAAAGATCGCAAATTTATTATTATTATTAAATAGCATATCTTGGCTATATAAGTATATATATATATATATAAAATTGCAATTGCTAAGTTTTTCATTAATGAACCAACATTTTGATAATCAATCAAATTTCATTGCAGGATCTATTCATAAAAGGCATATCTGCTTTTAAAGGCTGGATTTCCAATTCACATTTCCAATTCAATTTCCATTTCAATTCTTGGATTTCCAATTCAATTCTTGGATTCTTAAATACATGTGTACCACATATTATTGTTGTATGTTGTTTAGATTTTCGACAACAGATGAACAGACAGAAATCATCTTTTATCATTATAGATATGAAGAGCTTAAATTACAAAATTTAGTGATGTAAAGAAAGCTCATGACAAGAAATTTGTTTATCAAAATAATTGAAATAACAAAAACTGGTATACCACACTAAATTTACAATTAAGTGATAAAGATTTAATAGGTATAAGGCATTTATAGCTAATTGGGATAGTCAACCAATAGAATAAATTTGTCTAATAAGCTAAGTGCTTGAATAATTAATCTACCATTTCATCTGAGATTCTTATTGTACTGGCATTATATAAAATTCGCCTTCTTTTCAAAGAAGTAGTACATCTTTTTAGAATCTTTGATGATGGAAGGACTAACACAAGAAATTGTGTTACACACAGAAACATGATAGATGTTTTCTTTCTGTGAAGGCCAGTGCAGGCCATACGGATGCATGACCTTTACTTTTACAACACCTCCATCCTCATGTATTGAAAATAGTAATCCAAAAAACCAGTGATTGTCATAAATACACACAAATAACGTATGAGTTTGTACAAATCTGTGGCATCATGAATGCAGGTGGTTGTCCTCCAGAAAAAAGGAAAATAGGGAAGTTTTCATCAAAATTGATTCTCTTTGTTCCTATAAAATTTCAGAAGTAAGGATGAAATGGTGAAATTCATGTGTACCAGGAATTGTTTTTGTTTTAGAAAATCAGGCTTCTAACTGTTGATGTGTTTCTGAAAATGTTCCTGTTTTGCAATCCAGAATTTTATGTTTTTGACTCTGTCCCCCAGAAATTAAGGACATTTATGTTGAATTTATAGAATTATTTTATTTTACTTATTTATTTTTTGACAGAGTTTCCTTGAGCCAGATAAATTCATTAGTATGCTGGATCAAGACTGCTCTGGTTTTGAACACATACATTTCATACTTTTTGAAAAATATATGCACAGAGATAATTAAAATCAATCAATTGCTGTATTTAAAGCATTCTGCATCAAGTAGTGAAAATGAAATGGGAGATGAAATATGAATGAAAATGTGAAAGTGTGGCCAAGAGTATATTTACTTCATTCTCCAAGATGGGTTTTTCAGCCCTCTGAATCTATCTTGATCACAATTAAAGCTAGAGAAATAATTTTTTCATAGCTGTCATGTGGCAAGCTTAGAGAAGGAAAAAAAAGAAAATTGTTTGAAATTGGTAGAATATAAGTAGAGAAAAATACTGTTCATAACTCGTTATTCTTCTTGTCATGCTTTTCTGTTGATGGGCCTACAGGCCAAAACAATTATCAGATTTTTATGATCTTTTTTTAACCTTTTCATTATGATTCAAGAGTATGCCTTTTAAAAAGAAATTTGAATTTTGGTTATTTTCTGTAGGAATTAAGTAAGAAATTAAAAATTTGTTAGGAATTTTGCTGATCAATTGGCTTTGGTGACAGAAAATAACCCAACAATGAAATCCAATAATTTTGACTAACAGCAGATATGGGTATTTCCCAATTGAATTTTGCATTGAAAATTGATACAAATACAATGCATGTGTGAAGGACACACTGACAAAATGTTACATTGCTAAAAATTTAAACCAGACATAAACCACAGTTAAGTATAGAGAAAAGCATACAACCATGAATCTCACTTTCATTTTAACAAAAAATATATTCGCCCCAAAAATATGTGATATCTCTAAACAAGAACAAATATATTGTAAAATTAACTGGAGTATGGCTCAACTTGACTTTCTCATACCCGAATCTATTTTTAGTAGCTTGGCTTTTTCCTCCCAAATTTTAGAAGAAAAATTTTGAATAATCGGTATTGTGGGTATCGATTCGTCAGTATTGATTACAAGTATAGCATGTTATCTTTCACTTTAAAGGTCATGAAAAAATCTTTAGATTGATACCATACTTGGCAATTACCTGGGGAAACTTGCCCCCAAGGGGGCTAATGACATCATGAACAAGAAAAATTGTATTGCAGCTATCTTTTATATCAATGATTGAAGCTATTAAGTTTTGTGATCATTGAGCTATAAATAAATCCTTTTATGCATGATTATGTCAAATTTTGTCCTATGCTGCCATGTTAAAAAAGTATAAAATTTCAAAGTTTTCATCCGAATTAAAAAAAAAAAAATTCTATCTAGTGCTAGATTTTTTAATAACAAAGCCGGATATAAAGTTTTGGGCAAATCCATTAATATTTGTGGCCGCTATCATGTACATAAGAAATCAATCACACAGACATCACTCCAAAATAGCCAGATCAAGGTTTAAAACATATAGGCATCAAAATTTTGAATTCAAAAATTTTGTGGAAACAATACTTTATACTATATTACATAGTATGAGAAAGTAAAAATTTGCCAATTAATAAAAACACCAGCAGGAAAAAAAAATGAAATCACATATTTTGGCACCAAGTATAATTTCATCCAGGTGGAAATGTACCACCCACTTGCAGAAAAATGCTGAAGGAGAACAAGAGATGGTTCAATATACCTTGGCACTCTGACAGGATTTCGGTTTTCACTGTATGAGAAATACTTTAGTGTAGCTACACTGCACTGAAGGAATTTTATGCATACTTCATTAACTAACAAGGCAGAATGAATGAGGTGTGCAGTGATTTTCATTAAAACCAAAATTTTGACAGAGCACCATGGTATATTGAACCTTCCCTTGTTCTCTTTTGGCATTTTTCTTATTCTAGTTATAAGTGGAAAGCATTGATGGTACATTTTCACCTGGATGGAATTGTACTTGGAGTCAAAATATGTGATTTCATTTCTTTTTCTGGCTGAGGCTTTTATTGCTCGGCTGATTTTTTTTTTACAATACAGTTGTTTTGTTTAGTGATAATATTTATGTTAATGTACAAAGTATATGATTCTCATCTAAAATAAAATTATATTTCAGAATGGCAATATCATAAATATAATCTGAACAGAAGTGATATTAATCCCACATTTTTTCTTTTATAGTCTTTTAAACCACACTTTTAGGTTCAATTAAAACAACTACAATAAACAAGAAAGATCAATCATGCATAAAGCACCGATTACAAAACACCTTCCCACTGAAATTCAATTTTATTTAAATATCTCTAAAATGTGATACATTGGGTTGTGATATTTTAAAATTATCACAGTACTACACTAAATTTCTATACTTGAAAACTTTAAACTTCATCGAAATATAAATAGTCTGGCTTTCTACATAAAATCTATGAATTTTTCATTCATATCATTTATATTCCAGACTCCAGAGCTAAATAATTTTGCGTGAGAAAAATTCAGCAATTCTTCTACAACTCACCTTACAATCGCTTGATTTGTTTATATTCTGCATAAGTTAAAATTAGGCTTTGTTGTAGAAATAATAAGCTTAGTGATCATTTAAAATAAAAAATATTGTAATTGCATTGGCATAGAATTTAGATATACGGATAATACACAAAAATAACGTGATTTTATGATGGATGCAAACTAAATATAAATTTAAACAATCTTTAAATTTCCCAATCTTCACACAGAAAAAAAAAAAAAAAGCATGCCATATTGTTTTTATTTTGCAATGAGTCACGTGATCTCGTCATATATCATGAGTGTAATTATTATTTCAATTTTTATTTAAAAAACTACCCAACATATTTTGCTGAAATTTTATTTTACATATTTTATGTGATAATTTGGATATTTCCTAATATTTGTAAATGAATTTGTTAATTTTAACTTTACTTAAAAAATGTTTGAAAAATTAAATCCCATGTATTTTATTTTTTCAACCCAGGAAATCCAAAACTAATTGGGTGATATTATTCATTTTTATTCCCATACGTTCCACTGACCGATTCAACAACATACTAAAATTTCATTTTGATAAAGTGAGTTTTATGGCATATCATGCGAACGGACAGATAGACACATACACAATGACCAAAGTCAAACACTTTTCAACTATGTTGGAAAGTGTTAAAAACTGGTAACTCTTGTGCCTCATACCATAATACTCAATGAATATGTCTTTGTGATTAAAATTTTGTTAATGAAATTAAACTAATTAAATTTTAGTGCCTCGCAGTAGGCAATATTTATGCTATTTTTTTTAGAAATTTGCACACTTTTACTGATATGTGGCAAAAATTTGGTAGTGATTAGATTAGACACAGAGATTTGAAATTTTTCCTGAAATACTGCATCTAAAAGTGGCGTCTTGGAATAGTCATTTATGCGCAATTTCACGAAATGTTGATATTTTATATTTTGGAAACTGTGCGGCCTAGAGAGAAAACACTTTAGAACTAGTAACTTGGTGGTAGTAACAAGTGAATAAAGTTTCATGAAAATCTGAATTAGTGGATGTCATGGTCTAAGTGAATTGAAATGGAATGACCCATAGATATATATTTCCTTTGGAATATGCAGAACATATAGTTTAGAATGTGAATTTTGAAGGTTTATTTTTCTATGCTAACTCATTGTAATGAATAAAAAACATCCCTCACCAGGGTGATTTAATTAAGTGGAGACCACTGTATTAACATGCAATGAAAATTATAATAAATACACACTATGTGCCAGCATTCATGAACATACCAGATTAAGTACAGTAATCTGATTCAGGGTCACCACTATCACTCACCCCACGATGATCTGCAACTACAAATAAGGGATATGTAGATTTTGCATTACTTTAGAATTTACTGAAATATATGTAAAATATAATGGCAAAAAGAACTTTTAAATGGCATGCAATTCTATAGTCAAATCACTACTTAATGAATTAGAAGTACAAACCAATTTTTATTCATTACGAGCTGACTGCTGTTATGTTTATGTCCAGTTCTATTAATACTTATTTTACCATCCTTATTTAAAAAATAGTTAAAGCATAACCATTAAATTAAAGGGCAAAGGCTCACAAAATGAAAATTTCTGAGTTTTCTAAATCAGGTGGGATTAAATCACCATGTAAATTTTGCACAAAATTTTCATTACATACAGCATAAGATTACTGAAAGTAGAGCAGAAGATGGTAATATGGGAAGGTCTTTTTATTAGGCTGAAAATCACATGTAATGATATATAATGATAGTAACAACTTGGTTTCAAGGTTTCAAGGACAAACCAATTAACGGAGCACCTTAGGCAGCTGGAGGCTGCCTATTAATCTCCAATCTTAAGGATCGGCTGGGAAATAGTAATAAAAGGATTTTACATGAAAAGAAGTTTCAAAGAGAACGGGCAGTGCTCTTAGATCCCGATTGTGACGAATCACAACCGAGATCTGTCGAGTAGTAATAACATGGGTAATGATACTGCTCTGTCTTTTTTTTCATTTTTTACATTATACAAAAATATGGTATAACTCTGTAGTTACACCACAGTTTTCTTATTTTTAAACCATAATGGTTATCATCATATGCTCACTTTATAGTCAATTGGAGTAGGACTCAATTCGACATAAAAATATCCATTTTTAAACAGCTCATTTTTTGCAATTTTTTCTTTTAAATCTGTATTGTTGATACAAATAATGATCACAATTGTAGCATGTTACATTTCATTTTAAAGAGCCTGAAAAATTATTTCTATTGATACCAAGTTCGATAATGTACCCCCTCAGCGTGTGTGTATGTGGGGAGGGGTAATGCCATTATGAATACAAAAATTGTATTACGGCTATTTTTCACTACAATGATTAAAACTTGTAAGTTTTGTGATGATTGAGTCATAAATAATTTCTTTCCTGCATAATTATGTCAAATTTTGTCCTATGCTACCATGTCAAGAAAATTCAAAATTTTGAAGTTTTTGCTTGAATTTCAAAAAATTCTATTTAGTTCTATATTTTTTGATAACAAAGCCAGATATAAAGTTTCATGAAAATTCATTAACATTTGTGTCAGCTATCTATTATGTACACAAGAAATTGACTACAGACAGATGACAGACATCCCTCTAAAAAAAGTTAAAACATGTCTAGGAAGTCCTAAAACGTATATTGTCATTAAAAGCTCGAAATCAAAAATTTTTGTGAAAACAATACTCTATATAATATATTCTATAAGTAAAATTGAGCCAAGTTTCTTTTATATTTCTTAAAATAAAAAGATAAATTGATGTTTTTAAAACTACAAAAAACTGCCTCATAAAATCGCATATTTTTATAATTAAATTCTGAATGTAAATTACAAACAGAAATAATTTATAAAAAAATTAATAAATTTATTAATAAAAATTTGGAATGTTATTTTGTTAATGTTTGTTAATGAAAAAAAAAAAATGATATGAAGCTGAGTTGAGTGACACTCCAGTTCATTTTCCATGTTGTTTGCGTGGATTTTGTGAGGTTGGTTATAGGGCAAATTTTTATTTTAGTTTGTTTTTATTAGTTACGGTTTAGTTAAAAGATAATTCGTTGTAAAATTTTTTTGTTGGTATGGAAGGTGATGTAGTTGAATTTAGTTGTGTATTTTTAGTGTGAATGTAATGTTACTGTTACTCATTTTACCGGTCATGTCTCTATTCATTATTAATTAGTCTTCCTGTGTTAATTAGTTCTTTCTGCATGCCATACAGTGACTGTTGCTATGTGCTGCAAAGCTAATTAAGTAATTTATCCAGCACACTTACAGGGCTGGTTGAAAGCTGACTTATAATTTTTGCTGTCGCTGTATGAAAAAATATTAGGACAAATGGAAAATCAACATGACTGGGCCGATTTGATGATCTCTAAATACTTAATATAAGATATTAAGCACATTTCTATGCATAAATTATTCTTTTAAAATCTTAATTATATTGCATTGAGCACGTTACCATATTAATAGAAACGTAGAGTGTTTAAGATCTAAAATATACCAAAATGCCTTCTTATCGCACCCTCATGCCCTTTACTGCTTCTTCAAAATATACAGTCCTCTCATACGGGAAATTGCTCTCAGGGTGTTGGAGTACAACTCAAGTTAGGAACCAATGCTTCAGCTGGAAAAACTGCTCTATTTTTACTCATCCTTACAAAGAAATGATTTATTTCTGGAAATCCTTTGATAGTATACAGCATGAAACATAAAATTGTAACTACTAAAGTTTTATTTTAAAGGTATTTATTTGCATTTGTACTTTTCATTTATTTGCAAACTGAAATTTAAGGATGACAAGCATATTTCGAGTAAACAAGGGTGAAAAAATAAAATTGTTGAAATAGAACATCATGGAAACAAACATCATGCTAAAGTGTATTCTAAAATGTGCAAAATAATACTCAACTTTACTTACCTAGAAAACATTTGCATTGTGATGTTCAATATATAATTAAGCAAAGCTACAAAGCATTAGCTGATAACAGCTAATAGAAAGTAATTGTGGTTTTTATTTTAATAATGATCTTTTTCTAATTCGATTTTGATCAAAATTATCAGGCCTCTTATGTTTATCAATTAAAATAATGATATCAAATCAAACAACATAATTTTGAGTGTGAGTTATTTACATGTTATTATCGTTTGCTAAATGGTAATAAATATATGCACATGTCCGATGATTTTGGGTTTGTTTACATTATTCGCTTTTAATGAAGTAAGAAATTACACTATTTTAAAATACCTTTTTACAGTAATATGTTATACACAATATTTTTATCTTATTTTATAATTTTCAGTTGATTCACTAAATCTTAAACCACAGTAAAAGTTCCACATGTTTATCAAAGTTTCTTTGCAAACGTATAGTTAGGCCTAACCTATATTTGACACTTCAGACATTACTTTCCGGTCACTTGAGGAAATGAATATCAAAATCGATTTAATGAGATAATTTTGAGATATTTGATTAAAGTAAATAATATTATATGAAATTTACACTAAAAATGTTCTTTTTGGAAATATTTTTGATATAAAAAAAAACTTATATTTATTTATTAACTTTCAGTGAATAAAATTTTTTCCATGATTTTTCACAGATACTCACTAGTTTTATTTGTATTGTACAGTTTGCTCCAGTCATTGTGACTACAGATATAAATAAATGGTTAACTTGTGTTCAAGGACGCTCAAAACATGCAAATCTACCCCAAATGCATGAATGGGTGTCTTTTTATATATTTTCACTATACACATACTATGTTTACAGGGAAAGTAAAATAACATTGTTCTAACAATGACTTTATTTATACAAAATACCGATTTTTTTTGTACATGGTTAATACAGCCGACTCTTGATAAATTGAGGAAAAAAAATAAATAAAAATCTTTGCAAGTGCTCATTGCTGATAATGAAAAAAAAAATCTGCTTTGAAAATCTTTAATAGTAATGATAATAATAATAATTATAATAATAAAAAAAACACTGATTGCTACAAAAAGACTCTTTCAACATTTCTCCTTTGAAAGTACAAATCTATTATAATTTAACTTCTAATACAGAAGAAGAAGAAAAAGAAGAAGAAAAAAAAGAAAAACACCGATTGCTACAAAAGACTCTTTCAACATTTATCCCTTTACATATAGGGAGAATTTACAATCTCTTGGTTTGTCCCATTGCTGTGCAACATCAGGCAATCCATGTTGGTTCACATGAAGGGGTTAAAAGCAGGAAAGCGAATGGCACTGGTTGTAGTTTTCAACCTGTAAGGTGTTACCTAGAATCTGTTGTGAAATGGGAAAGAACAATGAGAACAGGGTAGACTGTATTCACTGAAATTTTTAAACAGTGACGAGAAATGTATGTATTATTGAATGTTTTGGAAAGAATGTATAAATGTAAAAATATGCAATTGCTCTATAAACCAGTATTTACAGTATGAAAAAGGAAATGCTTTTGAAAATACTGTGGCATAAACCCAGACCTCTCGGCTCACCCTGGGTTACAATATAAAACTACTTTATAACCCATATATATATACTGGCAGTTATAACGTAAAACTACTTTAACAAAAAATCCAATAAAATATGTAGCAAAAATTGAATAAAATTAGATTTTCTTGATAACTTGGAATCTCAAATTTTTTAAGCAATCTTTGAGATTAGACTTATCAAGAGTCGACTGTATTTAAATTTTTAGTAAAGGTTCAAATTTACTCCATGTTCAAAGAAGCAGTTAAACTTCATCAAAGTAGTCAAACTTTATTGATTCATAAAGTTAATTCATGCAAGACATTTAAATTAAAAAAAAAAAAAAATCTTCAAGCTTTATAATTGGATTTTATAATTTTTCCAAACGAGCAAATTTTTTTAGTTTAAAAAGAAGATAGTAGATACATCTCATTTAAAATAAAAATTAATCTATTTGGCATAATGCTAATTTAGCACAAAATTTATAACCCAACAATGGATGCAAATTTCTACAGATTTTACATAATTGAATAATTTTACAGTTTTATTTAGTTTTATTTTTACAGTTTTATTATTTTTTAAACTTATTTTCAATATTTCAGAGTTTTCCAGGTTTTCTGCATTTTATATGTTGACATTATTTGGAATCAATTTATAATATCATATATTTATTTTTAAACAGAAGCAAACACTTTTTTGCTCATATATATTCTGCCCTATCTTTTTCAATACAAATATTCATCATGACTAGCATTTCTGATGCTAAAATTCTTTAGTGATTGGCAATACTTATTAAACCTGCAAGAATAAGTATGCAGTTTTGTTGCACCTTAATCTCATTATGAGATTTCAGTTTCTGTGTAAAATTTCCAGAAAAGTTCTAGTGCTATAGTTTGGATTGTGATAAAAAAGAATTTCAGTCATTAAATAGATAAATACTGACAAGTTACTTGATAAGCTGCTGTAAAATTGTATGCATTATAGTTATTTTGAAAAATAAAAAAATTAAGAAATTCGATTTGTAATAGATTAGTAGATTTTAAGCTTTATATAAAAGTATATTTCATACAAGGTGATTCTACTCAGTATAAAAATGACAAATTTAAGCAGAACAAAACTACATATTTTGAATTAACTGAAGTATTTTATTTTCATGAATCATAAGTACAAATTGGGATTACTAAGTATATATTTTTTGCATATGTCTTATATATATATAGACTTTTGAAGAAAATCTATGTGCAGATAAAAGGTGATTCAATATTATTTTAATAAGGAAGCTAGAATGAGTAAATTTTTAATATTTTATTAAACCATATCAATTTAAAATATTCAAATTTGACTTACATGGTTGAGTATGAACATCTCCTATAGAGACAGTACCTTCAAAGGATTCTCGTATTTCAGCACTCTAAAAAAGTAAAACGTTCATTAATATTTCATAAACATATTACACTGTGAAACTTTTTGTAAAATTACAGTACTTTCCTCCTTAGTGTGCTATTGTGTTCAATGTAGAATAGTATAAAATCACTTTACAGAATCTAGTGCAGTAGCTTATAAATGTCAAAACTGTATTTTAGATTTAAAAAAAAAAAAGATTCCACTTAGAAAAGCTTTTTTTGTAAGCTTATAATCAACTTTCTTGCAATTTTTTCATTACACTTTAAATTACAGACATTTTCTATGCACAAACACCAGGGTAGAGATAGCCCATATGGATCACACCCAGTAAACATGGATTAATCCCTGTTGCCGCTCAAAACAAGCTTCATGTTTATGCAGAGTATGAGCATATTAAATCTGTAGATTCAAAAGTCTATTACAGAGGTAGCAGAAGAATAGTACGGTCCTTATGGTTGACTCCCTCCCCCCAATTGGATTTTGGTCTAAATTGGGTGGTACTGTCCCAGCTGTCTAAATAAGTAACCTTACACTTTCAGGTAGGTCAGATGGTCTGAGTAGAAAAAAAAAAGAAGAAACGCTATAACAATGTCTAATTATTTGCTTAATGATATGTCAAGCATCCAAACTTTGCATTCCATTTCATTTTGCAAAATTTTCTTCCAAACAGAAATTGAAGACGGGCCCTCAATAAAAGTGAAAATAATAAAGTTTTGAGAAAAGTTCTGTATCTCAATAACTATTAAAAGGAATAAAGTAAAATTATGCACATCTGTACTTGAGATATTGCTGAATCAATTGATTACCATCAAAATTTATATGCATTAGAATTAGGGATGGTAATCTTGGCCAAAAATCATGATTCTCAAAGCATGAGATCAGAAATGTTAAAATCTTGGGATTTCAGAATTTATCTCCGTTATTGTAATTTATGAATTAATACTCAGCTCTAAAATTATGTTAAAAGTGTTACAGCGAGCAATGTCATCAATTTAATGAAACAAGATTCCACTAGATAGTATTAAAGCGTATTCATATTTAAAAAAATTGGATGATATAAATAAATACAGTTAAAAATTGTTTTATTTCTAATCGGTTATCCTTATACAAAATTAGATTTTCAAAATATTTTTAAATTATGTATATGTTTTCTTTTTACTGTTATATATGACATTGAATGAATTGGTTAATCAATAGTGCCAAATACTATCCAATAAAATAATGGTATAATTTAGAAACCAACTGCAGAAAAGGACGAACTTGCATAATAACACTATAAAAATATCTTTATGTAGAAAAATTGCTTTGAATCATTTATCAATAGTATTATTTTATTGCATCAAATATATTCCTTTATTACTTCTCTAGTTAAAGGGAAGTATTGTTTTTATGCCCAAAAACACTTTTTGGTGAAATAAAAGATCTATAGTGCTGGATCCCAGGTTTGATTACAAAGTTGATACAGCTTGGCATATCAATCAAACTTCTTACTATCATCAACTCATGTCTCACTAACTGTTATTTCAATGTACAAGTTGGTACTTTCCTCTTCTCACCCCGTCCAATCAAAGCCGGAGTTCTGCAGAAAGGGAGGGGGGGGGGGGGTAATATTAGCCTCTGCTCTTCAAACTCTATATAAACGATATACCACACATCCCACAGGTGAAACTCTGCACCTTTGTAGACGATACTGCGATCGTAGCAAGTGGTGGCTCTCCTGTAAACACGATCAACACCTTACAAAGCTATATCACACATAGCTTTGAGCGTTGACTCGTTCATTGGAAAATCAAAATTAATGCTTCCATGTCTAACATTGTTATTTAAGCGACTACAGAACAATCATAACTATCAAATTTGTATTAACAACAATATCCTTTTCAATCATACCATAAGATATTTGGAAGACTCGCTTGATGCCCACATAACTTAAATCCAATCTACTAAGCATGCGACTTTTACCTCTTGTTTTGTAGCGGGTCACCCCTTTCCCTGGAGAAGTTTCTCTTTTACAAATAAGTCATTGCCCCTTTGCTTTTGCATGCCTGCGCTGTATGGGGTTTGGCAGCAAAAATACATATTGGGAAATTGCCAGTTATCCAAAATAGATTTTTATGTATGATAATCAAATCTCTTTTTGTAAAAACAAGGTTATTCATGACGATCTGAATGTCTCTGGCATTGAAGAGCGATTTCGAAAACTTACCAAATAGTTCTACATAAGTAACTTTGAGAAACCCTACTTGGTAGAAGTGGTTCTGAACTGTGCGGCCGACATCCAGAAAATGCTGACCACAACACCCAAGGTGAACTTTTGAGCCTCATGCAAAAAGAAATTGCCTGCCGAATCTGCTTCCTCCAGATTAAATCAAAGTCTGCACTAAAGACGGTGCTGCAGTGTTGCCAAGGCCACACTAGGCTCAGAATAACGAGAATGTGTCATGCCCAAATTGCGAATTTAAAATAAGATTTTTTTTTTCTCATGCAAACATCAAAATCCAAAAGAAGTAACATGAGCAGGAATACTCAGCATGCTCACTGGTTTATAATAAAGCTAACAATATGTGAAATGAAATTAATAATAAATTGTAATGCTTTTATTTAACCCTTTAAGACCGGAAATATTTTCACCTTTAAATTTGATTTCTTTTCAGTCACTGACTCCAGTGACACTGAAAAAAATAATTTAAAAAATCCCCCCCCCCCCCCCCCCACAGCTTGGGGGCCACTAATATGATTGTGCTTGGTTAGGGTTTTTCTTGTTCAACACCAGAAACTTGCTCAATGTACATTTGCAAAAAAGTATTTTAACTGAAAAGTTTTACAAATAAACTAATTATAATTTTACCAACTATATTTATTTACAATGAAAATTTTTGAAGCAATTCTTAGTTTTCGAAATGCATAAATATACTGCATTTTTCATAACATGTTTTTGTATTGCATTTACAGTTTTCGTAATGGCACATGAGACCTTGAAATGTCGTTACAAAAGTGGTCACACTCATAGTATATTTTATCTGCACATGGTTTTCTGGTGGATTATAATGCCTTGCAGAAACTTTGAACTTCATCACTTTCTTCATTGTCACTTAATTTCAAAATTTAGGGGAGATGGGTATGACCCTCCCTGCCCCCTACCCAACATCTATGCCAACAGAGCCTTACTAACACAGTGACTTCGGGGCTTCCTAAATTAAACACTTGCATCATTGAAAAGTTAACGACTGCTCCCATAAAAAAAAATTATGCCACTGGAATTGGTTTGCCCAGAAAAAAGATTCATTTTGGGGATATAAAAGATCACACTAATTTAAGATCTAGAGTACGTTGGCTTCTTGGCTATGATAGAAAGTTCTAATAATTTAAATTCCATTAAAATATGTAAAAAAAAGCTTCATTTTTTATACCTTTTCTAGAATGCAATTAGTTTTTGAAGAAAATATTTTTGTTCATTTCAAATATGTCAAAAGATAGAGGGAGGCCACAGAGGGATGTCTGCCTTGGACCCCAGTTAGGCTATAAGTTGGACCTTGCATGCAAATATACATTTCATTGATTGTATATTATGTAAATATTCATGTTTTTCGTAATAATTTAGGCTATAATCAACACTCATAATACAGTAAACAAAAGTTTCTTGGAAAAATAATATTTATGAGAGTAAACGTCACAACTAGTTAGTTAAGCTAGTTTAATGTTGAACATGATTGTACTAGTGACAAAATATTGCACCCGACGAGCAAAAAAAAAAATTGTATAATTTATAAATTTTATTATTTTTCACTTATTTAAACATTAAATTAATAATTTATATTTAAGCAATAAAAAACATGTTAATAATTATTTAATTGTGACAGATATATTGCTGAGCTGTTTCATGTGTACTTGTAAACATAAACATACGAATGGCCGATAATTGTAACTTAAAAACTGATAAAGCTTGCGATCTGTTTAGCAAAATTGATATTACATACTATCTGTAGACTAGCACGATTGTTCTTTTCAAGTGTTTATTACATCAGACTGGCCAGGAAACCAAAAATTTAGATAATGCCTGACCCGTACAATCACACAGCCTCAGTCTGAAAGGGTTATAAAATGCATATGCAACTTGTTCAATATCAGTCAGTTACATTTTTTATTATATATGTCAAAGTACACATGTGCATTTATTGTAAAGTTTCTATATTACTTCATATGTTTTGTTATAAAATCTTTGAATGGTAGTGAACCGTCTGGAGTAATATAAGTATGGTCAAACATAAAATAGTACCACAATATATTTTTTTTTATAAAAATGCTTATTATATCTGAAAGTTCTTTGTACTGAAAGCTTGTTATAAGTAGATCTCATTGTGCTATCATTGTTCACATATGTGTAATATTTATAGACAAATAAAAATTGAAATGTAAGAGTATAAAATATGGTTTCCTCAAAATTAAGTTAAATGGAATTTCCAAACTGGGGATTAAAAAATTATTAATCCCAAAATCAGGATTGTAGGTAATCCCTAGTTAGAATTCATATATTTTTCAAATATGAAATTAATAGATGTAAAAATTACAAAATATTGCTTTGCAAATGAAAAGAGGCACATATTTTGTTTTGGTAATTTAATAGTTTAATATAACGCAAGAATTAGTTTGATCAGCTAATTATTTTGGAAAGAAGCAAGAGAAAAAGACTGGAGCATTCCTTCAATATTAGGAGCTTCAAATTTCAGCTACTCATAACTCATCTTAAGTTTGAGTAAAGTAAATTAATTTTATATGATTTTGTGTAACTATGATCTAGAACAGTGATTCTCAATCTTGTGTGTTTGGAGGAATCCTTGAAATATTTTGTAAAATTTTTCAGAATCCCTAATTGGCAGACACATATTAGGTTCGGCAGAGGTAAATTGTCGAATAGACATGTAAAGCAATAGAGTTCATAAATCACTAACTCATACTTTTAAATAAAATAATACAAGAGTATTTATTGTATAATTTCTATTTAATAATTAATATTAATAAAAATATGATAAACATTTTTGCTTTAAACATGTCTATCCTGTTACAAACAAGCATTATATATATATTTTGTAATGATTATCTAGAGTTTATATCTTAACACCATAGGAAAGATCGAAAATGCTTAAACAAACTTTAAATAAAATTCAAACTATCAATTTTTCGTGTTTTGAAGATGTACATGATTTTAAAATTGAGATATAAAAAAATGGCTGACAATTCAATCTTAATAATTTACAAGATGTCTCATTGAACATTATACAATGCCCCCAAATGAAAATTCATGCTTCTGCTGAATTCCGTTCATTAATTATGAACTTTTATGCAAAACTTTATAAATCTTCAAAGAATTCTAGCAGCATACAGGACACATGATAAAACACCATGGTCGAAAGTTATTTTCTTGAAGCAGGTGCACATGGAGTGCATGCATATTACTCTAGAATGCAAATGCAATGGAGACACAGTTCTGAATTTTATATGTTGACCACATGTTACTGAAAACACCATAGTTCTATTTTTTTTTATTATTAATAGATAATTATTTTTATTGGTGAAACATGGCATGCTATTCAAAGACATTGTGATTCAATGTTTTTTATTATTATTTTCCTTATACACATAGTATAATGTATAAGGAAAGTATTGTGACAGAGTCGAAAATTCAAATTCGAGTTTTCGACGGGAGAGCACATTTCAAGCATCCCTGATCACGAATCGAACATTTTTAGTGATGTTTTTGTGTGTGTCAGCAAGTCTTTGGAGACGATATCTCACGAACGAATGGAGCGATTTGAATGAAATTTGGTACAAAAATTACAATCTGTGAATACTGGAAGCCTATTGTTTTTAAACACAATCGAATGTTCAGAACCCGCCTAAATTTTGAATGAAATTTTGAAAAATCAAAATCTTCAATAAAGTTACGCAAATAGACATTTGTTATGTAATTTTTTCTTAGAAAATGATTGACATAAACTTTAGATTGCTAGCATGAACCGTTCTCTAGATATTGCACATTTTTCAAATAAATTTATTAAAAAATCTGATTTAAAAGAAATATTAACTGTTGAGAAACATGTTCACTTTTCATATATAATATCATGCAATAAATTTGGTGACATCATTCTCGTGGATCTAGTTCGTTCCATTAATGAGAAAAGATACCTTGAGTAATACTTCTGTATTTGAACGCAAATAGTCATTTATCTGTTATAAGAATAACTTATTTCTTCGTCCATAATACTTGGCGAGATTTTGGCGACGAATTTGGCGTAATGTCGCCAACTTGGCTACTTTTTTAAATGTGTGTGTGTGTGTTGCCAAATTAACGAAAATCTCACCAAATGGATAAAAATGACGCTAAATCAATGAAAATGACGACTAATTGATAAAAATTAAATATCTTGGAAAGAATATAAGTATCTACTATAAGAATAACACATTTCTTTTTTACTGTAAAAATAGTAAATTCATTGCATTATATAAGGAAAGTCATGTGATGCTCACATCAGATATTTATTAATTACTTTTATATTGTTTTTAATTGGCGAATTTTGGTGACCACATGTTTTAAGATATAGTGATTGAATTTTTCATTTCATTACATTACATCTGCAAATTTAAATTTTTTATTTAATTACTTCTATGATTCTATATTGATGATAATGTAGAATTTGTAAGATTGTGTACAATTCTAGGGGTTTCAATTTTTTTTACAAGTTAAATATCAATATTCATGTTCCCCTTAATTATTTTACCTAAAAAGATCTTATTTTCTTTGATTCGGCTAGAAAATAAATTTTAATTGTTTCATCTTTAAAACTTTCTTTCTTGCGCTAACATTAATATTTTTACACTTTTTTATTTAGGTTGGATTCTCTGTTTGGTTCAAATCTTGAAATCAATTTCTGACCCATTTTCTTGAAATTTTATACATATAAGTATTTGCAACAATGATACAACATTTCATTAAATTTGAGTTGATCCCCTCCCCAGATTCTGAATTTTTACCAAATCGAATTTTTTCAAAACTTTTATCTGATGAACCTATAAGTAGTTGGCGTGGGTGCTGGTGACATACATTACTAACTAAATTCTTTGTGGCTACAAAATTTCCCTCCGCTTCAACAAAATTTCTCTTCGATAACTGTCGCATAAATATCTGAATAAGTTAAACTTTCCAAATGTTCATTGTTTTATTTATAAATTGCATTTAACCCTTGATAATGGAATTTTTTTATTTATTACTTAATTACAAAAAATCTGATGTGGGTAGCACATGACTTTCCCTACAGACTCAAGTTTATTTTCTCTTCAATTTTTTTTTTTAATATTTTATTAAATTGAGTTTAATTACACAAAATAACATCCATAATTATTTGAAATTACACTGAATTTGCACCTTTAATTCAATTTCATTTTCATTTAGCAACTGGATGTATTTTCAAAAGTGGGGCTGCAAAAATGCAAAAAAAAAACTAAAATATCTTGAGAGCTGCTAGTCCTAGAGTAATGGGGTTGGTCTTATTATTTTCATTGTAAAAAATTACATATAAAACAAGCATTTCTTACATAGTCTTTTATTTTAGATTTTGTCGATTTTTGTGTGCTATTTAACGAAAAATGAAAGGAAGGCTTTTTCCCCCCTGAATCATACCAAAATCTAATCAGCACCAGGGAAATCCATAATTGACTTATCTACCACATTTTGTAAAAACATACGATTTTTGCAAGACATTTTGGAAAAGGAAAAAAAAATAAATAAAAAATAAATAGATAAATGCAGCTTCTTTTATCCCAAATTGTACCAAAATCTAATCAGCATCGAGGAAACTCAGAAGTGACTTATCTATAAAATTTGGTCAATTAGTGTTTGAGTTAGAGAGGTTACATACACTGCCCATGCAGACACACACACACATACGTCACGTTAAAAACGCTACATTTTTTTTCATGTTCTAGAGGTCCCAAAACATGTAGATGTCAAAACCACAAGTTGTACTTACATTAGGTTACATTATCATGTATTGTAGGGAAAGTAAAAATCTGATGTGGGCAGTCCATGACTTTCACTATAGCTCAAATTTATTTTCCTATTTTTTATTTCATGATGCATAAAACTGAGTTTAATTGCAGAAAATAATATAGATACTTTCTGATATTATATCAAACTTGCATTTTTAATGCATCTTCGTTTTATTTGGCAACTTAATGCATTTTAAAACTCTTTCAACTTCTCAAGATTAAAAAAATATATCCAGAAAGGTTCATCCTAGAGTCATGGAGTTAGTTTTATTCACATTGTTGTCAAAAATTACATGAAGAATAAGTATATCAATATATTTTATTAATTTTAATCATATTTTTTAGATTCTCATGATCTGTGTGGCCATTTTATAAAAAAGAGTCGGCTATATTTTTCCAAATCAAACCAAAATCTAATCAACATCAGGATAACCCTCAAGAGACTCGAGTGATAAAATTTAAGAAATTTCATCAAATAGTGTTTTTAGTGTGAAACATCTTCAGATTCTCAAAATTAAAAAAAATCTTAAATATCCCAAGAATGTTTCACCTTACAGTAAAAGGGTTAGCAGTATTCTTTATGGCGTCGAAAATTATATATAAATCAAACATTTATTGATACATTCGAGCATATGTAGTCTTATTTTAGATTTTGATGATTTTTGTGGGCTATTTTGCAAAGAAAAAAAAAATATTCGGAAACGTACTAAAGTTTAATCAGTACCACAGTAGTGCACAAGTGACTTATTTCAGTTTCTCAGCCAGAGTGAATACATAAAATTTTTGGGGTCATTTCGCAAAAAACAAAAAGGTAGGTCCTTTTTTTCTTAAATCATACCAACATCTAATCAGCACCAGGGTCACCCACAAGCAACTTACCTACCAAATTTTATGAAATTAGATGAATTAGTTTTTGAGTTAGGGTGGATACATACATTGAACACAGATACACACGTCACACTAAAAATAGTATTTTTGTGTTCTAAAGGTTCCAAAATGTGTAGATCCATCGAAAACTGAAGTTGTAATTTTTTACATGATTCTGATATTTTCCATATATATTACCATGTATTGTAGGGAAAGTATAAAAGGCAGCAAGTTGTATTTTTTGGCAAGCTTGCGTAAATTCTTGGAGAACATTGGTTAGGAATCACCAATCTAGAGAACACTATGTAATTAAGCCTTTGACCGTTGTGAACACATCTAGTGCATTTAGTGAAAAATTTTGCTGTATGTTAGTAACATGCTAGAAGTGTTCATCATCCTTTTTCTTTCTTATAAACATTTCAAATGCTTTACAGCTTTTATTTTTCTGTTTTGCCCTAGATGACAGCACTAATCAATAATTCTTTGATTTCAACTCCTTTTTATCAACTTTTTCTAGAATTTTCACATTGTTTGACATTTTTGTTACATATGAAAGTGCACGATGGCTTCATGTGGTTTGCAAAAAAAAAAAAGGAATAGTTTAATCTTTTTTATTTTGATCACAGTAACATTGAATATTCACTTGGGCAAAAAATTGTGAAATGAAATGCAATTTTACGGTAAAGACTGTGATGCAGAACTATATATTGCATCTTATTTTAAAATATATTACAATATGAAAAAATTTAAGAAATTAAATTAAATGATGCATTTACGGGAAATGACAGTACATGTTGCACATATTCTATAAAATAATTTTAAGATTTATTTACTTATTGCTTAATTGCATTCATTTATAGTGATGACGAAGAATGCGTTCCCTCTACAGGGAAAACAACATTGCACATGCTAGGGAGAAGTTTCCTCTGAGAAAGTATAACGGCCAAAGGGCTAAAAGTGTGTTATCCTTTGAAACAATTGAGTTGGCATAAATTTTTAATATAACGACTACCTGTCATGTAAATGGGCTGTATATACATTTATAGAAGGCATTATTCTGAGTTTAATGATATTTTTGGTTTGTCTGAACAATCTGAAGAGCATGAATGAGCTGTGTTTGAATATTTTTTGAGCAACTGTATATAGAACACAATTATACAGCTCATTTAAAAAAAAAAAAATTATCTATTTCAGTTGAAGTTTTCTATTTCCTCTTTTTTTTTTTCTCCCCTAATTTATCCTAGAAATAAACTATTTGAATTTATTATGTTCAGATATTTCTGTAATATGTTGTACATCTCTAGTATTGAAATCAGATTGGAAGGGCTTTAGTTTGATCATGGGGGGGGGGGGGGAAGAACTGTGATTTTAATTAGAAAACTTAGATTTGTTTTTTCTTGTAAAGCAAGGCAGGCAAAACATTTTTTCAAAACATTCTGGAAGTGTGCATTTTTTTAACAAAATGATGAACATGAACAAAATTATGTACTTTATTATTTTTCTTTTGACAGGATCCATTAAGCAAGTCCCTGCTTTGCGATGTTATAATGCAAATGATCTGCAGTACTTGGTGTGGTGGTTTAACAATATGTTTCTGAGCAATATAAGATGTCTTACAAGTAAAAGAATCAAAAGAGAGTCGATACTAAACGCCAACTGATGTGATTATTCATTGAACACTGACTTTTTTAGCTAAATACAGCAAAAACATTTTTTTTCAATGTATTTTGAAAGTGTGCATCTCTTTGTAAGATTATGGACCTAGAATACAATAATGTAGTTATTTTTTAATACGTTTCAGTCGAAGATGTCTTCTATTGCGTCAGTTTGTGTTTTTAGCCTCTGTTATCTCAGAAATGAACTGCTTGCAGGGTTCATACTCTTTTGCAAGAACCCATTTCCAGGAGTTTTTAAGGAGTTTTCCAGGACGGTTCGAGTATTTTTCCAGGAGTTTTTCTAAACATTAAATGTAGAAGCAAAACCAAGATTCTATAGATGTTTCTCTTTCAGCCACGTCACTTGGTTTTATACCAACTACACCATTCCGGCCATACCAAAATTTGTCTTGAATTACATTATAATGCACCAATAAAGGAAAAGTTTGCCAATTTACACTCCATAATTTATTAAATATCAGTAACGAAACAGGGTTCATTAGCAAATTTCTTCTTAACCAAGTCTTTTATAATTTTTTAAATGAATCCAACATCAACTTTGCCGGCATGGTTGGTAACCAAATATTTTGTTTTCCATTTTTGCATATATAATTTCTTTGAAACTCAATGGGTTCTTGGGGAGGGGGATATGACCCCCAAATCCTCCTTCCCCAGCAATATCACTGCTCACATTTGCTTTATATTGTTGCTTTGTATTTTCAAAATATTTATATGAATAATGGCTACTTATAGTTTCTAATCTAGGCAGGAAAATTTCAATAATGACTAGAGTGGTTAAATTTGCGATAAAAAATTTGCTTGCAATGATAATCAGAAAAATATTTGATCAAACATTTCAAATTTTTTATATATATTTTTATATGAAATGTTCAAATAAACTAAACAAACAAAATATGAATATATATTAGTCTTCATTACTAAACAAAAAAGAAATTTCAAAATCCTTAATTGTAGTTTAATGCTTAGCTTAAACTAAACAAGAAAGATCAATCATGCTTAAAGCATTGATTATCAAACTCTTTCCAACTTCAATGCAATTTTATTTAAACATGTCTAAAATGCAATACATTCCTCGGTAATATTTTAAAACTTATCACAATACTACATTAATTTATTATATTTGAAACCTTAAACCAGGGGTGGCCAACCCAAATGATCTTGCGGGCCACTTCGGAAAAACATTATAATCCCGCGGGCCGCATATATATATATATATATATATATATATTTCATTGCCAATGGCTAGGCACTTGACTCATCGCTGCAATGCAATACTGCCCACTTCTAAGTATGTATAAAAACAGAAGCAACGTGATAAAATAAAAACAGTTATGGGATTTATCTGTTACAAAACACTACACTAAAAACAAAAATATTGCACAAAATAATCGTATTTTGTAAAGTTGTAATGAATCTCGCGGGCCGCAAAATTATTCAAGGCGGGCCGCATGCGGCCCGCGGGCTGGCCACCCCTGCCTTAAACCTTCATCGAAAAAAATTAACTTCATTCAAATGACGGCATTAAAGTATAAATTGCCTGGTTTAAACATCTCTAAAATGTGATACATTCCTCGGTAATAATTTTAGAATTATCATAATACTACGATAATTTATTATATTTGAAAACGTCATTGAAAACAACTGAAATTCATTCAAATGACGTCATAAAAAAATAACACGCCTGGCTCTCTCTATAAAAGCAACATTTCATTCATAAATAATTCCCCCATTCATCACAATACTATAATAATTTATTTTATTTAAAAATTAAGACCATGGAGCTACAAGTAAGTAAACTCTACGCGTAAAACTTCATCGAAAAATATCGTCCTTCTCTTTCTAAAATCAATGAATATTTCATTCATATCAGCTAAGCAGACTCCATGGACTAAATGATTTTGTGTTGAAGAATTACAGCGATTCTAATACAACTCATTCTACATATTTTGCTGTTTACATTTTACATAGGTGAAAAATAGGCTTAAGGGTGAGCGTCAGTAAATTTTCTGCCCTATCCGCACTTTGTTAACTTTCGCGGCACACATATTTCGCCGAAATTCTGCTCAAATAGTTGCGAAATATTTTCTGAAAAATAAAATGCAATGTTTAGATTATATTAAAACTAAATTTAATGCCCCAAAAAACATAGAATACATTTTTTATTTTAATCCAAAATATTTTTGGTGCTGCCATCTGTTGTCGTAATTTAATTCATACCGATTATTTTAATTTTTTAATGGAACATTTTTAAATATCTATTCCTTCTAATACAGTGTTAAATATAACAACAAATCATATATAATAATGCCACAATCACGGAAAGGTAATTTATCATTCTATAAATTTGATAAGGGATCTGAATGTACATCACTGAGGACTGCAGTTTTATCTTCAAGTTCCTTTGTCTTCAAGTCCAAGTTCAATTACGTTTCCGTGATTATGGCATTATATATGATCTGTTGTTGTATTTAATAGCGTATTAGAAGCAATAGACATTTAAAAATGTTCATTAAAAAATAAAAATAGTCGGTATGAATTAAATTACGACAACAGATGGCAGCACCAAAAATATTTTAAATTAAAATAAAACATATATTCTATGTTTTATTGGGTATTAAATTTAGTTTTAATATAATCTAAGCATAGCATTTTATCTATAAGACAATATTTCGCAACTGTTTGAGCAGAATTTCGGCAAAATATGTGTGCCGCGAAAGTTAACAAAGCGCGGATAGGGCAGAAAATTTACTTACGCTCACCCTTAATAGTAGAAATAATCAAATTTGGATGAGCATTTAAACTGAAATATATTGTCATTGCGTTGTTTCAGTATGTAGATGCACAGAATTTAGGCAAAAATAAAGTAGTTTTAGGACGGATAGTTGCAACACTCAATATGAATTAAAAAGAACTTTAAAAATCACGATTTTGAGACAAGATGGATGCCATATATCATTTTGAAGTGGGTCATGTGATCGTTTCATATCATGGACACGTGATCGCTTCATATAAGAGGAGTTATTATTATTTTAATTTTTATTTAAAAACTACTTAATATATTTCGCTGAATTTTTTTTTATATATTTTATGGAACAATTTGAATATTGCCTAAAATTTTCGAAGCAATTTGTGAATTTTAAATCCGCTTAAAAAATGCTTGAAAAATTAGGTCCCATAGGCTCAATGTATTCCATTTTTTCAACCCGGGTTCAATCCAAAACTAATTGGGTGATATTATTCATTTATATTCCCATAGGTCCTATAGACCGTCTGAACAACATACTAAAATGTCATTTTGATTAAGTCATTTTTTCGTGCTAACGGACAGACAGACAGAATGAACAAAGTCATAAACACTTTTCAACTTTGTTGTAAAGTGTTAAAAATAAATAGAAAACAGAATATGCTTAGCTTAAACTAAATGTAGTTGTTTATTTATTTTTAGCCTGCTCTAGCTCAGACTTCAATAATTTCTTCCTAAAACATGAAAAATAAAGAACATTTGACATGGTCCTTATTTTTTTAAATAATAAAAAAATGTAATGTGTCTGCAGTTAAATTTAACTTAAAATCAGAACCATATTTTCTAACAATACAGAATATACATTTTGACATAACATTAGTATGGGGAACAAATAATATTGCTTTCATCACCAGATAATATTAAATTCTTCTAGATAAAGTGTTAAATTTCTCTGGGCAAATTGAATTGTGCTGTGCAATTGCACTATTTATGTAAAAATAATTAAAAAATTAACCTTAATAAATAACCAAAATGTGAAAATAAGCTAGTTTTGTCAATCTAATGATTAATATAGAGAGGATGGAGATGGATAGAAAAATATACTTGAGGACTCACAGGACTCCCTGAATTGCGTAATCGTATTGAATATATCCAAATAATTATAAAATTAACATGAATAATAAACAAAAACATAAAGATAAATAAGTTTTGTTAATTTAATGTGTAATAATTACAGGATGGAGATGGATGGAAAAAGATACTACTCAACGCTCGGCAATGTACGCGATACTATCTGAATTATGCAATCCCTCTATTTATAAGAAAATAATTAAAAAATTAGTCTTTATAATTAACCAAAATGTGAAAATAAGCTAACTCAGTTCATCTAATGACTAATATTTAGAGGATGGGGATGGATGGAAAAGGATACTTGTGGACGCCCAGGACTACAGGAGAATTCCCCGAATTGCGCATTCATACTAAATGTGTCAAAATAATTAAAATATTTACATGAATAATAAACCAACATAGAGAAATATGCAAGTTTTGTCAATTTAATGTGAAATAATTACAGGATGAATGGAAAGAAAAAAATAAGATATTTTCCGTAATTTTACGGGTCTTTTCCGTAGTCCACAATGTTATTCCGTAATCCATAAGAATTATTAAAAATCCGTAACGATTAGCATCTATGAACTTCCAATTTCAGTATTTGTGCATTTTCATTAGTTTGGTGGCGCCACCTATCGATCATAGTATGAGATAAAAGATCGCGATATCGATTTTCCAGGAGTATTTTCAGATTTTCAAGAAGTTTAGCGCTAAAATGAATAAAATAAGGAGTTTTCAAGGGCCCTTATAAGAAAAATCCTAAATCCAGGAGTTTTCCAGGAGGCGTACGAACCCTGTGCTTGAATCTATTGTGCAGATATATTTTTGTAATGGGGAATCTGTTGTACATTTGATATAGAAATGGGATTATAAACAGTTAGTTTGACCATGAAAACAACAAAAATTATTTTAATTGAAAAACTGTTTTTTTGGCAAGTATGGCAAACATTTTTTTCAATATTCAAAACGTGGGATTTTTTTTTTTTCAAGATGAACATAGAATAAAATTATGTACATTTTCTTTAACAGGACTACTCGGCTTCCACTTGGGAATGTCATCTTGGTAAATGATCAGTTGATTTTTGGCACAATGATTTATAGATGTGTTTATGAGCAATAACTGGTGTCATAATGGTAAGACAATCAAAAGAGAGCCGATACCAAGCCTAAACTGATCACAATTTAATAAAATACTTCCATTAGTTTCCTGTCAATGTATAGAGAGACAAGTAAATATAAAAACTTCAATTTTTTTGGATAAAAGTCTTTATTCATAACTTGCCATGAGTAGCTTCAAGGAAGCAAATCATAAGAAATACCTGAATAAATATATTGACAAAAGCATTGAGCTCAATTTATACAGCTACATTAGAAACTTGACATTATTCAACTTTTCATTATGACACGTTAAAATTTTTCTTTTATACATATATATATATACGGTGCCTCACAAAAAGTGAACACTAGAAAAGTTTTTGAACTGTTTGATGTAGAGTTGCTGTTCCAAGAGCCCTTTTTGGCTCATCTCTGTTTTATTCATAAGATCGGTGAGCAGTATACACAAGTTTTACGAGGTTCTTAGTTATTGGAACTTCTGCTACATTTTAAAACTTTTTTAGAGCATTGAATTGTGAGTCTTTCATTTAACATGTGCTCTGGCATGCTTGATTTGTCATAGGACAAAAGTCTACGTGAAACTGAAAATCACTGCGCCGCATCACTATTTCCATGTGATAAGCATAAATTTGCTTTGACTAGCTAGAATAAAGTTGGATATTTTAAATTTCCTAGAACATTTTACTGACATAAAATGTTATACTAGAAATGGCTAATTTGAGCATATTTATCATTGATGAAAATGTTAGATTGAAGAACTCTCCATTCGTCTTTTATAGTTAAAATTATCTATTCCAATAAAAGACAGTCTTTCTACAAGTTGCTTAACTCTTTGCTCATAGATGGTAATGAATGGCATCGAGGAAATTTTGAAATTCCGAGGTGGGGGACTGTCACAGTTGGGCAAAATACATTGAAAATGCATTTTCGATACAAAATACATGGGTTTTAGGGCATAAAATACAAAATACTTTTCAAATTAAAAAATTTCCAAATACAAAATACATTAAAAAAAAATTTAAATATTGTTGTGCATTGGATTGAATTGAATTGAATTTTCAATGAAAAGCAACATTTGTCTGTACATCTTATTAGAAATAAACAAACCTCATATTTGTTTGTATTAATATTGGCATTTTAAAATGATTAAAATAGAATGTATTGTAAAAGTATGACTTCAAAGACTAAATTCTTTGAAATTTTAAATCTCCAAATTAATAAAGTAGAAATAGATGAATGTATGGGGACAACACATTTTATGTAACAGACAAATATATAACAAAAAAAAATCTGACGTGGGTAGCACATGACTCTCCCTACAGGCTCAAATTCATTTTCTCTTTATTCCTTTATTGAGATTAATTGCACAAAATAACATGCATAATTATTTGAAATTTTACATAATTTGCTCTTTTATATTAATTTTCGTTTTCATTTGGTAACTAGATGTATTTTCAAAACCGGCGTAACAAAAATGCAGGAAAAAAAAAATCAGCACTAGAGCAATCAGCAGTAGAGTATTTAGTAGATAATCCACAAGTGATTTATCTACTAAATTTTGTTAAATTTGGTCATTTATTTTTTTTTCGCTAATTTTTTATTTTGGCATTTATTTTAGTATTTTTTAAGGGCCATTTCACAAAAAAGGCATTTTCTTGTATTTCAAATTGTATTAAAATCTAATTAGCACCAGGTTACTTACAAATGACTTACCTATAAAATTTTGTGATATTTGGTCAAGCGAATTAGAGTAGATACATGCACACAGAGACAGACATGTTAAAATAGTGTTTTCGTGTTCTAGAGGCTTCAAAATGTGTAGATCGGTTGAAAACTCGAGTTGTGATTTTTGACATGATTCCAATATTTTTTCTGTATATTACTATGTACCAAATTAAAGAAAAAATTTATGAAGAAACCTTCATATAGTGGCAAATGGTTTGTACACTTCATTTTTGACAGAACTATAGAGCATTTTAATTTTCTTTTGCATACGTATTTCGTACAATCATATAAATTTTTAGAAAAACTGGAACTAACATCTCCAAAACTCTAAATGAAAACCCTTAGTGCAGTGTTTTTAAAGTGTGTTCCACAAAACCCTTGGGCTTCCGCGACTGTATTCCAAGGGTTCCGCAACGTGATAGTTTCATTTAAATTTTCTTAAAAATTAAAAAGTGAGTAACATTTGAATGCATAATTTGGATCACAAAGGACTTGTTCTCATTTTGGGGTTCTGTCATAACATTAAATTTCAAAAGGGTTCAGTTACCAGAAAAGTTTGAAAAACACTGTCTTAGTGAATCTTGCTATTCTCCTAGAATTTGCCTCTGAATCCATATCCGTTATTACCTAAGTTCTACCTATAGCCAATCTTAAAAAATAAATTTTAATTTTTTTTTAAGAATTTCTTTTGAACTATAGTTGAAAAATTGGAGTTGGAAATTCTTAGTTAACCCACTCCGAAATTTTGTACTGAATCCATATCAGTCATCATTTCTATCTACAGTCAATTCTTGGAAATAGATGTTTCAAGGAAAATTCTTAAACCAAAGTGGAAAAGAAACTGGAAGTAAAAAGTCTTAGTAAACCACCTCACTTCCTCTAGAATTTGTTCAAATGCTCTGGTAATTTTTCATGATTTTTGACATTCTAATATCTGAAATAAGGTTTATTTTATGGCTTAATATATGACCTTTCTTGGGATATGTCACATGACCCTGTAAATTAAAATTATATTTTTCATGTCAAAGTTACTTAATTCGGTTGAAAAAAAGTATTTTTAATTCTTTAATTAATATATATATATATATATATATATATATATAAAAGTATATATATATATATATTTTATTCATACACTATATTATACCAAAACTCCAAGTTGGTAAAACCAGGGGTGGTTGGTTCACAGTGAAAAAAAAAAAATTCTAAATAAATATGTTATATGAGCAGTTATTTAAAAAATTCTAAAAACACGCACAAGAGCATATATGATTAAATAATTCTTAAGAAATAAAGATCACTATTAACAAATAGTTAACATTTTATAATGTGCATATAATTTTATAAATTTTATTTTGCCCAATTTTAAGATTTGAAAGAGAATGCAAATATCATTAATCACTTTAAGTACACTCACTAATATTACTATTGTGTTTATATATGGTCCTTTATATAAAAAATGTATTTCAGTGATATTAAAACGTAGTTTTGTAAAATAAAGAATGAAATTAATTTTTTTTTTTTTTTAGAATTTGCATAGCCCCCCCCCCCCCCCTTCACAGTGTCAATCAAACAAACATTGCCCTCAGTTGTGCTCTAATATCTGGGGTCATAAATTGTTTAGTCTAACAAAGGTTTTGTGTTTCTGTTGGATGAGTGGGTGGGTGAAATCAGTAAACTTAAAATTACATACTGACACCAGTGGTATAACTCTGAAATTCTTTATGATCAATTCTTCTGAAATTCTTCATACAAAGTCATTTTTATACAAAATTAGAACTCAGAGAGACACTTCAATGCAAAATTTTATTAAAATACTCTGTAACTACCCAGAAGAAGCAATAAAAGAGCTCATGTCTAATTGCTAGCAGCGTTTTAGAGATCCCCATTATAAATATGACTTTCACAAACTTTAAAATGTCATGAATTAGGGAGTTATCATTTTGACGCAAACCCTCCCTTTTGTATTCAAGTAATATTATCAGCATACTGTATGTGTGTGGGAATAAAAAATATAAAGGAAGAAAAAGAGCTATCACCCCTTACGGTTCAGGATAAACCCACTTAAGATGCAGCTGTGTGAAATGTACCAAGTGACTTATATAACCAATTAGTAGGTAACTGGACTGGCAGAGCAATACACAGGTGGTCAGTCAGTCAGTACAAGAAGGATGTTGAGAGTGTCAGGACCGCTGTTGGCAGGCCGCTGAAAAGTAATGGGCCTCTCTTTCTCCATTTTTGTCTAGACCATCAACCTCAGTGGCCGCATTTTAGGCATAGCTCCCAATTGTAGATAAAAAAAATATACGACCATAAGGTCATTAGGCTGATTGATCGAGTGATCGCGAGACTTGTGCCTCATAAAAGCAATATCGACTAATTTAAAAACTTTACTTATGCTGGCATTATGCCGAAAGAAGGAGAAAATTGTCCCATTTTGTTTTTCCTTGTTGGATTTCATCATGTGTATAATCAAATGAAACTGCACCCCTCCCATAAAAGCCAAAAGAAAAACATGTTCCTAATGCATATTACATTGAAAAAGCCTGTACCCTGGGTAATTTAGCACTATTATACATCTATACTTATGGAGGAAGGAATCAATTTGCTTCAATTAGTTAAGGATGCGATGCTCATCAACATTGAAACAAGTATTTTAAGTGTTTCATTACAAGATGTTGGCAGTGGAGTATATTTAATATGACAAAATACCACAAGGCTCCTAAAGAAACCAGTCTACAACAAGTATACGTAAGTTAATAAGTTTTTACAAACCAAAACTTTTTACAAAAGTATTATTAAATACTTTAAAAGTATTATAAGTGCCAATTTCCAGTATCCATTAAGGTTGAAAATATGATTTAGAGACGCAGAAATGATCAATTATTATAACAGTTATAGAAGTTAATATAATGGGTTTTTTTCTTGGCTATATGTAAAAAAAAACAAAACCGTAATAACATATTATAAGGTGTCAAAAATGATAGTGAACATAATATTTGTATTAAGATTTGATTATGATCAAATTAATTGCATTATAATGGATTTGAATTGATTATATAAATGGCAATTAATGATTCTGTCTATCACTAATGCAATTATGAAGGTATCCCTAATGACAATGTGCAATAATATGGTAGTAATATATATATATATATATATATATATATATAAATATATACACACACATATATCAATATATATATATATATATATAAAATTGATATCTGCAGGAATACTTATATAATTATGGTAAATATGATGTATAATATGATAAAGTAATTTTGATACAAAATATAGCTATGCTAATCAAGATTCATATTTTAATAAAAATCTTAATTTGTCGACAAAATACTGCTTCTTTTCTGCCTCCATTAATTGTTACGTTTATCAAAATTTGAATTGATAAAATATTATTTGAAAGATAAAATATTTCTCTTGAAACTATCAACTTCACGATGGATGGCCAGCAAGCGATGAATAATTTATATTACGGAAGAACAAAATATCTCAGATAAGGATATAAATATAATTTTTATTGTATTGAATCCTCTTAGATATAAATCTTACTTTGATATGACTTCAAAACTCTTAAATATTCTTAATTATTTTATAGCGGAATTATTTAGCAAGGATTATCCCTATATGTGTTAACAAAAATAAAATAAACTGTTGTGCGGGTGTACACACGGTTACGTTGCACAGTTTATTTTAAATCCCGGACAATGCAGGGTACATTTTCTAGTATATATATACAGTACACGACCTCTTATCCGGCGTTCTAATATCCGGATTCTCCCCAAACCGGAATACGGCAAAATAATGCCAAATTCTGCGCCAACACCCAATTATTTGTCAAAAATTGCGCCAAATGGCGGTTTTTTGTTTAAAATCCCGCCAAATGACTTTTTGCCTTAATTAGCAATATTAATAATACAACCTCAAAAATCCAGAATCGTCCGGACTTTGCCAATTCCGGATTATAGAATTTGAATACAATTCAGATTTAATATTAACTAAATACACTATAAAGCACTATTTTTAGTAAAAATAATGACAAAAGTTAAGTTAATCAAAACATATTATTTAATCTAAAAAATAGGGCAAAAGAAATTTCTAAGAAAAAAATATACACAATAATTTAGAATATGTGAATGAAATGAAATGATAAAATTACATTTTATCATTTCGTTTAAATATTTGAAACATTTGTTATTTCAATAATTTTGGTTTATGGCAAAGCAGTTTTCTTTATCCTGTAGATGGACATTATTTTTGCTCGGTTATAAAGCTTCTTTGTTCAAGGCCTTTAATTGCATGATTGATTGTTTACATAAGATTATCAATGGGTATTTTTTCTTCCCCACATTTATCGTCGCTACTTTGATCTTTTTTTATTTAATATCATATGACGAATTTCGCCATCACTCAATTTATTTACTATTGGCGCATCATCATCACAGTGCAGAACTTCCGTTATATCGGCTTTGTCAAGATTTAATGCAGCGCCGGAAGATTTAATGAAATGCTGAGATTTAATCAAGATAGAGGTTTTATTCAAGAGGTATTTAATCAAGATAGAGGATTGTTTATGGCAAAGCAGTTTTCTTTATCCTGTAGATGGACATTATTTTTGCTCGGTTATAAAGCTTCTTTGTTCAAGGCCTTTAATTGCATGATTGATTGTTTACATAAGATTATCAATGGGTATTTTTTCTTCCCCACATTTATCGTCGCTACTTTGATCTTTTTTTATTTAATATCATATGACGAATTTCGCCATCACTCAATTTATTTACTATTGGCGCATCATCATCACAGTGCAGAACTTCCGTTATATCGGCTTTGTCAAGATCGGCTTTGCAGCGCCGGAAGATTTAATGAAATGCTGAGATTTAATCAAGATAGAGGATTAGCACTTTTGACAATATATTTAAAGGTGTAAATGTGTTTAAACCGTTTCGCTAAAAACGAAGAACAAAAAATAAGAACTGAAGTTTTATTTATTTTCTAGATATAATGTTATGTTTAAAAAGGCTGATGACTCTGAAAAAAGTAAAAACTTAATAGTCAAATATGTAAAAAATATAGCAGTAGATAAAATAAATATCTTTTTCAAAAAAAAAAAAAAAAATATCTAAAAATATTTGTCCTCTCAATGATTTTTCTACATCACGATAAGTCATTACTAGGCTGCAGCTGCACCCGGACGTGGTGGGGCAGGGAAAGCGAAGAAAGGAATTGGAATTTGCTTATTTTGTAATCGTAAACGCAGCCGACCCCTTTGAGAAGTCTGTGTTAATGACCTTCTTGCTGGTTCTGTGCGATACTATATTATTTAGTTATTTATTTGCTATTTATAGAATGTAAATATGGCTTTCTAAACAAAAAAGACAAAATATACAGTCGATTTCAAACTGACACGTCTGACGAGAACAAAAAACTTGTCAGATATCGGGAGGGGGGTGGGGGAGACAAAACAGAATACATTGGAGAATGGGATTCTTACTACTATGTGAACCAAAGAAATTTCCATGAGTGTTAATATGAATTCTCGGGATTTTTAGATTTAATTGAACAATCTGTGATAAAATGTTACGATAACATTTTAAAGTGTTTAATATTAAAAATTACATTGTTTCAGAAAAATGTCTTTTCCAATAATGAGAAAAGGAAATTTTGATAATAAAAATTCAGTATTTAAATAACGATGTACATTTTACGTGAAATAATTCATCGGAGGTTGTGACTTGAATAAGGGGGAGGAGGGATTAAAGTTAACAACGTAATTCAGGCTCCAACCATGAGCCAATCTACAGCCGTCCATCTAAACTTTCGTTTCATTTCGGGGTTCAGAAAATCGACCTGAAAATATGGTATTCGTTTACAAAATATGATTCCATATCAATAATCTTACCCTGTTGTTTTAAATCCGAGACTTCGTCAGTCCGGAAAAAAAAATTGAAAATTTGGAAAACGTCCAGAATTTGGACGTTTCCAGATTTTGGATGCCCATATTTTCAAGGTTGTACTGTATTATAAAATAATGCGTTGAAATCTACATTTTTCTCACTTCAACTGTTTGCAATTAGTTAACCAAGTACATTTTTCATATAGATTGTAAAAAAGCTTTATTTACTACATTTATGTTTTTAAAATGAATTATAATTTTCTATAACAACATTTGAGAACATTCCAGTGAAGTTTTAGAAAAAGTGTTCCGAATTACGGAAAAACCCCTTATCCAGAATGCCTGAAGTCCCAAGTATTCCGGATAATAGATCTTGTACTGTATATATATATATATATATATATATATATATATATATATATATATATATATATATATATATATATAGCCGGTACTTCTGTCACACTGCTAGAATCTGCACGAGTACATTGCTACTCGTCTCTTTTTGGGAATTTATATATATATATATATATATAATAGTAAAAATTGAAAGATTGGACATGAAGTCAGCCAACAGGTAATACATAAAAGGCCTAGGGGGATTGTGACCCCTAGTTCCCGTTTACAAGTCGACTTTTCCACCAATGGCAACACTCACGGAGCCATGCATTACCTGCGGTTAAATTCAGTACAACGTCGAAACAGAAGACGCCCATACGAAGTATATATCAATCGTAAAAGGAAAAAATCCCCCAACATAAGAGCAATATAATTGAAACGACACAAGACTAAACCTACTTAAAATATACGAACTGCAAATACAAATACCCTACTTCCATCCAAATCACTCACGTCACTTTTACACGCTTAAATAGTTCCTCGCTGTATCGATGCCATTTTATTTCCTGAAATAAAGGTGTTGCCAAAATCCTTACTGAATGCATCGAAAACTTTACTATGTACCACATTGTAACACTGACAAATAAATATTAAAGGATAATTTTCTGTTATTGCTTCCTTAATAAATATAGAATCATTTTTGATCCTATCCTTTCCATAAGAATGCATTCTTTCACTACGTTTAAAGTGATTAATGACTATATTGCGAAATATCCTGATACTTAAATTAGAATACCAGTTAATTATATAATGTATTCTAAAACTGTACTGTCTTCTTTTATCATAAATAGTATAATACGTTGTCTTGCTAGGTGTTAAATGTATACTTATATCCAGATAGTTGATTGCCTTTGTTTTTTCCGAGATATTCTCAATAAGATTCAAGCAACCTGGATAAAAGGAAAAATCAAATTCATACCCGTCTCCTGTGTTTTCGTATGCTATGAGGATGTCATCAATAAATCGAAAGTAAACCATTTCGTTTATAAAGTGATTCCCTTGTTCATAATGGTGCAAATATAGATTTGCTACCCTCCACCCATTGGCACGCCTTTAATTTGTTTGTAATATTCAGTACCATTATACAATATATTTTCATACAATACGATGTCCAAAACGTGTTTAAACTTTTGAATTGTGACACTTTGTTGTAATTCAAATGTCTCATGTATTTGCGTCAATATACTATATAGATCCTCCATATATAGTATATTGACGCAAATACATGAGACATTTGAATTACAACAAAGTGTCACAATTCAAAAGTTTAAACACGTTTTGGACATCGTATTGTATGAAAATATATTGTATAATGGTACTAAATATTACAAACAAATTAAAGGCGTGCCAATGGGTGGAGGGTGCTCGACATTATTAGCAAATCTATATTTGCACCATTATGAACAAGGGAATCACTTTATAAACGAAATGGTTTACTTTCGATTTATTGATGACATCCTCATAGCATACGAAAACACAGGAGACGGGTATGAATTTGATTTTTCCTTTTATCCAGGTTGCTTGAATCTTATTGAGAATATCTCGGAAAAAACAAAGGCAATCAACTATCTGGATATAAGTATACATTTAACACCTAGCAAGACAACGTATTATACTATTTATGATAAAAGAAGACAGTACAGTTTTAGAATACATTATATAATTAACTGGTATTCTAATTTAAGTATCAGGATATTTCGCAATATAGTCATTAATCACTTTAAACGTAGTGAAAGAATGCATTCTTATGGAAAGGATAGGATCAAAAATGATTCTATATTTATTAAGGAAGCAATAACAGAAAATTATCCTTTAATATTTATTTGTCAGTGTTACAATGTGGTACATAGTAAAGTTTTCGATGCGTTCAGTAAGGATTTTGGCAACACCTTTATTTCAGGAAATAAAATGGCATCGATACAGCGAAGAACTATTTAAGCGTGTAAAATTGATGTGAGTGATTTGGATGGAAGTAGGGTATTTGTATTTGCAGTTCGTATATTTTAAGTAGGTTTAGTCTTGTGTCATTTCAATTATATTGCTCTTATGTTGGGGGATTTTTTCCTTTTACGATTGATATATACTTCGTATGGGCGTCTTCTGTTTCGACGTTGTACTGAATTTAACCGCAGGTAATGCATGGCTCCGTGAGTGTTGCCATTGGTGGAAAAGTCGACTTGTAAACGGGAACTAGGGGTCACAATCCCCCTAGACCTTTTATGTATTACCTGTTGGCTGACTTCATGTCCAATCTTTCAATTTTTACTATTATATTTTTCTGGGCTATTTCAAGCTGCATTGCGCTTATTGGTCTAGATATCTGTTTTTGTACTATTTGTACTATGGTAGATTCTGTTATATGACATTCTATATATATATATATATATATATATATATATATATATATATATATAAAATATCAATTTGTTAAATTCACAAAATTTGAATTTTTTATTTTAATCGCTTAATTTAGCAGATCAGTGAAACCGCTGTCCAAACATTACAAGATCTTGTTTGCGAGTAGCATTATATGACTTAATCATCCAAATTCATCATCCCTTAAGGAGCATAGAACTCCAGTAAAAAGACAAAGTGACTTTCGAAAATTATTGAATAATGATTTAAATTCTTAAAAATTAATTAAAGTTACAACATAAAGAATTGAAGTTTTGTAGAGCCAAGATGTAACACTTTATGATGATAAAATTTGAAGACCGTACCTGGAAAGATTTTTAAATTTTTAATTTTAAGCTTTACATAGATTTAAAGAAATTTACTGAATAAGGACACCCTGGCAAGGAAAATCTACATAATATCAATTTTTCAATTTTACTGTTATTTTATAGCTTCATAAATTTGAACACGATATATAGTTTTAATAATTTACCATGATTAGAAATGTTAAAACTTGCGTTTAAACAGAACTCGCTCTTCCCCCTTTGATGGCCACACCCACTTTTTAAAGAAGCAGCTGCAGCTGAATGTTAACAAAAGCAAGCAGATTCACTTCAAATCCTATTTTATATTTTATAAATAGCAATTGGAAGCACTGAGATTTAACTTTAATGACCCTGAGGTTTCTTTACGTTCTGCATTGCTTTACCTACTGTAAAGTAATTAGTTTTTTTTCCCGATAATGACTAGTTGTACTTTGTACTAGTTGTAAAACATTGACTAAACTCTCTGCCGGAAAGCCATTGTCAGGTCGAGGAAGTTTAACTGATATGCCATTGATCTATTATTACAACATTATTGATCTATTACAACAATATTATGGACTGGCGATTCGTAGAACAGTCATGTTCGGTTGAACAAATGAATAAAGCAATATAGGCCTTTTTTTCATAAGCTTACAACAGATTCTGAATGCAACATGGTTCAGAATCTGTTTGTTCAGAATCATGTTGCATTCAGAATCTGTTATAAGCTTAACCACACCATGATAGGCCAGATTCATGATGTAGTTTTAAAAAGCAGAAATTGAAGGCAGAATGTATAAGCTTAAACATTCACTCCCAGTGGATATAATGAATAAAACCATATCTGTATTTAGAGATTTAGCTAATCCAAAGCTTTTGAAAAAATGCTTACATGGGCAAACACAAAACCCAATGAAAGTGTGAACCACTTCATATGGGAGAGGATCCCTAAAAATATATTTGTTGAAATTTCAACCCTTCAAATCGGTGTTATGGATGTCACATTTGTTTTCAATAATGGTACTATGAGTCGATTAAAAATTTTAAAGTCTATAGGCTATTTTCTAGGTGTTAACATGGAAAATGCTCTTAGGTGTATTGATAAACGGCGAGTATTCAAAGTCGAAATTAATGTTAAAAAAATAACAAAAAAAGCCAGGGTAAAACAGAGAGGTGAAAAAAGAAAGGCAAATTTAAGGAAAATATTGGCACAGACCAGACTACGGTGCTAGATAGTTTTAACATACTTTATGAAATTTTTTCTTTAAACTTAATTTCCTTAAAACATAGTTTTTTGAGATTCCGGTACAATTATTAAAAAAACTATCAAAGATACAGATATGAAATCATATATGTCTTTATAATCTTTATTAGCTCATAAATTACTTATCATTTGTACCTAAAATTATATTTATATTGTCAAAAAATTATAATTTATGTTGATTTTAATTAACAAAATTTTGAGAATTTCCATAGTACAATGTAATTTTACAGATAATTTGGAAATTATTACTCTTATAATACAAATTGTAGGTATAATAATGAAATTGAACATAAATTAGTATATTATGAAAGTTTCCTGACATTGTGGTGGCAAGTTTTTTTTTGTAAAATGTATCGATGAGAATTTTTTTATAAAAAGTTCTATTTTCCTTTGATGAAACCTATGGCATAGCTGCCAACCTCCAAATATGAAAAACCGGGAGATTTTTGTGCGAAAATATGAAAAAAACAGGAGATTTTGATAAGCCCAATTTTAGATGAAGCAGACAGATTGCAAAAGTGGAAATTATTTTCACAATTAAACGAAATATAAGGAGGATCGCGCACAAATGCCGTTTTTTGCGATACTGCTGCAAAATAGCCTTTCATTTCCTTAATAATACGTTTGAACAATAGTTTTTCTGTATGAAATAATTATAAAAAAATTTGACGATGCTGACAGATTGCAAAAGTGGAAATTATTTTCACAATTAAACAAAATATATGGAGGATCGTGCACAAATGCCGTTTTTTCACGATACTGCTGCAAAATAACCTTTCATTTCATTAATATTACATTTGAACAATAGTTTTTCTGTATAAAATACGAAATAATTATAAAAGAATTTGACGATGCTGACAGATTGCAAAAGTGGAAAAATAGTTTCATAATAAAACGAAATATAAGGAGGATCGCGCACAAACGTCATTTTTAGCGCCACTTCTGCAAAATATCATTTCATTAATAATACGTTTGAACAATAGTTTTGTATATAAAACAAAATAATTTAATAAAATTTTAGTCGATGCAAATGTGTTTTTCCCACATTAATTAGATAATCATTGGTCATCTCTCTCGTGACGCTGTGGGAATAATCGCCGTTTGCGAGCGCTGATTACGCGATAGCTGGGAAATGCATTTTTAGACGAAAGAACGGGAAAACTCAGATTTCAAAATTTGTGACTTCGTTTCTCATTTCGTAATATTTTCGGAAAATTCGTGATCTATTTCCGATTTTTTTACTTTTGTAACCTGTAGATACAAATACAAACGTCAATCGCGATCCATTCCTACACTGCGGTAGCAGAAAACTGCACAGCGGAAAACAACTGAAAGTCGTGTTTTGCATTCGCGTGATTTCTGTCTAAAAAGGAGGGAAAATAAGGGCAGCTTAGTGTAAACCAATAGATTGAGCGACTTACCCGGGAGATATAGCAAAAAAACCGGGAGAGTTGGCAGCTATGCTATGGTAATATAAAAAGTACACAAAAGCTCTATTTGAGTAAACATCTGCATCACAGAAAAGTAAACACGTGCATTCATACGATTGCCATTCATTGGGGCATTTCAATGACCCCGAAAATTTCCGAGAATTTCGGCTATTAAAAAGAAAATACATATTTTCTCAGCAAAAAGAGGGGAAAAGGGACCTGATGATGAAAAAAGGGACTTTAAGGGTCTGATTACGAAAAAAGAGACCATTTGCGAGGCTTGTAAAAGCTTGCTTCTACAAAGTAAAAAGACTACAGAAAAACGACATTTTCGACCATAAAAAAAAAAGTATCTTTGAAGTATGTAATAAGGTCAACATCATAAATATTCAGCACCTCTGGGGGTTTAATTTGTGACAAATAAAAGCAGCAGACTAGATGTTGAACGCGTACAAATACTCGTTTTCTTAATGAAAATCCACAGTATGTGAGAAGAATTTAGAATTATTCAATTATTGTAGTATAGAGAATCTAAAATAAAAAGATACTGTAAAATAATTAAAATCCAAAATGTAATGTTTCAGTTATAAAATAATGTGGTTTTATGACAATTTTTCATTATTTTTTGTTACTTTTATTCAAATTTGAGAAAGTGTTATCTCTATATTCAATGAAAGGTGTTGAAACTATTATTTATACTTTCCTATCACATTTAAAATTTATAGTTAAGATTTATTTGCTTTATCAAAGTGGAATACTTAATTTTGTAAATAATTCATGCAATGTAAGGCATGGATAATTAATTGGTTGCAGTGTTACATAAAAAATATTTAAAATATAGAATGTCAGTGTAAGATTGGATTAAAAACATTGGGAAATTTTGTAAAAAAATCTGGGCAACACATGACTTTCCTTATATAATGCAATGAATTTACTACTTTTACAGTTAAAAAAATGTTATTCTTAGAGTAGATACTTATATTATTTCCAAGATATTGAATTTTCTTCAATTAGTCGTAAATTTCATTGATTTAGCGTCATTTTTATCAATTTGGCGAGATTTCTGTTAATGTGGCAACAATTAAAAATGTCATCAAGTTGGCGACATTCCGCCAAATTCGTCGCCAAAATCTCGCTAAGTGTGATGGACGGAGAAATAAGTTATTCTTACAGCAGATAAATGACTATTGGCATTCATATACAAAAGTATTACTCAAAGCATCTTTTTTCATGAATGGATCGAGCTAGATCTACGAGAATGATGTCACCAAATTTATCGTATGGTATTACATATGAAAAGTGAACATGTTTCTCAATAGAAAATATTTTTTTTTATTTTATGTAACTTTTTGATAATTTTTTTGAAAAATGTGCAATATCTCGAGAACGGTTCATGTTAGTATTCTAAAATTTATGTCAATCGTTTTCTAATGAAAAATTACATAAGAAATGTCTATTTGCGTAACTTTATTAGCGGTTTTGATATTTTGACGATTTTTTCAAAATTTCACTCGAAAATTTAAGGGGGGTTCTGAACATTCGTTTGCGTATAAAAACAATAGGCTTCCAGTGTTTACGAATTGTGATTTTTTGTACTAAATTTCATTCGAATCGGTCCATTCGCTCGTCAGTTATCGTCTCCACAGACTCACTGACACACACAGACATCACTTCAAAAATGTTTGATTCGTGATCAGGGATGCTTGAAACGTGCTCTCCCGTCGAAAACTCAAATTCGAATTTTCGATCCCGTCACAATACTTTCCATATACATTATGTATATAAGGAAAGTAATAATAAGACTTCTTGTTACATTATTGTATAGTTATAATTACTTTCCTTATATACATAATGTATAAGGAAAGTAATAAGACTTCTTGTTACATTATTGTATAGTTATAATTACTTTCCTTATATACATAATGTATAAGGAAAGTATTGAGACGGGGTCGAAAATTTGAATTCGAGTTTTTGACAGGAGAGTACGTTTCAAGTATCCCTGATCACGAATCAAACATTTTTGGAGTCATGTCTGTGTGTGTGTGTGTGTGTCAGTGAGTCTGTGAAGACGATAACTGACGAACGAATGGACCGATTCAAATGAAATTTGGTACAAAAATCACACTCCGTAAACACTGGAAGCTTATTGTTTTTATACGCAATCGAATGTTCAGAACCCCCCCTAAATTTTCAAATGAAATTTTGAAAAAATCATCAAAAAATCAAAATCACTCATAAAGTTACGCAAATAGACATTTCTTATGTAATTTTTCATTAGAAAACGATTGGCACAAATTTTAGAATGCTAACATGAACCGTTCTCGAGATATTGCACATTTTTCAAAAAAATTATGAAAAAGTCATATAAAATAAAAAAATATATATTTCCCATTGAGAAACATGTTCACTTTTCATATGTTATACCATGCGATAAATTGGGTGACATCATTCTCGTGGATCTAGCTCGTTCCATTCATGAAAAAAGATACTTTGTTGTTGTTGTTGAGACCCAGACCGTCCGACCTGTACCAGAAAGGTGTAAGGTAACTGTATGGACGGCCGGGAAGTGCCACCCAATTTAGACCGGAATCCAGTGGGGGAGGCATCCACAGGGTGTAATACTTTTGTATTTGAACGCCAATAGTCATTTATCTGCTGTAAAAATGACTTATTTCTCCGTTCATAAGGCTTGGCGAGATTTTGGCGATGAATTTGACGGAATGTCGCCAACCTGGCAACATTTTTAATTGTTGCCAAATTAACAAAAATCTCGCCAAATTGATAAAAATGACGCTAAATCAATGAAAATGACGACTAACTGAAGAAAATTCAATTTCATGGAAAGAATATAAGTATCTACTATAAGAATAACGTTTTTTTTAGTTGTAAAAGTAGTAAATTCATTGCATTATATAAGGAAAGTCATGTGTTGCCCACATCAGATTTTTTTAATTTTGCTTGAAATGAGCGTCTATAGCAGAATCAAATTGCATTAAGAAAATGAATCTTGTATTTTTAACACTTTACAACAAAGTTGAAAAGTGTTTATGACTTTGCTCATTCTGTCTGTCTGTCCGTCTGTCTGTCTGTCTGTCCGTTAGCACGATAACTGCCGTAAAAATGACTTAATCAAAATGAAATTTTAATATGTTGTTCAGACAGTCTGTAGGACCTATGGGAATATAAATAAATAATATCACACAATTAGTTTTGGATTGAACCCGGGTTGAAAAAATGAAATACATTGAGGCCTATGGGACCTAATTTTTCTAACATTTTTTAAGCGGATTTAAAATTCACAAATTGCTTCGAAAATTTTAGGTAATAGTCAAATTGTTCCATAAAATATATATAAAAAAAATTCAGCTAAATATATTCAGTAGTTTTTTAAATAAAAATTAAAATAATAATTACACATCTTATATGAAACGATCACGTGACCATGATATGAAACGATCACATGACCCACTTCAAAATGATATATGGCATCCATCTTGTTTCAAATTCGTGATTTTTTAAAGTTCTTTTCAATTCATATTGAGTGTTGTATCCATCCTAAAACTACTTTATTTCTGCTTAAATTCTGTGCATCTACATAGTAAAACAACACAATGACAATATATTTGAGTTTAAATTCTCATTCAAATTTGATTATTTCTATAACTAAGCCTATTTTTCACCTATGTAAAATGTAAACAGCAAAATATGTAGAATGAGTTGTATTAGAATTACTGTATTTCTTTAACACAAAATAATTCAGACCATGGAGTCTGCATGGCTGATATGAATGAAATATTAATTGATTTTATAAACAGAAGGACGATTTTTTTCGATGAAGTTTTAAGCATAAAGTTTATGAATTGTAGCTCCATGGTCTTAATTTTTAAATAAAATAAATTATTATAGTATTGTGATGAATGAAATGGAGAAAGTTATGAATGAAATCCTACTTCTATAGAGAGATCCAGACGTGTTATTTTTTCTATGACATCATTTGAATTAATTTCAGTTGTTTTCGATGAAGTTTTTAAATAAAATAAATTATTATAGTATTGTGATGAATGAAATGGAGAAAGTTGTGAATGAAATCCTGCTTTTATGGAGAGATCCAGGCGTGTTATTTTTTCTATGACGTCATTTGAATTAATTTCAGTTGTTTTCGATGAAGTTTTCAAATAGAATAAATTATCGTAGTATTATGATAGATTTAAAAATATTACCGTGGAATGTATTGCATTTTAGAAATATTTAAACCACGCAATTTATATTTCAATGCCGTCATTTGAATGAAGTTCATTTTTTTCAATGAAGGTTTAAGTTTTCAAATATAATAAATCAATGTAGTATTGTGATAAGTTTTAAAATATTACCGAGGAATGTATTGCATTTTCGACTTTTTTAAATAAAATTGCATTGAAGTTGGAAAGTGTTTCATAATCAATGCTTTAAGCATGATTGATCTTTCTTGTTTTTAATCAAATTTGTTATTTATTTTGACAAAAAATACAAGTTCATGTGGATAAAGTTAAAACTTTATATTCTCAAGGCTTGGTAAATTATTTTCCCAAAAATCGTGTACCAATCTTGGGGTTTGAATATCCTTGAGTGTATTTTCCAATGTAATCTAAATGGGAATAAATAAAGTAACAAAATCTAAAATATAAAATAATTATTGAAAGCATTTAAAATGTTTTATAACAATAAAAGGAATGGTAGTTGGAGTTTCAAACAAGTGTTATTATTTTGCACAAATTAAACCATTTTTCATGCATAGGAGAACAAAAGAAAAAAAAAATTACAAATATTCAAGTAGCCATAGCCACACACCAATAGCTTTATGGACATTTCTGGGTCACATACAGACCATGCAGTATTTTAAATACCTATATCTATATAAATAAAATTGAAAATCTGTCTGTCTGTCCCATCATCACGGGAGAACGGTTGAACCGAATTTGATGAAATTTTGTGGGTAGCCTGGAAATAGTCCCACTCAAAATTTAGTCCATGATTGGAGTTTCTACGGCCAGTGGTTCTCGAGATATTAGTAAAAAACAAAACTTTTGTTTGTCTCATCATCACGGGAGAAAGGCTGAACAGAATTTAATGAAATTTTGTGGATAGCCTTAAAATAGCCCCCATAAATTTAGCCCAAGTTTCGAATTTCTAAGACTAGGGGTTGTCGAGATATTAATGAAAAACGAAACTTTTTCCTAGGAGTTCTTTTCTCTAACTCCGTGGTTTATCCAAACGAAAAGCTTGAAAATCGTTTGAAAGTGAATTAAAACTTTATATCTGAGTTTGGTGGGAGATTTTTTGAGCTAATTAGTCACTTTCTGTAAACATGAATTTAAATGGAAAATCTATCTCCATGGTTTATTTTCCACAAGCTTTTACTCAACAATGAAAAGTATAAAGAAATCAAAATGGTTATTTAATTTTTCAGTTTATGAGGAAGATTCTGTCTTATATCATGTTACTCAGAAATGCAATTAAATTAAATGTGTCTGTTAATTTTAATTATTTTTTCGATTTGAATAATAAATAAATGGATATTAAAATATATCTTATAAATGAACAGTTTGAATTTTCTTTTAATTATATTAATTGCGGGCTGCGTACATCAATTTCATTTATTTTGGCAAAGAGTTTTTAAGCTTTATATATTGTGTTTAGCTAATAAACTCATATATTGTGTTTACTCAATAAATTCTTTTATCAGATTGTTGAAACAGAAAAAGAGTAGAATGGGTATATATCTTCTAATACAATTTTAGTGTTTTCATTTAGTATATACAAACGGGATCAGGATGTTTTATTCTTTAGATCTGCAAATTCAGAGCTACGAGTTTGGTGGAATATCGCTAACTTGGCAACTTTTCTTAATCTTTGCCAAATTGATGGAAATGCTGCCATATTGATAAAAACGATGCAAATCAATTAAATTAAATTTGTTTTTTTAGAAGAGAGTACTGAAATGATGTTTCGGTAGCATTTGTCAGTCAGTCCATCCATCCTACTTAGTAACACATTTAGCGAATTTTTAAAATATCACCAAATTGATAAAATTGCGCTTAATAAATGAAATTAATTGTTTTTTATTAGGGGATAGTATTGTGATGATGTTTCGCCAATGTGTTGCAAAATAGGACTATCAGTTCTACAGTACCACCTGGCGATAAATTTGGTGATTTTTTAAATTATCACTAAATTGATGAAAATGTCGCCAAACCTTCCATGAAGATAGCATTATTCAGGCGATATGATTTTGATCAATTTATTTGAAGCAAATGATATCATGTCGTTTAGCAATGGATGTAAATCCAACGCGTTATGCGGCATATGATTTTTGTTAAATCTTTTCCGATTTGAATAATAGATATGTATATAAAATAAATTTAATTGACATTGCATTTTTGACTGGATAATATCAATTATGGTCTTCAGGTTTAAACATTATTATTATTAATATTTTCAAGTTATTATGCCATTGTTTTATTGACAAAAATTGTTTAAACTCATTGTACGTTGTACGAGTAATCTTCTACAAATGCACGGGTATATCTTCTAATCTATGAGAATATAAGTAGTACAAGTATATTGGCATATATTTTGATATATATTGGTATATATTGGAATCGATTACGACCTTCTGGTATAAAGATTACGGGGATTATTGATTTTCAATTTATTACATCATCTGTTTTATTTTGGCAAAGATTTTTGAGACTCATTGTAATACGGGTAATCTTATATATATATATTCCCATATAATTTTAGTATTTTCAATCTGGCATATATTGGAGTCAATTACGGGTTTACTGATATTTTCAATTTATACATGTAATGTACTAATACAGGTTATATATTCTAATATTCGCGTATATACAGGGTTCATTCTCTTTTACAGGAATCCATTTCCAGGCATTTTTAAGGAGTTTTTCAGGAGGGTTTGAGCATTTTTCCAGGAGTTTTTCTACACATTAAAAGTAAAAGCGAAACCAAGATTCTACAGATGTTTCTCTTTCAACCATGTAGCTTAGTTTTATATCAACTACATCACTCTGGCCATACAAAAATTTGTCTTGAATTACATTACACCAATAAAGGAAAAGTTTGTTAATTTACACAAATTACAATTTTTTCCATAATTTATTAAATATCAGTGATGGAACAGGGTCCATTAAAATTTTTTTTCTTAACCAGGTCTTTTAATAATTTTTTAAATGAATCCAACATCAACTTAGCCGGTATGGTTGGTAACCAAATATTTTGTTTTCCATTTCTCCATGTATAATTTCTTTTAAACTCAATGGGTTCTTGGGAAGGAAGGGGGGAGGGAGTATGACCCACAAATCCTCCTCCTTCAGCAATGCCTCTGCGCACATTTGCTTTATACTGCTGTATTGCTGCTTTGTATTTTCACAAGATTTATATGAACAACGGTTGCTTATAGTTTCAGTAATCTAGACAGGAAATTTTTATTTAGTAATGACTAGAGTGGTTCGATTTGCGATAAAAAAAATTGTTTGCAATGATAATCAGAAAAATATTTGATCAAACATTTAAAATTTTTTATGAGATATTCAAAATTTTAAACTAAACAAACAAAATATGAATATATTAGGTCTTCATTACTAAACAAAAAAGAAATTCCAAAATCCTTAACAGAACATGCTTAAGCTAAAAAATAAGTAGGAAACAGAGCATGCTTAGCTTAATAGAAAACAGAATATGCTTAGCTTAAACTAAATGTATTTGTTTATTTATTTTTAGCCTGCTCTAGCTCAGACTTTAATAATTTCTTCCTAAAACATAAAAAAATAAAAGCCATGTCAAATGTTCTTTATTTTTTAAGTAATAAAAAAATGTAATGTGTCTGCACTTAAATTTAGCTTAAAATCAGCCCCATATTTTCTAACAATACAGAATATACATTTTGAAACAACATTATTATGGGGAACAAATAATATTGCTTTCATCACCAGATAATATTAAATTCTTTTGTGCAAATTGAATTGTGCAATCGCCCTATTTATGTAAATAAATAAAAAATCAAAAAGTAATAATTAAAAAAATCAATCTTAACAAATAACCAAAATGTGAAAATAAGCTAGTTTTGTCAATCTAATGCTAAATATGTAGAGGATGAAGATGGATACAAAAGGATACTTGTGGACTCACAGGACGACACGAGAATTCCCTGAATTGCGCAATCGCACTGAATATGTCAAAATAATTATAAAATTAACAATAATAATAAACCAAAACATAAAGATAAATAAGTTTTGTTAATTTAATGTGCAATTATTACAGGATGGAGATGGATGGAAAAAGATACTAGTCAATGCTCGGCAATGTATGCGATACTACCGGAATTACGCAATCCCTCTATTTATAAGAAAATAATTAAAAAATTAGCCTTTATAATTAAGCAAAATGTGAAAATAAGCTAGCTCAGTTCATCTAGTGACTAATGTTTAGAAATTGGGGATGGATGGAAAAGGATACTTGTGGACGCCCAGGACCACAGGAGAATTCATTGAATTGCGCAATCATACTAAATGTGTCAAAATAATTAAAATATTTACATGAATAATAAACCAATGTATAGAAATAAGCAAGTTTTTTCAATTTACAGTGCAATAGCCGTCACTTTTAGTTTTTCAAATAAAAGCATTACAAATTTATCAATTTAAAATTTTTATACTTCAACTTAACAAAACGATTACTGGAAAACTATAAGCTATAAACTATAAACTATTTCTCATATTTATGTCACTTTATATCTTTTATAGATTTAAGATATTCCGAGTGAAAGTTAAAAAATATATATATATATATATATATATATTTTTTTTTTCCCCATAGTTTTTCAAATTTACCCTGTTGTCTTCAGCAAAATCCAATATAGTACATACTGCTATTTTATCAAAATCTGATTAGGGTTTTGTTTTTAATAGATGAGACAGGAGAGATTGCTCTTCCACGCTGTAATGACATTAGTTAACTTTAATGATTGTTTATAGGAAAAGGAGTGAGGGGGTGGGGCAGGGAATGGGATATAGTTTATGAATGCGTAGATGAGTGGGAAACATAAGATTATGGTGTCTGTGCGGGAAATAGCTTGGCGTATCTAGATTTTCTTTTTTTGGTAAGGAAGTTTTATATTGATTTTTTTGAGGTAAGTTTAATATGGATTTTTTTAGTTAATAATAAGTTTCTTTTTAATCCAGTTTCTAGTTCTCTTGTTTGGTTAAGAAACAGAGTTCTTATGGTTCTTAAAAATATTAACTTATTTCCATAAAATATACGAATGTATGGGAACTGCCATATTTCGTTGCGATCAGTACGTCATAACTTCTGAAATACGAAGGTTACACCACAAATTCGTATATTATTGAATTTGAAATGCTCAAATTTCACAATTCAGTTCTGTGCATTACGAGGCCAGAAGAATCAGTTTGCATCTATTTTAATCTTCTAAATATCCCATATCAGAGCAATATATCTTTATTTTTATAGTACGACTAAAAATAAGAAAATATTTTACTAAACCAAATTATTTCTCGCATAAATTGTACGTTTGTGCAATTCAGTTTTTTATTCATCTGCATTGCCGCACCATTCAGTTTTTTATCACATGATTAACGTCATGAAATATAGTGATATTAGACTGCAGATATATCACATTGTTGAAATTGCTTCATCGCCTAAGCTTACTTTTGAGAATTCGTAAAAAATCACTTCCAGATCATATTATAGCGTGATCAACTTAGCGACTATTATTATTAATAGGGGAGATTGTGGATACTCAATCCCCCTTTCATTTATATTTTTTTTTGCATTTTTTGCATTGTGTCTCTTTACATTTTGAAACTAGGTTTGGACGAAGCATACATTTTTACACAACATTCACCAACAGTTTTGCTTTTCTTTATGATTCATAAATTTGTATGTCAAAAATCAAGCCTTTGTAGCAGTTTGTATAACATACTAAATAAAAATGGCATGACCTAGACTTGTCAAGAATGTTTAGCTGCAACAAACCAAAAGTTCTACTTGCACTGTGGCCTTACATGAGCTTAAGTGGGGATGGAAACTTTACCTGCTCCCTTCAAAAGATATTTTGAGACTTACAACTGAAATTATTTGATTGCACAATCAGAACATAAGAAAAGCTATCTGTAAAATTAAGAAAAAATCTATAAATTTTGCAGACAATCCATAAAAGTTGGCAAGTATGAAATTGGAAGGAGACTGCTGTTTTTGAGCAACATTGCTGACTGAAAGTAATGGATTTCTTTTAGCTTCATTTATTAAATACCGACATTTTCAAGTAGTTCCTAAAACATTCGTACAGTTTTTCCATCATCCATACAATGAACTGAAAATTCATACATTGTACAGACAATTTGTACATGTTGGCAGGTGTGTATACTGAATTTTTCAGTTCAGCTGCAATGATTTATGAGTCATATATCGATTAAATAAAATTTTGCATTACTGAGACAGTATGATTTTTATTGCAGAAAAAAGTGCACCATATTTGCTTCAAACTGAACTTTACATTAGGTATTATATATAGGGATCATAGCAGGTTTTCTAAAAATTTTAGGTGAGAATTTAAGAAATTTTTTTCGAAATTTTGGGAGCTAATTTTTATTATATGTATTATTAGTACTGTTTAATTACCTTATTTTGCATAAATAAAAGTAGAATTGATACATAGCACAAACATCATTGATAGAAAAAGGTAATATTTTGAATATTTTTCCTATTTCATTTTAATGACCCGTAGGCTTGAAAATTTAAATTATCACTTAGTATCTCGTGGCCACTTTATCACGGGTATATTTTGTGTACATATATACAAAATACGTACACACTATATATATGCATGTTAGAAAAATGTCAGTTTTGTTTTCAAACTTATATACACAGAGAAAGAAAATCTTAATATAATTAACAAAAACGGAATCTAAAAAGCCCAAAATCACATTTAAAAATTTTGAAGAACTGTAGAATAAAATACAGCTTTAAGAGCAAAAATCTAGCTGGTAAGTTAGTAGTTATTGCATGTAACATACAAGGATTGCATGCACCCGCATAGCGGGCTTAAAGCAAATAATGCTAATAAAATCCAATTTATTTTGTGAATTTGTGAAAAGTGTTTATCTGTTAGCCTTGAACCCTCGTAGTGGGTGGAAACACGATTGACAGCTATTTCAAATCTACACAGATTGCATGCGCCCGCGCAGCGTGTATATCGTTATTACATGCAGTGGAATTGTCGTTATAGCATGTATCGTACACGGATTGCATGCATCCACTAATAAAAGACAATTCATTTTATATGCAGCAGCCATATCATTACCCGTTTGCCCGCATTGTGGTCGGAAATGCTATAGACAGTTACTTAATGAGCTGCACTGTTAGCCGTAATTCCATGCATAGCTGAAGTGTGCAATTGACAACAACTTCATAAACTGCATCATTAGCTGTGAATTGCACATGTAGTTGAGGCGTGAGATAGACAGTTACTGTTGTTATTGGTTATAAATAGAAAATTCAAAATTTAAGTTAAGCAGAGTAGTAACATTTGGTATTAATGGTCAAATGAAGCTTTGCAGTGGAAGAAATTTAAAGATGACTGGCATTGGAGATACCCAAACTGTCTGTATATGCAGAGGTGATAAAATGTTTGTTGGAAAAAGCAATTCCAGGGTTAGAAGTCGTAACTTGGAAAAATATAGGACATTTTCATAAAAAATATAGGACAAAAGAAATCATCATAAATATCTTACAAATTTTGCTATTTTCATTTTTGAAAAAGTATTCTATCAGATAGCAACTATTGATTGCAGCAATTACATACCTGCCAACCTGGGAAAATTGGAATGTGTAAAATTTTGCGTGAATGGCATTTATAATGATTTTTTTTAACTGCACGCGCAAATGACATTTCTAATGAATTCAACTATGTATGTACACGTACCTGCATTAAAAAATATTGCATTAAATATCAGGTTTACTGGTAGAATATGAAAATTCAGGACACCAATTTTATAAAATTTCAGGACAATAAATTACAAAGCAAAAAATATATAAAGGTTTTATCCTGTGAGGATTACTTTATAATGAAGACAAATATTTATGTTTGGCAAAACGCAGGTTTTCACTAAAGAGAATAACAAATATTGATCTTTAATAAGAAAAATATATATATAGCACTGAATTATATTCCTGCCATAATGGTTTCCCTTTTATTTGCCTAAATCATTGCTTTAATACCACTTTTTGAAAAATATCCCTTCACAGAGTTTATACCCATTTTTTAAATAGAAAAATTTATATTATGCAAATATAATTAAAAAATTAACCTTAATAATTAGCCATAATACGAAAATAAGCTAGTTTAGTCGATCTAATATGCAACATTTAAATAATGGAAATGGAAGAAAAAAGATACTAACGTACTCTCGGCAATTCACGTGAAGTAACTGAATTGCGCAATCGCACTGTTTATGTGAAAATAATTAAGAAATTAACCGTAATAATTAATCAGAATATGAAATTAAGCTAGTTTAGTCCATCTAATATGCAACATTTAAATGATGGAGATGGATGGAAAAAGATACTAACGTACGCTCAGTAATTCACACGAAGTAATCGCACTGTTTATGCAAAAATAATTAAGAAATTAACAGTAATAATTAATTAGAATACGAAAATAAGCTAGTTTAGTCAATCAAAAATGCAATATTTAAAAGATTGAGATGGATGGAAAAAGATACTATTGTACTCTCGGCGATTCATGAGAACAAACTGAATTGCGCAATCGAGGTGTTTATGCGAAATTAATGAACAAAATAACATTTTAGCGACTTATGCTGAATTAGACAACCTTTGAAGAAGTATATTTATTACTTTCATAAAATAAGCGATCCAGATCTTAATTTACGTTACACGCGGCCGTAAATCTCCGTTAATTTGATTGGCGTTACCCTGCATTTTATTATGGATTTGCTACGATCCCGGGAATGGTAGATATTAGTGCTAAAAAAGCGGAAATGTGGTGTTTCTGAGGAATTATACTATGTCTGGTTAATTGATAAATTTCAAACATAAAAAGCCGGAGAGATTGATTTCCTATTAATGTTAAAAAATTTAAATAAATGCGGAAATGCGTAAAATATAGCAATATATGCGTAAAAGTGTAAAGAGCAGTTAAAATGCGTAAATTTTACACATAATGCGTAAAAGTTAGCAGGTATGCAATTACCGATATTTCTCCGCCCCTAATCTACAGTACCGCTACCGTTACCACGCTTTCCGTCCAGCCAGCGGGCGTCATGTTTAGAGTAGTATTACGTCACGTGCAATCGGAAACGAATTACAGACGTTCAACATCCCGTAGTTCCACGTTTTTGAAATTCTGGGAAGATTTAGCAGATAGACTGAAAACAAAATGATAGAAATAAGGATTTTATTGCTTGTGATTTGGAAATATAGGATTTATGTCCAAAATATAGGACAAGTGCGAAATATAGGACAAAATAGGACGTTTTCTATGAAATTTTTTAAAATATAGGAATTATAGGAAATATAGGACGACTTCGACCCCTGCAATTCAAATTTAAAGACAAATCACGTTATTGTGATATGAATCCCTTTGCAATATAAGTTACACAATCTTCTGTAATTACGTCACAAAGTCAACAATATTTACATGTTGAGCTCTCAAGCTCAATGAAAAAGGTTTTCAGTAAAGTTCCCAACTAGACACATTTCTGGTACAGCAAGACACTGAAAATGCACAGGTAAGTAAAAGAAACATTTTAACTTACGAAAACTTTGTGTATTTCAGAATGCCACCATATACTGGTCACACGTTACGGCGAATTCTTTAAACTTTCATATTCCCGTTTTTCAGAGTCTACTAAGCTGAAAACATGGCCTCTCAAACAGAGAACCATAAAAACACAAGATCCACAATACTAAAGATCAAACTTCTGCATCAACGATCTACTTATCGATGCATTCAAACTAAACAGTTTAACAGACTCCAACGTAAATTTCAACAGGCCTCTCGAGACCTCCACAGGCTACAACCTTTACATGGTCTGACGGTCAAGTCTGTCAAGTCTACTGGGCCGATAGGTCTATCTGGTCAGGTCCAGGTCTCTCCAGAACCAAAAATGTGTCTAGTGTATATATTCAGCAATGGGTGCATTCCGGAACACAACCGTTGCCGGCAACGTCCTCTGGATATGCAAATCAGGATGCGTGCGCGGTGAGAAGGTGATTTGCATGATGACCCTGTTTGATTAAATTGCGATTTGTTCACGAGAATGGAAAAACCATAAAAGATAATGAAATCACGTTCACAGGAAACGAGAATCACGATGTAAACAACACCAAGTTTCCAACAACTGTGTCATTAGTCGCGACAAAACCTTAGTGTAAACATGCAACAAGTACATCAGTTTGAGTACTGTCTAAATCCTAAAATTACTGTGTGCTGATTGGCTAATCACATTAGGTCATCTAGTCACTAAGGTCACCCCATGGTGCATATCCTGCAAATTGAGACATCAACATCCAGATTATGCTAATTTTCTACAACCCATTAGAAATTAGCATACTCTGGAAAAACTAACTTCTACTTGAAAACAGTAATTTCTACTTCCACTACACATAGCAATATTTAAGCTAGTGTATGTGGCAGTAGAGGTATTGGATTATGTAATGCATATCATGCATGTAATCATGGTTGGTGTTAGATGTTGTTATCTGATCTGGTGATGTGATGTTATAGTGTTATAGTGTGGTAGTTACAGTACTGCACTGAAGTTGTCTTGTTGATATTCATCTATCTAGTATGATGATGTTAGTTTTTGCATGATGTGGCAAAATACATGGCCATTAGTGTTAGGCCTAACACATCTGATGCTATATTTTCAAGATAAGTTATGTGTTACCTTCTTCAACTACCATATCCAAGTTACTAGTATATGTAGTACTTATGTTTTTCTTTGCTCTTATGTTTATGAAAAATAAATGATTATTTTTCTGAAAGAATAGTCTCGTCATGGACTCTAGAAATATTGCAGCATGTCTTTACTCTGCTAGTGCGTATAATATATTGGGAGTTTGGCTACTACTACCACTGCACACTCTGTTCCAGTATCCTGCAGCTGAGGTGTGCAATTGACAGCTACTTTATGAACTGCATCGTTAGTTATGACTTGCGCGCGTAACGGAGACGTGCGATCGACAGCCACTTCACGAATTACATCGTTAGCTGTAACTTGCGAGCATAGCTGAGATAGACAGCTACTTCATCAACTGTACCGTTAGCCGTGACTTGCTCGCGTAGCTGCGGTGTGCAATTGACAATTATTTCATCAACTGCACAGTTAACCATGACTTGTGCGTGTAATGAAGGCATGCGATCGACATCTACTCCATGAACTGCACAGCTAGCTACGACTTATGCATGTAGCTGAGGTGAGCAATCGACAGCTACTTCATGAACTGCACCGTTAGTCATGACTTGCGCACGTAACGGAGACGTGCGATCGACAGCTACTTCATGAAATACATCGTTAGCTGTAACTTACATGCGTAGCTGAGGTACAAGATCAACACTTTGTTGGAAACTTGGTTTTGTTTACGTCGCGATTCTCGTTTCGCGGGAGCGTGACGTCATTATTAAAATGATTTTTCCGTTCTCGTGAACGAATCGCGATGTGGACAAAACCTGGCTTATCATGCAAATCACCTTTCTCGCCGCTCACGCATCCTGTTTTGCATATCCAGAGGGCATTACCGGCAACGGTTATGTTCTGGAACGCACCCATCGTCGGATATAAAGGCTAGACACTTTTCTGGCTTAAGGTAGATCGCTAGATCACGGTAGCTTGCTTGATAGATCAGCCAGACGGATCGATATACTGATCGATGGAAGGATCTAGAAGGATCTAGATCGGGCAGACGGATCTACATAAAGTCATGTTCGACGTAGTCGAAGGTTACGATAAATGTTTATCGGTGGACGCGGATGTTTAAATTAAACTAAGTAGTTTTTGTGGTTCTCAGTTATGGAGACCATGTTTTCCGTGTTGTGGACTTTATCTAGTGCTGATCCGGGAAGTTTAAAGTTTTTGCCATAGCGTGTGTCCAGCTAGTGGTGGCGTCGGAAATTGCACGTGGTTACGTAAGTTGAAATGTTTTATTCTACTTACTCGTGTAAATACTGCTTAAACCAGAAACGTGTCTAAGCGTGGAACTTTTACTGAAAACCTACAAATGAGCTGTAGAGCTCATGTTTTTGTACATAGCATGCTTTGTTTTGCTTTATTGTTTTTCATGAAATATTTTGTAAGCAAATGCAACGGATTCACTCTTCAATAAAAGTGATTTTGAACTAAACTGGAACTGTTCTCCTTTAACACCTCTACAGCTACTTGTATTTCTACAACTACCCTTTGACGTTGTTATAGCTGCAACACGAACATTAAATTTTCAACTTATATAATTTAATATATACCAACAGGCAAGGTTATGTTATAAATTTGCCATCACACTTCATGAACTGCACACTTAGTCTTGACTTGCGCAGGTAACGTAGGTATGCGATCGACAGTTACTTTATGAACTGCCCCGTTACCTATGACTTGCGTTGCAGAGGTGCACGATCGACAGTTACTACAAGAAAGGTATTGAAAGTTTAAAATTTTTTTCAAAAAACGATAGGGCTGGTCGCCGAAGGCAGTAATTAAATAATATGAGGGAAATAAGTTATTCTATATTTCATCAAAGCTACTGCAACGTACTAATTTAGGCACAACTATTTCCCTTCAATCATCCCCTGTTTTGATAGAATCAACAAAAACACATACAAATTCCTGCGACTCAAAAGAACCCTAGTCCAGAAAACAATATTTTTAAATATTGGTTTTTGAGCAAAAATGCTTAGAGTTAGTTCAAATCTTTGGCACTTTTCATCCCAGATGCATACTAAACATGGAATAATTTGACAAAATTTAAAGTTTATAAATAAAATGAAAACTGTGTAAAAGTTTTATCTGTTGGAAGAGGGAGTGTGTTTGTTTGGTATTCTTCACATTTCTGCTCTTTCATTGTTTTTAATTTATTTTTTATGGGGAGCGTGGCGATCCAATTGGGGGACCTATCTACTATGGCTTATTTTATTTTATCCATTGCTTTTCTTCATAAACTGCTATGTGGCCCGGTCTCCTACGCAATACATCCTTTTGAAGACATACCCTTTAATATCACCAATGCCTAGAGAGGTTGCTAATCGCAGACAAAAATTCCTCTTCTCATCTCCTGTTTTGACAAACTCAAAGGGTAAAGAAAAAAAAAAATCCATGATGAAATGATATTGATCAAATATTTCGTAAATGAGAGGGGTAAGAGAATCATAAAACGACTAACTATATATATAGATTTAGACCAAAAATTCAAATTTTCAAACCTTTTTGCATTGATTCCAAACATAGAATAGTTGAGCAAAATTTTAACTTTGTAAAGGAAGAGAAACTTAGTGATTTGTTTTGTGATGGAGGAAGCACACTATCAATAATCGAACCCATTTTTTTCTACTTTATTTGAGATAGGTTAAAAGCTTCTAGGTTTGTTAGCTTGCGCTGGAGATTCCTAAGATATCCTGCGGAGATTCCCACTTCCACATTCCCAAAACCAAAGAAACTCCCCCAAATGTCGTCTGCAAATGATCACGTGGGCCACCATTCATCTTGCGATCATATTTCAGTAAAACCGCCTGTGTGAGGTATTAGCTAAGCTATTTAGCCATCGAGAATAAGCTATCGTGATTGACGTAAAGGATGAAGGATGAGTGGATAAATTGTAAAGGATGAGTGCTATTTTGAACATTTCTGAAGACTATTTTAACATCGATTGCCGTATGAATGGAATGGACTCGGGCGGTAGTAGAGTGAATTTCACGGTGCACCTTTATAATTACAAAATTTTAGGATAAATAAAATTTTTTAGGAATTTAAGGGAAGCTTCAAATTAATAGGAATTTTACAGGTAGGTAGAATACGATCCCTGTATATATTCTAAATATAACAGGTTTGTCACTTGTGTTTCACAAAACATATCTTTGAACAAAAGTAATATAATTTTCACAGAAGTGCACAATCACATATTTTTGGACTGACTAACTGCAGTACCCACAGCTAGAGGTTACTTTTTATAGTAATAACTTTTTTTAAGCATGGCACACAGGCTGCTCAGACCACTTATGCCCTAGATAACCACCTTTCACCCTCTGACACTACACGTTCTTATTAACAAAGAACAGTAGAAAAATGTACATTGAGATATCAATGAGTCAAAATCTCAAAATAACTAAATGTAAAAATCAGGTTGAGCCAATTCAATGGAGCTTATGCAAAGAAGTTTTCAAACCCATTAAGCCACTGGTCAAGGTTGCAGGCTAATATTATACCTACAAGCAAAGGAATTGCAAAGAAAATTTGAAGGTTTGCTCAAATGCTATTTAAGCTCAGTGGGGGGGGGGGGGGGGGGGGCTGTATAAAATGAAGCTCCTCAGGTTAATAATGATACTTTAGAGGTAGATGTGTTGTTAAGGAGAAAACATTTTATCCAAAATGGCCTGAGTTTTTACAATAAATTAATTTTAAAGAAATAAAAATAAAAATAAATGCAAACTTTTTAAATAACGTGATTGAGTGATAATTAAATTAAACAGCTAAAATACAGATTTTTTAATCTATATAAATAAAAATGAAAATCTGTCTGTCTGTCTGTCTGTTTGTCCCATCATCACGGGAGAACGGCTGAACAGAATTTGATGAAATTTTGTGGGTAGCCCAGAAATAGCCCCACTTAAAATTATATCCGTGTTTTGAGTTTTTACGACCAGTGGTTCTCGAGATATTAGTAAAAAACGACATTTTCGTTTGTCTCATCATCACGGAAAAACGGCTGAACCGAATTTAATGAAATTTGGTGGATAGCCTTGAAATATCCCCCCATAAATTTTGTCCAAGTTTCGAGTTTCTAAGACCTGGGGTTGTCGAGATATTAATGAAAAACGGAACTTTTTCCTAGGAGTTCTACTCCCTAACTCCGTGGTTTATCCAAACGAAAAGCTTGAAAATCGTTTGAAAGTGAATTAAAATTTAATCTCTGAGTTTGATGGGAGATTTTTTGCGTTAATTAGTCACTTTCTGAAAACATGTATTGTTTGAAACTTGATTTAAAGGGGAAATCTATCTCCATGGTTCATGGTTTATTTAAAACAAGCTTTTACGGAACAATGAGAAGTATAGAGAAATCAAAATCGTTATTTAATTTCGCAGTTTATGTTATAAGACATGACATATTTAACGTGTTATAAGATTCTGTCTTATATCATGTTACTCAGAAACGCAATTAAATTAAATCTGTCTGTTAATTTTAATAATTATTTTTTAGATTTGAATAATAAATAAATGGATATAAAAATATATTTTAGAAAAGAACGATTTGATTTTTCTTATAGCATTTTTGACTGGATAATATCAATTACGGTCTTCAGGTTTAAAAATTATTATTATTTATATTTTCGGGGATTATTGATTCAAGGATTATTGATATTTTCAAGTTATTATGCAATTATTTTATTATGACAAAAATTGTTTAAACTCATATATTGTATGTTGTACGAATCTTCTACAAATACACGTGTATATCTTTCAATCTACGAGAATATAAGTAGTACAGGTATATTGACATATGTTTTGATATATATTGGCATATATTGAAATCAATTACGACCTTCTGGTATAAAGAGTACGGATATTATTGATGTTTTCAATTTATTACGTCATCTCTTTTATCTTGGCAAATATTTTTGAGACGCATATTGTAATACGGGTAATCTTCTACTAACACATTGGCATATTTTCTGATCTGCGACAATATAATTAGTACGGGGTTGCATATATTCATTCAATTCCTATTTTTTCTTCTGTAAATTTGCTTACAAAAGGGGCAGGATGTTTTATTCTTCAGATCTGATCGTGGAGATAATTTTGCATAGTGAGAACATATATTCTTAAACTTCTCTTTAGGAGCAATAAATTTAATATTTTAACAGAATTTGCACATGATTGCGAACTATAAGTTTCTTTAAATTATACACTCCGTACGAATAACGGGTGTGCTGTTAGTGGTTAATAAATTTTAACATTTTAGGAGGATATATCATGTTGCTCGGCATCGCAATTAAATTAAATGTGTTTGTTAATGTTTTTATTTTTTTTTTCGATTTAAATAATAAATAAATGGATAAATGGATATAAAAGTATATCTTATGAATGGACGGTTTGATTTTTCGTTTAATTACATTAATTGCTGACTGCGTACATCAATTTCATTTATTTTGGCAAAGAGTTTTCAAGCTTATATCGTATTTAGCTACTAAACTCATATATTGTGTTTAGCCAATAAATTCATATAGCCGATTGTTGAAACAGAAAAAGAGTAGAGCGGGTATATCTTCTAATACAATTGTAGTGTTTTCATTTAGTATATTGAAACGGGATAAGAATGTTTCATTCAGATCTGCACATTCAAAGCTACGAATTTGGAGGGATATCGCTAATTTGACGACTTTTCTTAAACTTTGCCAAATTGACGGAAATGTCGCCAAATTGATATAAACGACACACAAACAGCTGCCATAAACCTTCGGGTTGGTCGTGTGGCTTGGGTCTTCTACATATCAATGAAATTTTTTTTGTTTTGTTAGAAGAGAGTACTGAAATGATGTTTGGTTAGCATTTATCTGTCAGACCAACCATCCTACTTAGTAATACATTTAGCGAATTTTTAAAATGTCACCAAATTGATAAAAATGTTTTCAAATCTATAAAAATATCTTGAAATTGATAAAATTGCGCTACATAAATTATATTAATTGTTTTTTGTTAGGGGATAGTATTGTGATGATATTTCGTCAATTTGTCACAAAGTGGAACTGTCAGTTCTACAGTCCCACTTGGCGAAAAATTTAGCGATTTTTTAAAATGTCGCTAATTTGACGAAACTGTCGCCAAATGTTCCATAGAAATATAACTATTTAGACGATATTTTTTCTACCAATTTATTTGAAGCAAATGATATCATGTCGCTTAGCAACGGATTTAAATCCAATGTGTTTATGCGGCAGACGGTTTTTATTAAATCCTTTCCGATTTGAATAATGAAGATATGTATATAAAATAAATTTCATTGCCATTTCATTTTGGACTGGATAATATCAATTATACTCTTCAGGTTTAAACATTATTATTATTGATATTTTCCGGAATTATTGATTCAGGGATTATTGATATTTTAAAGTTATTACGCCATTGTTTTATTGCGGCAAAAATTGCTGACACACGCATATTGTACGTTGTACGAGTAATCTTCTAGGAATGCACGGTTATATCTTCTAACCTACGAGAATATAAGTAGTACAGGTATATTGGCATATATTTTGACATATATTGGCATATATATTGGAATCAAGTACAGTCTTCTGGTATGAAGATTACGGGGATTAATTATATATTCAATTTATTACGTCGTCTGTTGTATTTTACCAAAAAACATTTGTGACTCATATTGCAAAACGGGTAATCTTCTACTAATAATCGGACATTATAAGTAGTACGTGTATATCTTCCCATATAATTTTAGCACTTTAATTTTGACATATATTGGAATAAATGATTGTCTTCAGATTTAAAGATTACGGGTTTATTGGTATTTTCAATTTATACATGTAATCTACTAATACAGGTTATATTTTCTAATATTCGCGTATATAATTAGTACGGGTCCCATACAATTTTAACGCTTTTATTTTGCATATATTGATTCAATTCCATATTTTTTTTTATATTTGCCTACATAAGGGGTCCAAGATGTTTTATTCTTCAGATATGTCCATGAAGATAATTTTATATAGCGAGAACAGAGATTCTTAAACTTCTTTTTAGGAGCATTATATTAAATATTTTAACAGAATATTTTGATTAAACATGTCATTTAGTATACTATAAGAATTTGGGCATGATTATGAATTTCAAGTTTCTTTATATTATATACTCCGTACGAAGAACGGGTATGCTGCTAGTCTATATAAATAAAAATGAAAATCTGTCTGTCTGTCTGTCTGTCTGTCTGTTTGTCACACCATCACGGGAGAACGGCTGAACCGAATTTGATGAAATTTTGTGGGTAGCCCAGAAATAGCCCCACTTAAAATTATATCCGTGTTTTGAGTTTCTACGACCAGTGGTTCTCGAGATATTAGTAAAAAACGAAATTTTCGTTTGTCCCATCATCACGGAAAAACGGCTGAACCGAATTTAATGAAATTTGGTGAATAGCCTTGAAATATCCCCCCATAAATTTTGTCCAAGTTTCGAGTTTCTAAGATCTGGGGTTGTCGAGATATTAATGAAAAACGGAACTTTTTCCTAGGAGTTCTACTCCCTAACTCCGTGGTTTATCCAAACGAAAAGCTTGAAAATCGTTTGAAAGTGAATTAAAATTTAATCTCTGAGTTTGATGGGAGATTTTTTGCGTTAATTAGTCACTTTCTGAAAACATGAATTGTTTGAAACATGATTTAAAGGGGAAATCTATCTCCATGGTTCATGGTTTATTTAAAACAAGCTTTTACGGAACAATGAGAAGTATAGAGAAATCAAAATCGTTATTTAATTTCGCAGTTTATGTTATAAGACATGACATATTTAACATGTTATAAGATTCTATCTTATATCATGTTACTCAGAAACGCAATTAAATTAAATCTGTCTGTTAATTTTAATAATTATTTTTTTGATTTGAATAATAAATAAATGGATATAAAAATATATTTTAGAAAAGAACGATTTGATTTTTCTTATAGCATTTTTGACTGGATAATATCAATTACGGTCTTCAGGTTTAAAAATTATTATTATTTATATATTCGGGGATTATTGATTCAAGGATTATTGATATTTTCAAGTTATTATGCAATTATTTTATTATGACAAAAATTGTTTAAACTCATATATTGTATGTTGTACGAATCTTCTACAAATACACGTGTATATCTTTTAATCTACGAGAATATAAGTAGTACAGGTACATTGACATATGTTTTGATATATATAGGCATATATTGGAATCAATTACGACCTTCTGGTATAAAGAGTACGGATATTATTGATGTTTTCAATTTATTACGTCATCTCTTTTATTTTGGCAAATATTTTTGAGACGCATATTGTAATACGGGTAATCTTCTACTAACACATTGGAATATTTTCTGATCTGCGACAATATAATTAGTACGGGGTTGCATATATTCATTCAATTCCTATTTTTTCTTCTGTAAATTTGCTTACAAAAGGGGGCAGGATGTTTTATTCTTCATATCTGATTGTGAAGATAATTTTGAATAGTGAGAACATATAATCTTAAACTTCTCTTTAGGAGCAATAAATTTAATATTTTAGCAGAATTTGCACATGATTGCGAACTTTAAGTTTCTTTAAATTATACACTCCGTACGAATAACGGGTGTGCTGTTAGTGGTTAATAAATTTTAACATTTTAGGAGGATATATCATGTTGCTCGGCATCGCAATTAAATTAAATGTGTTTGTTAATGTTTTTATTATTTTTTTTCGATTTAAATAATAAAAAAATGGATAAATGGATATAAAAGTATATCTTATGAATGGACGGTTTGATTTTTCTTTTAATTATATTAATTGCTGACTGCGTACATCAATTTCATTTATTTTGGCAAAGAGTTTTCAAGCTTATATCGCATTTAGCTACTAAACTCATATATTGTGTTTAGCCAATAAATTCATATAGCCGATTGTTGAAACAGAAAAAGAGTAGAGCGAGTATATCTTCTAATACAATTGTAGTGTTTTCATTTAGTATATTGAAACGGGATAAGAATGTTTCATTCATATCTGCAAATTCAAAGCTACGAAATTGGAGGGATATCGCTAATTTGACAACTTTTCTTAAACTTTGCCAAATTGACGGAAATGTCGCCAAATTGATATAAACGACACACAAACAGCTGCCATAAACCTTCGGGTTGGTCGTGTGGCTTGGGTCTTCTACATATCAATGAAATTTTTTTTTGTTTTGTTAGAAGAGAGTACTGAAATGATGTTTGGTTAGCATTTAGCTGTCAGACCAACCATCCTACTTAGTAATACATTTAGCGAATTTTTAAAATGTCACCAAATTGATAAAAATGTTTTCAAATCTATAAAAATATCTTGAAATTGATAAAATTGCGCTACATAAATGATATTAATTGTTTTTTGTTAGGGGATAGTATTGTGATGATATTTTGTCAATTTGTCGCAAAGTGGAACTGTCAGTTCTACAGTCCCACTTGGCGATAAATTTGGCGATTTTTTAAAATGTCGCTAATTTGACGAAACTGTCGCCAAATGTTCCATAGAAATATAACTATTTAGACGATATTTTTTCTACCAATTTATTTGAAGCAAATGATATCATGTCGCTTAGCAACGGGTTTAAATCCAATGTGTTTATGCGGCAGACGGTTTTTATTAAATCCTTTCCGATTTGAATAATGAAGATATGTATATAAAATAAATTCCATTGCCATTTCATTTTGGACTGGATATTATCAATTATACTCTTCAGGTTTAAACATTATTATTATTGATATTTTCCGGAATTATTGATTCAGGGATTATTGATATTTTTAAGTTATTACGCCATTGTTTTATTGCGGCAAAAATTGCTGACACACGCATATTGTACGTTGTACGAGTAATCTTCTAGGAATGCACTGGTATATCTTCTAACCTACGAGAATATAAGTAGTACAAGTATATTGGCATATATATTGGAATCAAGTACAGTCTTCTGGTATGAAGATTAAGGGGATTAATTATATATTCAATTTATTACGTTGTCTGTTGTATTTTACCAAAAAACATTTGTGACTCATATTGCAAAACGGGTAATCTTCTACTAATAATCGGACATTATAAGTAGTACGTGTATATCTTCCCATATAATTTTAGCACTTTAATTTTGACATATATTGGAATAAATGACTGTCTTCAGATTTAAAGATTACGGGTTTATTGGTATTTTCAATTTATACATGTAATCTACTAATACAGGTTATATTTCTAATATTCGGGTATATAATTAGTACGGGTCTCATACAATTTTAACGCTTTTATTTTGCATATATTGATTCAATTCCATATTTTTTTTATATTTGCTTACATAAGGGGTCCAAGATGTTTTATTCTTCAGATATGTCCATGAAGATAATTTTATATAGCGAGAACAGAGATTCTTAAACTTCTGTTTAGGAGCATTATATTAAATATTTTAACAGAATATTTTGATTAAACAAGTCATTTAGTATACTATAAGAATTTGGGCATGATTATGAATTTCAAGTTTCTTTATATTATATACTCCGTACGAAGAACGGGTATGCTGCTAGTAATAGTTAAAAATGGATAATTTAATTAGTAGGGGAGGGGGCAAGAAATGTACAATTAAGAATTTATACAAACAAAATTAAAAATCTGTGTTTGTCTCATCATCACAGTTGAACTGTCGAACCGAATTTCATGAAATTTTGTAGGTAGCTTTGGAATGAGCCCACTTAAAATAGTCTAGTTTCTACGACCACGGATTATCTAGATAGTAATTAAAAACACACAATTAAACCTTCCATAAACATAGCATTATGCGGACGATATTTTTTCCCATAAATTTAATTGAAGAAAATAATATCATGTCACTGAGCAACAGATTTAAATAATAAAGAAATGTATATAAAATAAATTTTATTGAAATTGCATTATTGGCTGGATTATATCAATTATGGCCTTCAGGTTTAAAGATTACTGGCATTATTAATAATTTTAATTTATTACATCATGCAAAATCGACTGAAATTGATATATTGTAGTATGGGTAATCTTTTATTAGCACACAGGTATATCTTCTAATCTGCAAAAATATGAGTAGTGTGATTATATCTTCCAATACAATTTTAGTGATTTCATTTTGGCATATATTGGAATCAATTATGGCATTCAAGATTAAAAATTGCAGGGATAATTGATATTTTCTGTTTTATCTGTTTTATCTTGGCAAAGGTTTTTTGAAATTCATATTGTAGTATAGGTAATTTTCTACTAATACACGTGAATATCTTCTAGCGAGAACAGATTCTTAAATTTCTTTTTAGGAGCATTAATTTAAATATTTTAATAGAATGTTTTGAATAACAATGTCATTTAAAATAGTATAAGAATTTGCACATGATTGTGAATCTTATGTTTCTCTATATTATATATTCCATAAAGAATGACTATGTAGTACGGGTCATTATCTATTAATACATGGTATATTTTCTAATCTACGAGAATGTAAGTAGGACGGGTATATCTTCCCATACAATTTTAGCGCTTTCATTTTGGTATATATTGGTATCAATTATGGCCTTTGGGTTTAAAGATTACAGGGATTATTGATATTTTCAATTTATTATTTTATCATATTTTTTGGCAAAGATTTTTAAAACTCATATATTGCACACAGGTAATCTTCTACTAATACACGAGTATATCTTCTAATATTCGAGAATATAAGTAGTACAGGCTAAATATCTTCCCATACAATTTTAAAGCTTTTATTTTGACATATATTGATTCAATTTCATATTTTCTGTAAATTTGTTTACAAGCGGAACCAGGATATTTCATTCTTCAGATCTTTTTGTGAAAATTTTGTATAGCAAGAACAGAGATGCTTAAATTTCTTTTTTAGGAGCATTAATATATATTTTAATCGAATGCTTTGAATAATAATGTAATTTAGAATATTATCGGAATTTGCACATGATTGTGAATTTTAAGTTTTTTTTATATTCCATATTCCATATAAAGAATAGGTATACTGCTAGTTTAACAATAAGAATATTGTTAAATTTAAGTGCAGATGGTGACCACAATTTTAAAACTGCAGAACAACTTGGAAACAAATATAAGTACCGCACTTGGAAACAGATATAAGTACAGATATATTTAAATTAAAATGCAGCTTAAAGAAAATTAAAATACAATTTAAAAATTTAGCCAGTATAGCACATTAGTTAATAGAGATAAAGGTCGGCGTCAAACATGAGCACCAGAATGCTTCTTGTTAAGAACCAGTAGGGCAGCTATAGAATTTCAAAGTGTGTAGAAGTAATACACCATAAATCACATGGGAGTTCAGAAAGAAATTACGTAAAGCTAGAAGAGTGACCTTGTTAGTGACTGAACAAGCTAACTTGTAAAGGTAAATAAAAGGGGAACTAAGTATGTCAGTGAAAATTGCATGTTAATCATATCAACAGGGGTTGAGATAGATAAAATACATATAAGAAAATGGGAGGGGAGGAATGAAAAACATGGCAATTTTCACACAAACCATTAAATTAGAAAATAACAAATTTTATCACACTCTGTATCCAGACATCTGATAAAAAATCCTCCATTCTTTTCCCATTATCTAAAGATAATGCTCTCACCATGTTGTTTTTATTTTCTAAAATTTGTATTGAAAAAATATATTGGAATTTTTAAATTTTTTTACTATAACCCATTAATTTCTACACACTTAGCTTAAGATCCCAGTGTAAAAACTAACAGAGGAGATACAGATTTAGAAAGTGTCAATTTGAGGGCATCTTTGCTAATCTACTAAATGTTTCAAGAGTTTCCTGTAACTCCTTGAATCATTAGAAAGAAGAAAAAGAAAAAAAAAACTAAGGTTTAGCCAAGTATTAGCTTTGGAATAAGAGGGATATACATATATAGATAGGAACATACATGGTGTGATAGTATACATACAAGAAGAACAAGAATTAAGTCTAAAATCAAGATACAGAAAATATGTCAACTAGAAATATTATAATCACCTTTTGAATATATTTTGGATTAACTGTAATTTCTTGATCCATTTTTCTCAAACTCTCGTCCAATAAAATGCACTTTTTCATCTAAGGAAAAAATTTAATTTAATCACAGTGCAAGTGTATATACTCCAGAATAAACAATGTACTTTTGTCTAATACCAACCTTTACAATTTTATAGCTAATAGATGCATGGCACTTTCTATTTGTGACATTGTCATTCGTCTATTAATTAATGTTTAAAATAAGTACAAATATTTTAAAAGTAAATATTTTAAAAATTAAAAACCATAAACTTTTGTTTTGGATTTGGAGAAATGCTGAAACGCACATTTTTAAAGCTTTCAAAAAAAAGGTTGGTATAACACACAAGTAAATAAATAAAAGAATAGAAAGTAGCAATGTAGCTTGTTACACAAATGTAAATGCTAAAGGCAGTGGCATCGCCAGATTTTTTTTTTTTGGGGGGGGGGGGGGGGGGGGGGGGGGAGAGAATGTTAGTAATCAAATTTTTATTGTTTTCCAATTAACTGAACTTCAGTTTCCAGCAATGATTTTGTAAATCTTTAATTCTTTTTGACTAATATTTTTAAATTAAATATTTAAAACTTTTGGAAATAAAATATATGTTTCTTGCCATATAATTTGCAAATGTGCATTTAGAAAGAAAGCTCAACAACAAGTTTTAGAATGTTCACTTTCTATACTATTGATATTTTTTATAACATATAAACATTTTATTTCATTATGTATGTAAAAAAGGAGCTTTATTAAAAACGATTAACTTCATTAAAATTGTAATATCTTTTGCCATAAAACCAAGTGAGTTGGTAGCAATGATATAATCATTTTACTGATTCAATGTAATGAGTGTGCATATATATAGGGCATACCCTAACAGGTATCATAGCAGGTTTTCTAAAAATTTTATGATTTTATTTTCTATATAACCGTTATTAGTAGTGTATATTTTGTATACATAAAAATACAATTTATACATAGAACAAAAAATTAAAGATCAACACATGTATTGCTTTCATATTTAATAATTCACTCATATAAATGAAATCTTATTTCCTAAAACTTAATAGTTAAAATAACTATCAGAAAATGTAAGTACAATTTAAAGTTATTTTCTTACTGTAAATTTGGTAATAATCTATCATAAAACTATAAAAGGATCATCTATAATAATTTTTTTTTATTGTATTATACGAGAGAAAATATGAAATGATAAAAAAAAAAACCCTACATAAATCTGTAATTATTGAACATAAACAATATTTTTATATTTTATTGTCTTGGACAATACTGAATGATCTAAATGCATTCAAGCTATGTGCATTCCTTTAAACATTCAACAAAATATTGATATAAACTTAGATGTGTGTAAGGTAAGGGGGGGGGGGGAGATTTTCTGCAAATTGAATGACTTTAGTGACAACAGAAGAATGTAGGGATATGAAAAGTTCAACAATTTATGGACATGATAAGGAGCAGTTAGTTGTAGAATTTTTTATTGCACAAAGAATTTCAGGATTTCCCAGTGGATAAATTGTAACTATGTTTTCACGTCTAATAGTTTTCAGACCATCATGAGTCCTTAAATTCATCTCTAGAGGATGTTTTTTTAACTGTATTCTTAAACCCCGAAACATCATTTTTGACCTTGCAGTATGATTTAAACTGCCAAAATCCCCCATTGAAAATGCCAGCATTTTCAGAGCACAGTATTCTACTCTTTCAATGCAGCACTCCATACTTTTAATAAAACCACAAGTTCATTTTACAACAATGAATCCTAATATTTGGATTTGCATTGCGGAAAGATGCATTTCACTAGAACCAGCCATGAATAGAGAAAGAGAAAGCTATTTGGTTTATCCATTGAGAAACATTAATGCTGCTGTGACTGTTACTTTACACCATTTTTGTTAGGAAAAATGTTTTTGTTTTTTATTTATTTTTTTAATTTTTGGCTTGCTTTTAAAGTTTGAATATTTTGTGACATTGACTGCTTTTGAAATAAATATGGTGCATCTAATACAGAAAAATTTAGAATGGTCAAAAATTGTAAGCACAATTTTAGTTGTTGAAAAAAATAAATAGGAATTTCAGGAAAAATGGGATCGGATACCTGTCCTAATGTTTAAAAGTGGCTTCCCATTTTAATTTAATCATTGAATATTTATATGCTATGCACTTAAATAAAAAGTTATTTTGAATGTTTTCGTGGTATACATGTAAAGTATTGCTTAAGTGTCCAATAAATATAAGATAAAACAATTTCTCTTATTATGTTTTTTAAGACTACATTTTAAACTTCTTGATTATATATATATATATGATAGTTGAAGCATATAGGCTTATTATTCTCCTCACTTCTCTAAGCTACATCTATGATCTTGGGCCCACCTTATTTTAGAAAGTATTCCATCTGGCACAGATTAGAAAAGGCTAAAATCTAGTAGTTTTGTGAGAAACATATATTAAATAAAATAAACTGTTCTTCAATATATTTTGGACAAAGTACCAATGATCTATATCAAACATACCTCTTCTTCCAAATGTTGAAGCATTACAGGAGAATTATACTTTTCAGGATTATCAAGGAAAATAACCATTCCATCTTTTTGGTTGATTGAAGCATATATTTGACCATCCTCAATCTACAACAGAAAACCTAATGTGAAATTTTCTGAAATGTTATGCAAAAATAAGAAATTTTATAGCAGTTTTTGAAAACCTAATATGCACTTTTATTCTGCAAATTTCGCCACCTCTATTATACATTGTTTTAATATACTGGGTAAATGAAAATTAACAAAATATTTTGAAAATAGCATCTAGCATATAAATTAAAAAAAATAATCTTGTAAAGTGCATTGCCATCTTACTTTTAGACACTCCTGTACCAAATTTTGTGGATGTTCATCCCTTGTATTTTCCACTGCATACAAGAGAGACATTCTTTTATTATTATAGACTAGCCGCCTTTGGCCACCAGCCTGTTCGCTATGCTTGAAAATTCTGACCATGGCAAACTCGCTGGCGCGACCTACCATAAAGGTGTAAGGTAACTGTTTGGACGGCCAGGACGTGCCACCCAATTTAGACCGGAACCCAGTGGGGGAGGCATCCACAGGGACAGCACTCTCCTTCCCCTACCACCAACATCTCGGAAGGACTTATGGATCCACATGTTTAACGTGATCGTACTCCGCATGAACACAGCAGCAGTGTGGGCAGTGGCGGGAATCGAACCCGGGCCTACCGAGTGCAATTCCCGTGCGCTAACCACTGGGCTACCATACCCTCCGCGACAATCTATAACTTTCTTTTCATTCACCCAATTTAGACCGGAACTCAGTGGGAGAGGCATCCACAGGGACCGTACCCTCCTTCCCCATACTACCAACCTCTCGGAAGGACTTACGGACCCACATGTTTAATGTGATCGTACTCCGCCTGAACACTGCAGCAGTTTAGGCAGTGGCGGGAATCGAACCCGGGCCTACAGAGTGCAATTCCCGCACGCTAATTTAAATTTTATAATGACCACATGCTAAGCTCTATTAAGATATCCATCGCTCCATCATTTAAAATATACATAAAATTAAAATAAATCCATAAATTAAAATATCCATTTAAAAAATCCATATCGTTCCACCAATCCATAAAAATAATAATTTCAAATACATCACCACAATTCAATCCACCATAATTCAATCATTTAAAATATCCATAAATTAAAATATCCATTTAAAATATCATATAAATAAAATAATTTCACCCGATGTATACAATACATATGCTAAGCTCTTAATTAATTTAAAACCAGAAGCGTGGTCTCCATGGAAACGGGGAAAAACGCTGGTGAAAAACTTCTTTAGCGGATTGCCGAGAAATTGAAATTTAGAAAATCCTAAAATCCCAATCCTGTGGGCAATTTTCATTATTTCTTGACCAGATTGGATTTGTACGAATGCCAGATCTTTGAGCTTTCTAAAAATGTAAATTATTAGTCGAAATTCTTGGAACTTTTCCCGATGAAAGGACTTAAAAACGAAAGTTCGGTTTTTTTTAACCGAAAGTGATTTTTGTTTTAAAATCTTTAAAAAATATTAGAATTTGTCCCTGAGAATTGAAATTGATATATTTTTACTCGCAATTGTCTGTTCTTTCCGGTGGTGTGATTTGTTTTTTTCTATGACGGAAAAGGGCAAAAAGCCAGTTGAAATCGCATAAAACATTAAATAAAATAATAAAAATAAAATAAAAACCGGTTTCCCACCTCCCCTGGGTCTACGATTGCCGAATTTCGTAGCTCTCCGACGCGCGGTCGCTGAACTTATAGTGTATAAGACAGAAATTGCCTTTTATTATATAGATAATTTCTATGCCAAAAATTTAAGTCATTTTTTAAAATGGCAAGATTGAATGAAAATTTTGATACTGTTACACTGCTGAATATTCATTGGAATATTAGCAGATTGATAAATATATTGATATATTCAAGTCTCTTAAACACACACATATTACACCTGTTAAAAACATTACTAACAATTTTGAAAAGTTTCACAACTCGTGCAGAAAATTTTCTGCTGTACTTAAAGGCTAATTAACCTTACATATTTGCAAAATGCTACTGTTCATGACCACTATTTGATGTGCGACATCAAATAGTGGTCTACAATTTTGTTAAGTAAAAAATAAGACATTTGTTTAAGAACATAAATAAATCATTAAATAGATAAAATATATTTAACTTGAACATATAAAAAGCATTCAAGATTTTACAAATTTTCAGAAATACTTTTGTTGGAAAGTTTTAAAATTATCTGATATGCAAAAATTTTATTAACATAAAAAGTACATTTTGTTAAAAAAAACTGTGATAAAACATTTTTTAAAAGGATACAAAAAAAAATGAAAAAATGCAATATTTGTAACAGAAGTTATTAATGCCTTAATGCCTCTTAATTAGTGTTAAAGGCTAGTTTTAGGCCTAGCAAAGCTCAGATAAATTTGGAAAATTTTGGGCTGGAGAACATTAATATGAAAAACATGAAATATTGATAACTAGCAAATATTCAGTGTAAGGTGCAAATCCCTGAATAAGTGTCTGCTGTGTAAATAATGCATAAACACACTCAACTAAATAAATTTAAAAAAAAAATGCAACCACAAAAGCCAAAAATGAAACAAGGGATGGAAATATCGAGCATTATACATTTTTATATAAGATGCAATTTTTGAAGAAAAAAAAAGCCACCAAAGTAAAATAAAAAATTTAAAAGTTATCTTTAAAAGTTTATGCTCATTTCAAATGATTTTTTTTTTACAGAATGCTTATAATTATGAAATAAACATACATTTAAAAATTAAAATACAATCTCAAAAATTCAGAAACTCTGAATTTTGCATTTTAAACCACAGTTCATGTCACGACATATGCCTTATTTGTTAACCGCAGCTTGTATCTCATGTTTGGAAATAGTCTGCCAATAAATTTAATTTGAAAATTTTCAGCTAACTTTTAACTTCATAACTTTTAAGCTAATTCAAATTAAAAAAAAATCTGAACAAGTCATGAGAGTTAAATTACCTCTACAAAATTTTGCAGCTATCAGAAGCTTCGATTTTCTGCTACAGGTGACAGACAGACATCTTTTACTGTAGCAGATGTCAGCAATATAGAGAAAAGCTTAATAAATACATTTTTACATAATTCTGCATAAGTAAACTGCTTTCATTTATGGTATTAAAAACAATTTGAGATGGGCAAACATTATCATAGTTCTACAAGATTCTACAGATGCTCAAGACTTTTAAGCAGAGTTCTTGGCACTCACCATTCATTATGGTGAAAAATTTTAATGTTTGGTGAAAATTCTTGCAAATACTTTCATCAAAATGACAAAAATTTTACTAGTTCTCTTTTATCTATTAATTAATTCTTAAAATATGAAAATATTTCAAACTTAAAACAATTTGGGGTAAAAAGTTCTGAAAATTTTTTGTTCTAAAAAATATTTACAAATATAGTTATTGGTCTATATTTCTTTAAGTGCCGTGTGAACGTTGTTTCCATTTTATCGTTTAAGCAAATGAGGCACAAGAAATTAAATAAAATTTATGTTCAGGAGGGGAGAAAGTTCTAAAATACAAGGATTTTAAGTGAGACAAGATACAGTCCGAATTATCCAAGGAGAAGGGGAGACTTTGTCAACAGCATAGAGACATGAATGTAAGTGTTAATTCTTCTGCTTTTTTAGTCTCTAAGTCTAAAAAATGTGTCAAAGTGAATAAGAACGTAAATAAATTGTGTAAAGTAAATTCTAAAACTGTAAAAAGTGGGCCATGCTATTTTTGTAAGGAAATTGGTAATTTTAAATGAACTTGCACTAAGTATAAGTTTAGTTTCAGGAATATAATTGAACTGCACATGCCATCAAAAATTGAAGCTCATAATGTGCTGGATCCTAGTGATAGGTTCAACTGGTTAGTAGATACTGCTGCTACATGACATTTTTGCAATAAAGTTATTTTCCAAATTTAAAGAGTGCAAAGGCACCTCAGTGTCACTAACAGTAGGGGGATATCGACAGTCCTGTTGAGGCTATTGGTACGGTTGAAATGTATGTCTAATTCAAAGATAAAGAGAATATTATAGTTTTAAATGATGTGATGTTCTCACCTAAACTCAGGAGAAATCTTTTAGTTGCTTCTGTTTTTGAAGAACAAAATTTTAACTTTGGGGATAATGGGGTATTGTGGTTTTTCACTCATGAAAGCAATAAATTTTTTTATGCTAAAAGGAAAGATGGTCTATATTTTTTAAAACCTCAGTACAACGCTAAAGAGCAAAATAATAATGTGGAGGACCACAAAGGATTTAAAAGGGGATAGGGATCGGAGCAAGGATAGAAAACCCCAAAATAAAGAAACTAGGTTAACTAAAACAGAAAGTAAGATGTTTAAAGGAACTAAAACCAAATCTGATTCTGTAAAGTCTAAAGATAAAATAGGAAACTGATGTGGGTAAAAGGAAAGATTAGCCAAGTAATTCAGCAACTGAGATGAAAAATGACACTAATTTATGGCATAAAAGGTATTGCCACATCAATCCTGCTTATTTGTATCAGACCAGTAAAGTTTCTGTGGCTAATGGATTCCCCAGACTTAAGTACAGTAAATTAAACTGTCATCACTGCAAATTGGCTAAATTTAGGCGAGTGTCATACCAGCCTATAAGTAGGATAAGGTCCACTAGACCATTACAATTACTTCATATGGATGTCTGTGGTCCCTTACCTATAGATTCTTTAGGCGAAAATAGGCATTTCTTATCAATTACTGATGACTGTAGCAGAAAAGTGTTTATTTTCTAAAACAAAAATCAGATTTTAAAGATTTTTAAGTTAGTGAAGAGAGGTAAATAGGTAAAAAGATTTTGAGTATCCAGACGGATTGCGGCATGGACCTTTGCCACAACCAGTTTAAGGCCTATTTAAAAAATCAAGGCAGAGTAGACTAATACCTACACACCACAACAAAATGGGGTCTCCGAACGCTTTAACCTTACAGCACTTGATTGAGTAAAGGATATGTTACATGAACGTAAGGCTGATGACAAATTGTGGGCAGAAGCCATTTTATGTTTTACATATGCTAAAAACCAGATCAGCCACAAATTTAAGAGTATGACTCCACACGAATTCTACAGTGGTAGAAAACCAGCTGTAGCACACCTCAGAATCTTTGGCAGTAAAGCATAGGTTGGCAAACCAAAACAACTCAAGAAATTGGATATGAAAGCTCAGGAAGTAGTCATGGTTGATTATGCCACAGGTACCAAAGGACACAGGATTTTGATCCAAAAGAAAAGAGGGTAATCAAAACCAGTAATATAAGGTTTGAAGACAGTGAAACAGTGGAAAGCAACCTGGACCCAATTTATCCCAGTATTATCACCTTGAGGATATCTAGAGATAACTGCTCTATAAATTTTGAAGGGGAGTATCCAAGGGGTGGGGTCAGACAAAAAAGCAGGAGAGTGAAAATACTGGTGATGGCCAGTCTAAAACCAGTGAGGAAACGGCCGCTCTAGTGGATTCTGGTCTCACTCCTTGTTCGGATATAAACACAGGGGTCGCATTTCAGCGCGAACCCGCGAGGTTCTCGCAAAATCCATAAAAAATCTCACGTAAAAATTTAGGCTGTGCAAGAATTTCTCTCTCTCCAGTTCTGGCCTAAAATTATTTTTCCTTCAAATTGGATACTGAAAAATCCGATGCCCAATGACTAGAGATGCAGATTCGCGGTGGCCGGGTCGCCATTGGCGACTAAAATTATTACAGTAAGTCGCCATTTCTGGTGACTGAAATTTCTCCAGAATCCTTTCAGTCCCACGGCACCCGCGGCCGGTAGATCGGGCCGATTGCTTCTCGACCACAAATCGCGATAAGTTGCCTCGTTGTTACGAATAGTAGGCCGATTGCTGCACGGTTGCGGACCACGATTCCGTAGCTACGTGTGAATTGCAGTCAATCACAATTTGGGCACACTAAAAGTACTACGTGTTTCTAATTAGCGAGATATTTTATAAAAATCTATAAGTGTCTCTCTCGCTTGCACGGGTCACAAATTTGATCAAATAAAATTTTTCTTTTTTTTTTATAGGATTCTTTCAAGGATTTGAATTATGCTCTTTCCGAGTACTTCCCGCATTTTTCGTGTTTTGCTTGAGAAATTTTCTCCTTTCCCCCATACACAGTATGTCTACAGGTTACAAAAATCCCAGAAATGTCGTAAAATTGGCCATATATGCCCCGAAAATGTTGCAAAATTTGAACAAAGCAACGAATTTTTTATCAGAGACATTCCTTTCTTACATCTGAAAATCTGTTTCTCCACGATTGCAAAAACAGAGTTCACATATGGCAATTCCCACAGTTTCTGAGGAGAGATGACCAATGAATATATTTTTGCCATTTTTACAATATATTTGCATCGACTGAATTTTTTTATTATTTCGTTCAATATACAAAGAATAAAAACCAAACCATTTTTCTACTGTATTATTAAAAAAAAATGAAGGGTTATTTTGCAGCAGCATCACGAAAATTTGCATTTGTACACGATCCTCGGCACACCTCGCTTAATTTGAAAAATATTTCCCACTTTTCAAATCTGTTTGCATCGACTACAGTGTTTGTAATTGTTTTGCATTTTATACAGAAAAATTATTTTATAAACGTATTATTTATGAAATAAAGGGCTATTTTGAAAACAAAAAGAAAAAAGTCGACACTTTTCAAACAAAATGGCTAAAATCACATGACTGGCTTGAGATTCAACAAAAGGACGATGTAACCCTTATGTTCTGTAAGTTTTGTAAAAAATACAAAAAGAAGAATTCATTTTCAAACATCAAGTCAAAATCATTACCTAATTCTATTTGCTTAGTGAAATAGTTTTCGTCGATATTCGCCTTCGGCGATCAAAAATCGTTGTTGTTGCTTATGACCCCTGTTTCTGCATTAGCACGAATACAGGTCCAGTGACACCAGAAGAAGGACAGAGAGAATGACACACAAGACAATAATACAAAGTTTATTAATACATGCAAGCATCACTGACTAAGGTCTGAAGGGCGCAGCTTCTCATTTAACGAGGACCCAGAAGGCGGAAGACTGTCTTCATCCTCAGGAAAACAACCATGCCTTACTCGGGATTCGAACCCAAGCCCACTAGACAGCAGTCGGTGACGCTATCCACTTCACCTCCTGGGCGGCTCAAAAATCGTTCAAGTTTTTAATTGCTATTGCTGCATGAAAATTGTTCATAAAATGATTTTAAAAATCAAAATATAAAATATACAGTCGGCCCACGACTTTTGCAGTTTATAGACAAAAAAATCGTAAATTCGCATGCGAGTCATTTTACATAAAATAACCCATGTAGACGTCTTTATGTCAGCAAATAAAATCATAACTTAAGCATGGGGGAAGTCGGGGATTTGAGTATTTTTGCTAACAAGTGTGTGGGAGGGGGGGGGGGGGGAAGAGAGGTATAAAATTACCAAAAATGTTCTTACTTAATACTTAAACGACTCCTAATTATTTTTTAAAAAGAATATTAGTAAGAATGTTAGTTTTAAGAATTAAAAAATTTAAATGTCGAAGAATATGAGTTATAGTTAATGCTTTCTTTTTTATTACTTTCTAAATTAGCATGGTAAAAAAAAAAAAAAAATTGAGTTTCTCTCTTTATGACAGAAAATCTCTTCCAAAATTTTCTGGAAGGAGAGAAATTCTCCCCCTCTTTTCTGACTTAGTGGGAACCCTGGTAGAATAGATGTCAACTATTATATCAAAGGGGATAAGAAAAGGTTGAGGTCACATAATGACATTAAGAAATATTGCACCAAAAAGAAAATTCAATATGATCAGCACTTATTTAATTTTCGGGATAAGAAAAAGATAATTGGGACCAGAAACAAACCAGAAGCAAGCAACATAGAACTCCAAATACCCAAGAATTATAAAGCGTCAATAAAATCTCCCCAGTTTGAAAAATGATGCAAGACCATGGACGAAGAAATAGCCATAATGCAAGGGGAGGGTGTCTGACAGTTGGTTCTTGCACCCACCTCACAAAAGCTAATAGGCAGTACATGGGCCTACACCATTAAAAAAGATGAAAATCATAAGATTTAAGGCATGTTTGGTGGCTCAAGTGTATACCCAAGAGAAGGGGAATTCATATGATGAAGTACTTAGCCCAGTAATCAACTTTAGTATCATTAGAGCTTTTTTCACCATCTTTGTTTGTATGCTCGGCTGGATGCACTTTCAACTTTGTCAAATCAGCATATCTTTATGCTAAGTTGAATCTAAAAATTTACATGAAACAACCACAAGGTTATATCAATCAAAAACACCATGATTATGTCAGTTTGTTAAAGAGAGCCATATATGGTCTTCATCAAAGTGGAAGGGAATAGTAGATAAAACTTGACACCATACTAAAGAAGTTAAGCTTTTCAAAGTTTAAATGGTGTAACTGTGCATACTTATATAATGACAAAGTTCTGATATTAATTTATGTTGATGGTATAATTATTTTTCAAAATATCAAAAGGATATAGATCATGTTATTTCTTTACTTAGTAATGAGTTTGATACTAAGGTATTAGGATTTTGTTACTAAGGTATTAGGATTTTGTTTTCTGGTCTGGGTGACAATGAATGACCTTCCTTATCTTGAATGCACAATACTGGGGACAATAAGTTTTAACCACAGGCCGTGGTTCACAGCCTACTTTCTCCCCCCCCCCCTTCTCTATAGACATTCCTGAATTCTGAACAATACCTGATAAGACTAAACAATGTATAGCCCTCCCCCCTTCTCTACCCAAATTCTAGGCTAAGTTCGACTAACAAGGGTCTGACTCATTTTTACTGAAAAAAATTCTTGGTCCATTCCATTACACCTAAGGGAGTAGGGTAGAGATAAAAGCTTTCCTCCCTTACCCCTTTACTTTAAATGGGAGCACCCAAATCCCTAAAGGAAGGAAGACAAAGATAACTGTAGCTTAGATTTCCTACTAGTTTCACATCATTTGGAGTCTAGTTGTGGTTTGTCTGTTTTTTTTTTTTTTGAACAATTTCAAGTTGTGATAGTACTGCAAAGATATTTGTGTGTATTGAAGTTTAAGCTGAATAAAGTGATAATGAATCGTGGTGGAAGGCCGACAGATTTGATTTGGCAACATTATTATAAAGTGGACAGAGATGGAAAACAATGTGCAAAGTGTAAAAATTGTGGAAGCATTCGAGCAAACCATGTAGAAAGGATGAAAACTCATTTATCACAGTGCTTGCAAAAAAGAACTTTAGATATAGATGGAGAAGAGCAGTCTGAGTCTACATGCTCCAAAGAGATATGGGGCACAGTAAACCAGTAGTTAGTGCCCAAGAATTGCACTCGGTAGGCCCGCATTCGATTCCCGCTGATGCCAAAACTGCTGCAGTGTTCAAGAGGAGTACGATCATGTTAAACATGTGGGTCTATAAGTCCTTCCAAGAGGTTGGTGGTAGGGGAAGGAGGGTACGGTCCCTGTGGATGCCTCCCCCACTGGGTTCTGGTCTAAATTGAGTGGCACTTCCCGACTGTCCAAACAGTTACCTTATACCTTTCTGGTAGGTCGGACGGTCTGGGTTTCAACAACAACTCCAAAGAGATACAGTATCACTGGCTGATGCATGCCACATTTGGCTAAGTCTTATGAAAGAAGATTCCCTGCAACTACATATTAAAATTGTTCAGAAAAGACTAGAACAGGCATTAATGCCAATCCATTTCCTCAATCATCATGCATCCGAAATATATGGGTAAAGACTTAACAGATAGCCAAATGGAAACTACTTGTTTTTATACTACAGAAAAAATTGAAGACTGTTTACCACTTCTGATTGCACCTGAAGCCCAAGAAATCTCATTCCCAACATTTTACTTCAGTACAAGTGCAAAACTCACCAATTCGATAACACGGTGAAAAGGTATTTCGAAGTGTGAAAGTTTTCAGGATGCAGATTTTCATACAGTGCAGCTTTTAAATTAGCTGAACTAGCAATAATGCCCAACCTGCTAGTTCGGTTTCTATGGAAAGAATATTTTCAAATTTTGGAATCATCCATTCTAAACTGCAAAATTGTTTAGGACTAGAGAAAAGTTCTAAACTTGTTACGTGTTATCGAATGCTACGTGGGTGTAATGAACACGAATATTAAAAACAAATTGTGCTATCTCTAAAATGTTAAAATAATAAAACTTCAGAAAAGTTATAAATATTGTTTTAAATTTAAAACAAAATTGGAATACCTTGATTTTAAATTCAAATAATTGAAAAATTATTTTTAATTGTTGCTAGTATTTCAATATTTTTAAGGTATTTATGTACTTGTATTGTCGTAAGGATAATGTTTTAAAATTACTTACATTTTTTTTATTATAATATTGTTCAAATTTATATGGGTGATCAATCTTATAATGATTGACATGGTGGTTTTATTGTTTTTAAATCAAATTCCCCTTTTGTTCATAGCTTTTGGGTTTTTGACGTCAAAACCCAACCCTGATACGATCATGTTCAGTTTGATCTCGTTATAGATCATAATGTGTCTTTATGAAAGGCAGATATTTTTAAGTCGCAGACGGTGAGTTTTGGTAACGGATCAACAAATCTTTTTTTGGATTAATTCTTCAAAGGAACCTTCTCACCAAACGTATTACCAGTTCTGGTGGCTTCAAGGAGTGCACGCTTAAGATTTGGGGTATTGTAGCTATTTTTATTACTCTGATGCCAGCAATTGCATTATAATGGTCCAGTATGCAACGAAACTTCTTCGAGAGAGCTTGTTAGTTCACAATTTGTAAATATGAATGCTTTACTTATTGTCTTATCAAGTGCTGTAAATATTGTTAATGGACACCTGATACAATAAAAAGTGATTAGACTATTACTACTTGAACTTTTTTTGCTTCTTTACATAAGGACAAATTCACATGCTATTCTGCGAGGATAAAACGCTAAAAATAAATTTTCACATACACGTTTATATCCAGCACTAATACTATGTGAAACCGGTATATAAGACGTTGAAAGGGGAACTACCAAAACATAATGCCGCGTTTACATCCTCACAGTGTCTATGTACATACATATACAATGGGGAATCCCAGAAAAAATTGAAATATGTATCGTATCACATAACTTTACAACCGCACAAAAAGAGACTTTGTATAATGGGAAAAAAACCAATCATTTATGTATGAAAAAATAATTTTGTGTACTAATTTTTTAGAATTTTTATTTTAATCAATTGAAATTTTGAAACTGGAATATGGACTGACCGAAGCCAGACATTGCGAGGTATTATTGTATTTGAATTGTAAAACAGAGAAACCTTATCCTGTACAGCCTTTTCTTTTAATATGATAGTTTCTTATTTCAACAATTCAAGATATAATATTTCCTTGTTTTACATACAATATTTCAACAACTTTTATAACATGTATACTTTATAATAGTAATTTTCGATCTGGAATGAGATCCGCAGAATACTTTGCCACATGTGATACATTTAGTAAAAGATTCACACATTTTTGCCTGATTCTATTTGGCACTAGAGATAATTCATATTGTGGTATTATGTTTTCAATTTCCTTCTCTATTTGACTGACAGCATCGTATTCTCCATTCATTGAATCATCAGATGGTATATTTTGAATAATGCGTAAACATTTTTTGACAATAAGGCCTTTGCTTATACAGTAACTCATCATAGTTTCTCTAAATCAAGACACATTGATTGTTTTCAATTAAACAGATATATACAGTTATTAATATGTTAGTGGTAGCAAAATAATATAGTGAAAACTAATATAATGTAAATAAATTACAATGTAGAAATTCAAACACTGTAGGAAAATATGCCAAACAGCGGTTATTCATGACCATTTAGTAGTTATAGGTAAATTGCTGAAACTTAAAAAAAAAAAAAAAAAAAAAAACATTACAGTAAGAACACAAATTTAAGAAAAGTTCTTCATACACTGATTTGGTGTACTATTTAATAAAATTTCCAAAACTGAGAACTGTTAAAAATGACCATTTAGTGCTTCTAGCATTAAAAGTGTTGCAGAACAACCACTTTTGCACTTAGTAGTGCTTGCAGGTATAGCCCAATAACAGTTAGTTTTGCTAAATATGAAAAGAATCTTTGATATCAGGCATTGAAAATTTTAGCATTATTTATTATGAATCTCTATTTTTGTATGCCTGTCTTTTAAACAATTTTTATGCTAGTGCACATTCTAGATTACTATATTCATAGTTTAAGATTGTAGTATTTCCATTTCTAGAATAACTTCCAAAAGAATCTCAGAAGATATAAATGCTTCTTTGCATTTCATAAGATACAAATTGCAGCCAGGCAGTCATCAAAGTTAACTAGGTGGTACACCCCATTAAGAAAGGTTTGGGGGAGAACAATGTATTAATGAACTTAAAACAGGCGTTTAATCACTTAACTAACTAGGCTAAATAGTTCTTTACAAGTTTTATAAAGATAAAAACATAATCCTAATCTAGAAAGGCTTTAAGATAACCTAAACTTTTACCGATAGTTATGAAATGGTTACTTTCAATTGTATGTAAATAAATTAACATAAAATGTGGACAAGAATAAAGATACAAATATGAAAATTCAACTACCATTTTCAAAACATAAAATTCTGCTTCTTGTGGACCTGAAAGTTGAACTCTGTTTGCCATGTCACTGAGGGACAGAGTCAAAAATGTCTAAGAAGAAAAATACATAATATAATATTAAACCAAGAAAATACATTAAATGATTTAATAATGTATATCAAATAAACAACTTAAGAATAAAAGATAACTTGTATGCTCACTTTGGTTAACCTTTGAATATTCTTTTTGTACAAAAATGACATACACTGTTTCACAAGACCCAAGTGATTATCCTGAAATAAATAACATTATAGCTGTATTAAATGTTTTGGCACAAAGTATTATTCACCAACATTAATTAAAAATTTAAAGAATAGTAAAGGCTGTTTCTTCTGTCAAAAGAGCTTACTTTACAGAAGTACTTTAAAGGAGAAGAGGACAGCATAAAATTGTTACACGCTAACATGCTACGTAACATTTGAATGTAGGCTAATATTTGAATGTAATTTTATAAAAATAAGCTCAAAATTCAATTTTTATATAACCTCCTAAGTTTTCACATTTTTTTAATTGGGTCAAAGTGATTTAAGTTCTGTAATTTTGACAATTTTCTTACAGTCAATTTTGCATAGAGCCAGTGTTTTACTTTTTCCAAAAGATCTTTAAATGAATAGGAACAATTTGCTAATTGGAACTTCCTTTGTATTATAGGACTTTTATAAATAGCTAAATTTTGTACTTTTACTAAAACATGCTACATGCCCAAAACTGCCGTAGTCTGAAAATTTATATTATATGAAGCATTTCTTAAATTAGAGCTATGGATCCAAGACCAATTGTTCAAGTTATATTTAGTTGTATAATCTTTTTGAAACACTCTGTATTTCTAACACAATATCTTAAATAATTACTAATAAAGTATACGAAAAACGTAATGAAAAATGACATATTTGCTCTAGTTTGATAAAAGTGGATAACAAGTAATTTAGGTCTAGTCCATTATGCGAAAAATGAGTCTAAAAAATGTTCTGCTATATTAGATGAAAATGCTACATATTCTGAAATTTCTTATTCTTGCGACTCTTATTCTTTATTTAAATTCAAATTAAAGATAAAATAGATAATTCTTTTAAATTATGAAGATATAAATGCAAATGCTTCAATTCTTATTAATGCTTCTAAAATTGTATTTTTCACTACTTATTTTCACTAATTATTATTTTAATAATTTTATTTAAAAAGTAGTCATACTAACTATATGTTTAAAAAGTAATTTTCCCATATAAAAACAGAAAATCTATATAATACAGCTGCGTAAAATTGATCAACTAAGAGATTAAATACAGAGTCCAAATTGCTGAAGGAAGAAACTTGAAACTTTGCATACAAGTGACTTAACCTAAACGTAATAAGAATTTTTTTTTATTTTGTTCGAAAAATGTTTCAATTGCACAATTTCTTGTTCTAATTGTTTGTTTAGCTATAACTCCAAACCAGCCAGGCACATAAAATCCATTTTTATACCATTATACAAAAAAAAAAAAAAAAAATCTTAAAGTTTCTGGTTCATTCTATTGGTATATAATTAATTATTTGCAAGGCTCCCATTCCAAAAGAAGTGATTTATCGTTAAATTTGGCTCGCCAACACCACTGTGTGGGAGTTGGCCAGGGTTTAGATAGAAAAATTTGAATTTTGAGTTTAAAGGGGGGGGGGGGGGGGTGAAAAGTAGCAGGCTATGGAGATTGTCTTTGAAATCTGTTTAAAAATGTAAATATATTGTATAGCTTGTAAATATGTATGTGTGTTGAATAAAAATGTTTTAAAAAGCCAAGGTATTGAGTCTCTTATGGATTATGGTGGTGTCTTCTCATAGATTAGCAGAATCTTATTGGTGCAGAAGGCATGGATTTAAAATGCGATTTTGATTTTTCCATGAGGAGAATTGAATAACTAAAAATCAAAAATGAAAGTGAGTTGGGTGAAAGCTGTATAAAAATTTTTTTAATGTGTTCCAGTTGGGACAAAACTAATTTTGTGAACTACAGTGTTTCGTGATCTTGTGAAATGATTCTGGATCAGATTGGTGGAAAACGTGAAGTAGAAAATGATCTTGTTTGAAAGATCAGTGTTTTGATATCAAGTTTCAGTGCGTTGGAGGGGATCTGCAGTGCTATGTGTGAGCCTAATGTTCGAGATCAATAAGTGGAGATAATGCAGCATTGTCAGATGTAGTATATCCAAGTAAAGAACAAATTCTGAAATATTTGTGTTAATTTAATGTGGTCATGCTCAATATTCAGGGTGCCCCTCCTCCCACATATTTCTCTCCTTGCTAATATGTTGCTTTTAATGCACTAGTTCTGCAAATGTTTATTTTGGAGTCCTTATAAACAGGTTTTGAAGTCACTGAAAAAGAAGTATATGTCGGAATGCATACATTTAATTTGCAATTTGATTAACCAACATTCTTGGCCCATAGCAGAATGTCTGTCTTCCTTAGTGACAGAAAACATCAAACTACGTCATTAGGCTTTAGCAAGAGCTACACAGTGCTTAAGAAAAAACACACAAATCCTTTGTTCAGGAGAAAATACTCAAACTGCTTTTTATTAAAGTATTTTTGCCAATACAAAAATGGCTTACTGCTGTAAATTTAAGCAGTTGAACATATCTGCAAAATAGTTTGTTGACATCACTTGGCATAAGAGGTATCAGTGCAGAAACTGGATAAATCATAATTTTATATTACCTCTCTGTTGATATGCCTTTCGCTATCCACCACTTGCTGGTCGTATATCCGGAACATAATACCTATTCGAATTGCATTTTCTGTTGAAAGGTAACGATCAGTTGTGCATACCATAACTGCGAACTCATACATACTTGAGTTTTAAAAGCAGAATCTTCACCAGTAGATTATCATTAAAAAACCAATTGTGACATATACCGTCACACACAGACTAGACCGTCAGACATTAATTAATAATCTCTATTACTGGGTAGCACAATTTATCTAAGTTCAATATATATTTAGACCAGACCGTCAACATTGTTCTTAGTTTCTTACAAGCTATATCCAGATATAAGCTATAATGAGCAAGCTATAATAAGCTAGATATAACGAGGTATCATGTTTCTGCATTGGTCCTCTTAAAGTCGTATCACACTCAAGAACTTTTCAGGCAATTTTTCGGATAATCAATTTTTTGAACAATTTTTACTTCATGTTGGGGGAAAACGTGTGTGTGATGAGTGCAAAAAGTTGGGACAACCGTGAACAACTTTTTTGGACCGAGCATTGTTCGTTTGTGTCATGATAAGAATTATCAGACATTCTTCATTTGCAAAAAAAGCATCCTTCGAATAGTGTCATTATGCAGAAAGGTGCGGCTCATTTCGAGACCCCCTTTCCTTCCAGAACATTCGAGGACGTTCTTGAACCTCCAAGGTTGTTAACAGAGGTCAGTGAGAAGAGAGGAGCCAATCAGGGGTGACCTCTGACCCGGCAACGGAGAGGTCAATACGATTTTTCTCTCTTCGACCGACGTACACCATCCAGAGAGGTTGCATCGAAATTCTTAGCATCGACAGCGGAGGGGCAACCTTGGCTACCTGCTTCCGCCGAAATGATAGTGAACTTTTGACAATCTCCATATGCTGCCGTGTTTTAATTATATAGCATTTCAGACAAAAGAATATGACTCAAATTGAATCTACAAAAATTGAATCAATGCAATTCGTTACCACGAAGATGTGATAAGATCAAACCAGCTTGAAAGCAGTAGGCGAGGATGCCAGACCATGTGCATCACTGAAGCAAGATCCTTTTCTCATGTTCATAGCAGTTTGCCGGCCTAAAAGAATGGGAACAAATTCTCCCTTCTTGCAGGTGCTTGAGGCATTGCTTGAACAATAATCGACTTTAATCTCATCAGAAGTAGAGGAAATGCTTTCCCCAACGACCGACTAAGTATCAGGCTCTATGCTATGGAAAAGTACAGCATCTTCAAAGTCGCAAGTGATGATGAAAAACCTGATGTGAGTGATACTAAAGGCATAACTAGCCTCATAAGTGTTGCATAAAATGCAAAGTGATTTTCAAGATTTTGTGCACGATAAGACAACCACAAGGATTTTTTTTTTTTTTTTACAAATATATATACGAACGAAGTGTATATGATATTAACGGAATCACAAAACTGGTGAGTACCTTTTGAAAGCTTTGCATAGAGATGCTCAAACTATTAATTGGTCGGCAAAATCCGAATTAAATCGAAATGATTATTAAGCTCAGGAGAAGAAAACAAAATGATTGTATAATATGTAGATAGATTTGTAGTGTTATTTATTGAGTATTTGCATATAATTAGTATATTAATTTTGATAATAATTCTATAATTAATGAAGTGTAATATTGTATAACAAAAATGATAATGTGAGAAGGTTAAGTGTAAAGTCATACACAATTTAGAAATTGATTTATAGCGATTATTTTAATTTGATTTAAAGATTGATAATTTTTCAAATATGAATTACAAGATATAGTTTTGCTTCAATAAGAATATAAGATAGTTAAGATGCACAAAATAATGAAATAAGTATACATTATGATAATGGAATTAAAATTCATGACACACATAAGGTATGCAATATTAAGATGAATGTTAGTGATTTAAATTAAGATTTGCGAATCTAATTTTGCACATGCTTGACACAGAAAGATAAAAGTTGATTTTGATTCATAAATTGCGATTAATGGAAATAAATTGATGAAAAAGATTACAATGTGTTAATTCTTACAAAAATTGAGATGAGTAGTTAAAACAAATAAAATTCCATGTTTTCTAATGCAAATTTTCATACTGGTTAAGTCCTTAAGGAATATAATTATAATTGATTACTATAATTAGGAATTTTGATTTATAACACTAATTTCATTCTTGGATGAATTTTGAGACATATAACTTAAAGGTGTAAATTTAATTTTTGATTTTAACATAACATTTTATTTATCAAGCCAGAGAAACAGGTGCTTTCCTTTACTGTGTCATGCAAATACCTCTGACTAGAACACCCACTAGCTAAGTATAAAAGCCAAAGGACTTATAAGGACATTCTAAATGTATCTGGAATTTAAGAGTAAATATAATTATCTTGTTAAATTGGAATTAATAAAACACAAATATAAGTTGACGTTATTTGAGAGGGATATTGAGGTTAATGAAAATATGAAAATGATAAGTTACATGAGCATAAGAAATGAAATTGATATATGAATGACATGATTTAAGAAGGTTATTGAAAAAGATGAGATGTACTGTGTTAAACAAACATTTATATATTATACCCATGGTGTTGTCTAAGCAAAGGTAATGATATATTTTATAATATAGTTATATTAATGAGAAATCAAAATAATGAGAAGTTAATTGTATGACAGCCAAAGAAGGCATTTTGATCTGCTAAAGTAATGATTTTGTGTTTAAATAAAAATCTATATATACTAATTGCCAAGTGTCTGTCTGTCTGTCACGCTTTTTTCAGGCACTTCCCGAATAGATAGACTTGCAATTTGGTACACTGTTCGGTCGTTCGATAAAACCCCCTGGAAAAATCGAATTTTTCGAAAACGTTCTATAGAAGGGGTGCCCCACACCAAAATGTTCGAAAAGTGAAATGATGGAAACGCATTCTTTGCAATAAGATAGAGACTTCAAATTTGGTGTATGGGTAAATCATTCGAAAGGAAAAAGTCTGCAATTTCAGATTTCCAATATTTTCTACCTTAGGGGGTGCCACACACCAAAACGTTTGAAAAGTTAAATGATAAGAAAGCATGCTTTGCAATGAGATAAAGACTTGGTGTATGGGTAAATCGTTCGAAAGGAAGAAAGTGTGCAATTTCACATTTCCAATATTTTCTACTTAAGGGGGTGCCACACACCAAAACATTCGAAAAGTGAAATGATGGGAAAGCATGCTTTGCGATGAGATAGAGACTTCAAATTTAATGTATGGGCAAATTGTTTGAAAGGAAGACTGTGCAATTTCAGATTTCCAATATTTTCTACGTAAGGGGTGCCGGACACCAAAATGTTCGAAAAATGAAATGATAGGAAAGCATGCTTTGCGATGAGATAGAGACTTCAAATTTGGCGTATGGGTAAATCGTTCGAAAGGAAGAAAATGTGCAATATCAGATAACCAATATTTTCTATACTTAAGGGGGTGCCGCACACCAAAATGTTCGATGTACCGAATAAATGAGAAACGTCTCCTTTAAAATTTGATAGGCTTGAAATTAGGTATATGGACTAATCATTTGATGAAAACACCCAAGATGAATATAGTTTTTCAAAAATGTTCGTTTAAGGGGGTGCTCTAGAGGAAGACGTTCGAAAGGTGAATTGATAAGAAAACATACTGCTGGATGAGATAGAGATTTGAAATTTGGTGTACGGGTAGATAGTTTGGAAGGAAGAAAGTGTACAATTTCAGTTTTCCAATATTTTATACTTTAGGGGGTGTTGCACAAAAATGGTCGATTTTTGGAATGAAGTAGAAATATCCCTTTTAGAACGTGATAGAGGCTTGATATTTGGTATATGGGCGAATCATTTGATAGAAAACCCAAGAAGAATGGAGTTTTTCAAAAATATATATTTAAGGGGGGTGGGTACTCCACAGAAAAAGATTCGAATGGTGAAATAATAGATAAAGTATACTTCGCGATGAGTTAGAGACTTCAAATTTGGTATACGGGTATATAGTTTGAAAGGAAGAAAGTGTGCAATTTCAGTTTACAAACATTTGCTATTGTAGGGGGTGCCACACACTAAAATGTTCGATTTCACGAACAACTGAAAAACGCCTCCTTTAGAGTGTGATAGAAGCTTGAAATTTAGCATATGGGCTAATGATTTGATAAAAGAACCCTAAGATTATTACCATTTTTCAAAAATGATCATTTAAGGGGGTGCAACACAGTAAAAACTTTCAAAATATGAAGTGATAGGAAAGCATGCTCCACAATAGTATAGACATCAAATTTGGTGTATTGGTAGATTCTTTGAAAGGAAAAAAAGTGTGCAAATTTCAGATTTCCAATATTTGCTACTTTAGGGGGTGTCGCACGCTAATATGTTCGATTTTCGGAATAAATGAGACACTCTTGCTTTTAAATGTGATAGAGGCTTGATATTTGGTATATGGGCCAATCATCTGATAAAAAACACAACACGAACAGAGTTTTTAAAAAATGTTCATTTATGGGGGTACTCAAAAAAAAATAAAATGTTCGAAAGGGGAGATGATAAAATAGTATGCTTCAGGATGAGATAGAGACTTTAATTTGGTGTACTGGTAGATAATTTGAAAGGATGACGTGCGCAACTTAAATTTTCTAATATTTTTTTCTTTAGGGGCTTCTGCACACTAAAGTATTCGATTTGCCGAATAAATGTGAAACACGAATTATTCAAAAATTTACATTATTCAGGGGTTGCTTATTGCGACACCGCTGATTTTCAACGGGTATTCGGCTAGTAAAATTTAATTATGGTATCCCCACAAAATTGAGTACGGCTTGGGTTATTATAAATAATATTATTGTGTTTAAACTCGGGTAAGAATTTCAGATAAATGGAGCAGAGAGGATCTAGTCGGCCTATTCACCATCATGTTGGCTGATTAGAGCAGGTTTTTTTTATTTTGTATTTATTTTCGTTGACTTTGACTAAGGTTATTGATATGCCACATTTCTCGCCAGGAGTAACCAGGTAAGTGGTTACTTCCATTGTCGAATGACATTAGGCCATGGGGGAACAGGAGCTTTCGCTCTTGGTAGGCTCTTTAGCAGCTGAGGCTATTCTAGTTGGATCTTTGGTTGAATGTTACATAAAATTTAAATATATATATTTAAAATAAAGAGATATCATGGAAAATCGCATTTTTTTCTGATAGTTTGGGACAATTTTCATTAATAAGCTAATCAGCGATGAGTAGAGGAGATATCAGGTGTAGAGAACAGGTTGGCGCAGCTGGTTTATGACATGAAATCTACGAACAGTGTGGCCAAACAAGAACATGGAAATTTCTGTATCTTTCAATATTTTCAGATGAATTTATACTATTTAAGATGGAATTATTTATATTTCTTTCCTGGAAGAATAGTGTTCAACAAGTTTGCCAACATGATATGAAGAATTAAACCGATTTAATTTGCATATCAATGTAATATTTTATTTGTTAAAAGTTTTAAAGATGAGCAATTGGAATAGACTTTCAGAGAGGCATGTTTTGTATATTTTTCGTTTATATTCTGTTGCATGATCATAAACTGACTTATGACATGTTCATGATATTTATATTCACAATATTGAACGCTTCTAGGATTATGTTAAACGTACAGAGTTGCAGCCCTTTGATGAGAAAGAAACGCGTACTGTAATATTTCAGCCGATCTGTTTATTATATCAGATATGCTATTTTATTGCTGAACTGTTATAGAAATTGCCCTATATAGTAAATAAAAATTTGATTTGAAATTATCATATATTGTTCCTAAATTTTTCTTGCGTTTGAATACCATTTTGTTTACATTTTTGTTTGTATGTGATCTCTGAAATTGTAATTTTAAAATGTTTACAATTTACTTGACGTCATGCATGCAATACTGTTAATTTATAAAACTAATAACTAAAATATGAACATTGTCTGTATATTTGAGCACTGTCATTATGTAAGAAACATAATTTATGTATGGGTACAAAGGAGTTAAATAATAAAGAACAGTTGTTCATTAGTTTTAAACCTATATATTCAACATTCAAAGTTTTGATGAATTTGAGGATAGCATTTAACATTTAAATTTTACTTCCTGCGCTAAGTTTTTAGATACAAAAATTTTGAACTTTGAAAATTAATGTAACTCGAATTTCATCAGAAATATAAATTTATGCTTTTTAAATTTTTATATCATAAATGTATGACAATACATAACACTACGGATTAAAATATTTTCAAGGTCTGAATATCGGTTGTTAAATTGTAAACAATGTTTGAAAAAAATGTTCAACTCTAAAATGTAAATAACTTTAAGTTAAGCATCAAAAAATTTTTAAACACAATAAATGTATTTTACAGTAGTTAATTGCATAATGTGAACTATGAAGAATGATAATAATTGAAAGCAAACTAATCCATAGCTTAATGGTTGATATAAATTTAGCAGCTTATTTAACTTCAAAGTATTTCATAAATATTGGATAATTGCTTATTACTTTCCAATAGATGTAGTGTTTGATGTAGTGTTTGCTGTTTAGAATGTGTCGAGTACCTATCAATAAAAACTAATTTGTAACCATTCAACGAGTAAGTCAAATTACAACTAGTATATATATATTATATGTTTATATAAATACCTTTATATATATGGTTAAATACTTGCTATAAAATAATCTGAAACCCATAATTGGGCGAAAAATCGGGCCAAATTAAAATTTTATAAATTTCAATACAAAATCAATCTATAATATTCACGTAATGTAAAGCAGACGAATTGTCAAGCAGTAAACACGCAACTGTATATTTCTCGACAAAAAAGTGATAAAAATACAGTGCTTTCACTACTCACAGTTTTTCATTTAGCCCAACTTCAATTGTCCGACAACCCTATCACAAACTTTTTTGCCAAAAAATTGGTAGAAAAGTTGTCTGAACTAGTTAGTTGTTCCAAAAGTTCTTGAATGTGATATGGCCTTTACCCTGGGATGGGTACCTTCCAGAATATTATGGTATCTGGGATATATTCCATATTATGCAAATGAGCATCGGTCAGATACCCGATCTGCATGAAGATTTTTGCTGAAAGAATGTTGAGTCACTCCCGAGAACGAGGTAATTGGTTCAAAAAATAAGGTTGTGTTTATGAACATCGTTCAGGGGAATGAGTCACGATGTTTGTTTACATTCTTCCAGCAGCATAGCCATCAGGTGCTTGTACAAGGTATAAAGAGCAACAGGCTCATTTAATTTGTTAAAACCAGTGTTTAATTTTAGAAATGATGGATGTCTAATACACGTCAGTGTTAATAAATCTGTTATATATGTTCAGTATAATATTTTGTTGGATACATCAGTATCAGAAATCATTTACAAAATTAAGACCAAACAAATATTTTTATGTACATCAGTACATCTAGTTATTTCATTAGCAGATGATAATAGTAGTGTTGGAAATGCCAGTATCAGAATTTATCTACAAAGTTAAGAGCAAACAAATGTTCTGATGTATGTCAGAACATCTAGTTATTTTATTATCAGATTAGAACAAAATACCCAACATCGCAGGGTTCTAAATAGGCCTCTACTACAAATAAGCACCCACTGCTTTTCAGCATATCGAAACAGGCCATAAGGTGATTCCACAGAAATCCTCATGCACCCTTCCCTCAGCCCATCCTATTTACACCCCTATGACAAAATGAGTGGTTTTTCCACTTTGACTTTGAAGGGATTTCGGTGCCTGCCTGATTTGCTCAAAAAATCAAAGACATGCTTCAGATAGAAAAGTTATAATTAATTAATGGATGGGTTTATGAATTTTTTTTACAGAGTAATATGTGATACTGTATGCAAGTGCTGAAATAAAAATGAACCATGAATAACAAGTTAATTTATGTATATTGTAATACAAAAATCAATGTTTAAAATGCCTGATAAGTATATATTTCTTAAAAATTCTCAAAAAATAGTCTAATAATAATTGTACAGATTCCATTCATACAGTGATGTGATTACAAAAAACTCTTTTGGAACAATTTTTGGAGCAGTAAATTTCTGGAATTGTAGCAGTTTGTAGCAGGCAATATTTAAAAAATGTAGCAGTTTGTAGCAAGAGATTTTTCGACATTGTAGCAGTTTGATGCAAGGCATTTTTTTTTATTTTAACAGTTTGCCATATATATAACAAGCAAATTCAAGACAATGAAGTTTTAAAAATCTAATTAACAGAATTTAAGTATAAACATTTTGAATTTTCAATTAACTTTTAATAAACTAAAATAGCATATAAATTACATTAATAAAAAATGCTTATTTTTTATTGAGAGAATTTATTTTTAATACATATTCTTTAATAATAAAAAAAACTGCAATAAATAATTTTTGAAAAAATATAAAAAAAAATTGAAAATAATTTTACAGATCTAAACAAATTTTATTACATTAAATAATTAGAAAAAAATCCAAATTAAAAGAAAAATTGCAATAAAGAATTTTAAAACATATTTTAAAAAATTAAAATAAATAACTTAAGATCTAAAAATATCTTATTGCAGTAGAATTTAAAAAAAAAAAAAATCTAACAAAATGAAATAAAAAATTTTAGGGGGAAAATATAATATTTAGGAAAAATATATAATTTTAGGAAAGATCTACAAAATTAAAAACTATTTTTCAAAAAGGATACTGGTCTTTTATATTGCACTAAAAAAAAAAAATAACGCAAGAAAAAAAAATCATAAAATTAAAAATAAACATAGCGCAATAAAAAAATAATAAGAGAAATCCTCCATTAAATCAAAACGAAAATTTTATTAAGAAGGACAAACAGAAGGATTAACGGAAGTCAATCAAGCTAAAGCAAATAAATATTATGCTCAAAACTTTAATAAATTATTAAAAAATTCAGTAAACTTCCGTTAATAGTGTGAAATTCCACGAGATTTGCCTGCTGTCTATATCAAAATTTTAGGTACTACATACATTTTTAATGATGCCAATTTAAAAAAATAACTTTAGATTTAATTGATACCGTGAATATATGACAGTGTAAAAAAGCCATTTAAAATAACTTGAAATGTTTTATACAATTTTTTTTACATATACAGTACAACTTGGAAAATAAGGACCAGTCCGGACTTTACCGAATTATAGAATTTGGATTTTTTTTCAAATTTCATAAGAAAATTTTGAAAAATCTGTATCATTGTTCCAAATTATCCAAATTATAGCATGTTACCCTTCATATTGAAAGGAATGAAAAAATATTTCGATTGATACCAAGTTTGGTAATGTTTCATTGGGGGGGGGGGGGGGGGCGGATGGTCGTTCATGGTCGTATAATGCTTAGATTTTCCACTACAGACCACATGGATACCCACACACACACATCTTCCTTTATTAATTTTATTACCAATGAAAATTGTATGGTGGATATGTAAGTATCGAAGTTGTTTAAGATAAAAGCAAACAAATGTTCTTTACATCTAGTTATTTTATTACTAGATGATAATTGTGATTTTGGATACACCAGTATCAGAAGTTTCTGATATCAGTCTAAGAACCAACAAGTGTGCTTGTGTACATTGTAAACCCCGTTGTTTTGTGAAAATTATTACTATCATTACTATTTTTGCAAAACTATTATGCAGAAACAAATCTAAAAAATAAATTTCTTTTGAATCTCTTTATTTTTATTTCCATAACTTTTTAAAGATTTCCCTAAATTTCAAAACATTATTCCATTACAAAAATGAATATTTGTATTTTCTCTTACACACATATATACACATTCAAGTAGCAATTAATTATGTACAAATATCTAACATAATTAAAGACATCTGTAGTAGGAAATCTAAGCGTCGCATGGCCATGAAATTTAGTACACAGATATTTTAGAACCAGAATAGGTGCACCTCGGCATATTTTAAAATTTCAAAACAGTTTAATTACTTTATGTTTTAGCTCAATTTACAATGTTTTCGGACAATATTCACATAAATTGATTCCTTAGTCACCTAAAATATTATCAGAGTATCCAATTTGACACCACAGGAAAGATTGAAAATTATCTTTCAAACAAACTGTGAATGGAATTCATATAATTAATAGCTGAAATTTCATGAATTAAAAACAAAAACATATTCTTTGTGCATTTTAAATCTTTTCGATTTTTATATTATTGAAAGAAAAAAAAACATGCCATCCAAATGTTTAGCATTTAACAGCAGCTGCTAAATATATCACAGACTACTCCAGAAAAAAAAATTCATAAACTCATTCATTGATTACCGAGCCATGTTTAATATTTTTAATGAACTGAATGCTTCCCCATTACAGAGACGATCCTTTTTCGGAGCTGTTTTATCTGTCGAGGCTACTCCCGCACCTCTGTTGTTATCTCATACTTTAAACACCGAGCAAAGGTGATTTTCAGCAAGCAGTGAAGTATTTATTTAGCCATTATCAAATTATGCCATACAATTTGATAATGGCTAAAATATTGTCTTGGTTGTGAATGGAAAATATTGAGTGTGGAAACAAATTTTGTTCAAATCAGGCATCTTGAAAATTGAGTTGTGTTATTTCCAGCCTCATTTGTATCATTCACACAGTGAGCGTATACTTAGGACACAGGCGACACCAGGTAATTCATCCTAGTATACAATAAAAAAAAAAGTGCCCTAAACATGTAAATATGCAAAGTATGTGCTTACTCTCATATAAATCTCATTGTGTTTGTTAATAACAGCCCTAACTTCTTCGGGGCTGTTTGTAGCATAAGCTGTGGCTAGATCATGATAAGCTTGACTAAGAGGCTGCAAAAGATAAAATGTATTTAAAAATGTTAATCTAAAAACATAGCTGTATACAAAAGTGTCAAAAGCATACATGTTGGAAGATGTCTATAATCAAAATAATCAACATTACAAATATCAGAGATCTGCAAAGTTGCAGAATGTAGACATGCAAAGGCTGTACACAAATACTATACAAACATTAGTTAATTCTGCTGATACTTTTTAGACAAAATACAAATCTGGCTCTTATATTACTGAATGTGTTATCATAACATGCTTATATTGTTATTATTACAACTTAAGAGTGCCCAAAATGCTACTTCAATTTTTATTAATTATTTTATTTTATTGTTACTATACAAAACGAAAATTCAACAAATTTTGTCACTTAGCTTATTTCTGATGTTTCTCTGTCAGTATTTCTAATATTTTAATTTTCTTAAATGTTTTACAAATTTACAAATTTGCTTTATTTATTTTCATTCCATTTTTTGAATATTTTAAACTATTTTTTCACATAACAATTTAATCCAGATTTTTTTCAGGTTTTATTTTGTACCAAAATAACCAATTATTAATATTATTGCCTATCCCACTCTTCTATTTTAATTTATCTCATACAAGTCTCATTAGTTGCTTTTATCAAACTTTGGGACCATTTTCAACAATTTATTACTTTTTTTTTATAGTTAAAGGGGTTAGCCAACCACTAATTTTCTTTAATTCAAGATTTATTACTAGTAATTATAGGCAATTTTTTTATTAATTTATGTTTCTGTTTTAATCTTCTAATCATATAATCCCCAATTTTTCAATCATCATGATCGTGATATTTTGTTTATTTATTGTTATTTTATCGAACATTATGAATGTAGCAACTATTTTTATATTAAAATTTACCATTATGTTTATTTTATAATGTCTAAATTCTTTAGCCTTTTGTAGAAATTTGATTAAAAAACATTTTAATAATTCTGAATTTAAAAGATTCTAATATTTAATTTCGTATAGAAATCACTAAAAAAATCCGATATGATGGTTTAACCCTAAACGTGAGCCCTAAACTCCAGCAGCAAGTGAGTTGAAAATGGAAATGATTTAACCTTGAATTGATAATAATTGTTACAAATGGGTACTTCTTAGAACACCATTAAACAATACATATTTTAGAAATCTATGGATTTTTTTTTCTTTGCTAACATCATTATGACAGATAAACAACTGAAAACAGGGGATGATCTATAAAAAGGAAATATTTTAGCATGATAAATTGTTGCTCATCAAGTCTTTTAAAAATTAGGAAAATTGGAAATATGTCTGGAATAATAGTATTAAAATGTGCTATATTAATAAAAGTCATTTTCCATATGATTATTTATAGACCGCATATATCTTAACAAAGTGGAGCAACAACACATAATGTCGTGATATCGGCACTTTATCTCATAAAAGGATAGTTTCCTCGTTTGGCATCACCCCGATCTTTGCAACACACCCAGTGGTGAGTTCACTCATGGCAAATCTCTACCGCGAACCTTCTTGCATATAGATTAATTATTTTTAATTTATCACAATGCACATTCTGTTATGAATGAGTAGCGTAGCGTGAGGTTTATAACTGGGGAGGCTAAAAATTTAGCAAAAAATTTGATATTACAAGAGAAATTTATATTGGATTCGCATTTTCATAAGTTTTATTTATTGGTGAATAAATAAAACAATTTTGCATAAAATGCAGAGTGGATGAAATGCATAAGACTTTAAGACCTATGTAAGATACAAGATATAACATTTTAAATGTTTTCTTATTTCTAAATTACATGAACTTTTACAATCATTTTATTAAATAGGAAGTCATGGTCACTCATAGGGGATGTAAAAGGGGAAGGGGGGGGGGTCACACTCCCCCTGGACATTAATATAACAAAGGCAAGCATCAGGCCTGTCGATATTGTACTACATCATGAACTTGAGTTTGCCTTCCCCAAAAGTTTTACAGGCACCTATGTATGAAGTAGAAGTATATTAGAATATTATTAGCAAGTGATAGAAAAAATATATGAGTTTTGTAAATATAAACAGCTAGAACTAACGAAATAAAGCAATTCAAATGAATGCACTGAAAATGGGTGAGAAATATATCTGGAACATAAGCTTAGTTGAAAATCATTGTAGTCAAAAGCGCACTAAACTTACTAACAAAAATGCACCTACTAACAAAATTACAAACACTACAGTTAAAAAATTAAGAACTTGATCCAAAATCCAATTATATATCCTTATGGGGCTTTCAAAGGACTACAAATTACTTTTTATAGCTTATAGCTGGCATTTTCAGTTTTCGTGTTGTAAGCATTACTATAAAAATTTATGTGTAGATACATTACATGTAGATACAAAACAAAATTTATGTGTAGATACATTACATGTAGATACAAAACAAAATATCTTGTGCTTGTTCACAAATATTTCACCAAGGGGGAAACATTTAGTTGCAACACTCGACTTAAATGTTACATCTTTAATAAGTCAAAATATTAAAATAACAAAATTATAACCACTACAGTTAAAAAATTAAGAACTTGATCCAAAATCCAATTATATATCCTTATGGGGCTTTTAAAGGACTACAAATTACTTCTTATAGTTTATAGCTGGCATTTTCAGTTTTCATGATATAAGCATTACAAACTTGAAAAACAGAAAATTTTAAATATTTTTCAACTTTACAAAAAAAAAAAAAAAAAAAAAAAAAAAAAAAAAAAAAAAAAAAAAAATATATATATATATATATAGATCTAAAAACTGGATTTACTATTGAACATTTTTGTCACTCACTATTTACATCTATTTTTTATAGTTTTAAAAATATTTCGATTGAAAGCAAGCAAGGTGAAGCAAAAACTTGGGGGGGGGGGGGGGACCAAGAATTTAGATAAAAGTTTCAGCAATTTTCATGTTCACATAATTAAAACTCAAATTATTCACATTTTAAGATTTCCACAATATTATTTCAAATGTAAAACAATGATAATTGTGGAAATAGATAATTTGAACTAGGCTAGGATATTAAAAGTTTTAAAAATAGTTTTTACTTGGTTTGCAATCTGTGACTCATGACTACTTCATAAACAGTCCATAGCATGTTTACACTACTAGAGAAGCACAACATGCAATTAGTATCATGAAATGGACTTGAAAGTTCGCAATGTTAAAGTAAGATGTGACTGTGAACAAATATGTCACTTTCAATTGGTTGCAGATGCATATTTATGCAAATGAAAATTTCTCACAGAGTTAACACAGCATTAGTATTAATCAATAACATTTTAATGGTTTCGATATATGGCCAATCTTATGGATATCACCGTGACCTTAATCTGAGTGAGAGAGATGTGCATAAAAGTCATCAAAATCAGTTGAAGCATTTTGTAGTAATGAGCGTTCGGACATTTCATGATTTGAGATACTGCCATGGGAGCTCTGCTCCAATTAACACGGATAAACCAAGTGCATCCATTGGAGTCACTGAGCTGTTGTCAACTTGAAAAAATAAAATTTTAAAATAATTTTTGTAATATACTTTCAAGGGTAGCCGGGTAAGAAATCTGAAAAAGATACACTTTTTACATTCTGATAATAATTGTAATACATGTAGAACTAAACACTATGGAATATGAATGCATCAAAGTCCAGTAGAGGTTCACATGCCAGACATTTAGTTTTAAATAATAAGCAGAATATATAAAGCAGAATTATCAATTAAATATAAAAACAATATAATACTTTTGATAAAAATTGTAACTTTTTCAGTACTCTTAAAATTTCTATAAAATTTTAGAAGAAAATTATCTTTATGATTTTAATATTAGTATTAAATGTGATCATACACAAGTCAGGATTTATATTAAACACTTTAAAATATTTTACTTAAAAATCTTAATACAGAAAGAACTATGTATTTTATACTACCTTTATAAACCGTCCAACAACCTGAGATGTAAACTTAGGAAGATTTGATATCTGTAAATATAAATAAATAAAAAAAAAATACACAAGATGTTTATAAGCAAAGAATCAATGAAAATATAATAAAAGTATAATAAAACATTAGGATTCACCTTTCCATACAGTATCAGTGATACTAGTATATACTTTTTATATGCTTCTAACATTATATGACTAACAGCCATACTTGGTGTAGTAATAGCCTGAAAATAATATTCAAAATTGTAAGAAATAAAGAAAATATATACAAAAATTAATGAAAAGATTACAAATAGATTTATGTTGCTCTCTTAATTTTAATTTAACAAATATTTATTTAGTACAGTTCTTTAGTTCCACATGGAATAGAAAGTGTGAGAAAATGAAAATACAATTAATGATTAAACTGCAAAAGACAAATTCATATTTAATAAGTAATGAAGGCATATAATATCAAATTTAAATGAGAATATTTAACTAGAAACACAAATGAACAGATTCCTAAAAATGTGTGCGAGTAGAAACCAACCTGAGAAACTTTATGTTCAATCTATAAAATTTAAAAAGCTGCTACAATTAGTTTTCTGCAATCCTTGCTTATTTGTTAATCGCATACTTTCAATCAAAATTCTTTTAGAAAGGAAATTAACTATATTTAGTACCAAATTGCAGAAGTTGACTGTAATAAATTTTTATTCCTTAACACAGTTTTGCAAAAGGTTAAAGATTTTACCTTATATAAATTTCAATTCTTTTAAAGTGTCCAATGATGATAACTTTAACTCTTTAAGATCGGGACACCATATATTTTATATAGGACGCTCACTTTCAATGCCATTTTATAAAAAGATGCTTACTTTAGATTTACCGAAATACATTGTTTTAAAAATGATTCATTCTAAATAAGAAAAATAATTCCTCACAGCACTGTCTTGTACTCAGTTTTGGAATTCTGGGTATAAACATTGTTCAAATCAGTGTGTATTCTGATCTTCGTAAGGTATTAGTTTTTTTGTTTCTCTTTATTACCAAATGATATTGCTTGCTCTAAATCTACTTAATTATTAATCTAAAAAGGTTTAAACTTAAAATATTAACAAAAATATGGATCAAATTTCCTTTAGAGAATATGTTACTTCATTAAATATTTCATATTTTTCTGATTTAATTGGCATCTGAAAGGGTAAACACTGGCACTAGTATTCTCAAAATGTGTATCAATTGCTTACAGATACGTAAAAAATAACAAGTAATTTTTACTTTCGCATGTTATATAGAATATAGTACAGAGAAAGTATTGTTTTTACAAAAATTTGTGATTTCAAGATTTTGATGCCAATATGTTTTAGGATCTCCTGAACATGTTTTGCCTATTTTTAGAGTGATGTCCATGTGTCTGTGTTTGATTTATTGTATACATGATAGCTGTTACAAATATTAATGGATTTTCATGAAACTTTTTATCTGGCTTCAAATGTTTAAAATTTGTAATTTATCTTCAGAATGGTAAAGATCTTTAACTCTTGGCACATAATGAAATCCCTTTTTAAAACAGAGTCGGCCACAGGGAATTCAACAAAAACATTTCTAGTCAGATATATAGTATAGGTATTGTACTTATGGTGTTTCCAGTTGAAAACAGAGTTGCCAAATTGGGCAACATTCTGCTAATTGGGATCCTTATCATGACTTTTTGAAACATAAAATAACAAAAAATCTAATTCAAATTAAAAAAATAATGCTGAGGTGCACTTCCCCAAGTCTTGCAGGCTAAGTTCATATCAATTCAGGAAGGCAAAGAAAAAATCTTACCTTCATAGACTCAGATGCTTTTGAATTTAACAAATATTAAAATTTAGGAAAAAGTAAGAAACCCATATTTTATTCTGTTTTGTTCAAAAAAATTCATGGCCCGAGATACAGGCCGCTAAAGATGGCACTTTGGGCACTATTTCTCACTTCCGATTTTCAGCAAAATTTTAAAATGCTCTATCTCTGGAATGGTTAAAGATATTTTGTTGCAGTTTGTTTCTATTTGAAAGATAATATTTTTCTGATTAAAATGATATCTTCCATTTGGAAATATGTGTCCAAGTTCTCTTGCTCTGAATTTTTTTTGAAAAATCAAAAATAATTTTTTTTCTTTTCAAAAATGCCAATCCCAAAAATTTTGATTTTTTGGCTGTTGATCAGTACCATAAAGTACTACATTCCCTGAAAAAGAGAACTTCCACTTTTGAGTTTAACAGGTGTTATAAACAATTGAAAATTTTGCCATACATTAAACCAGTTTCAATCACCATATACTCGTCACATATTGGTCTCATGAAATCAAAATCCAATTTTATTTGACATGGCATTTTAATTCTTAATAAAGATAAGTAACAGACACAGCTTTCAAAACATATTAAAGTTTAAAAATATATGTGCAAGTTCCAAAACATATTAGAGGTTCCACAGCATACCACTTAGTGCACTCTGCTTAGAACTAAAATTAGCAATTCAATGAACTAAAAATTTGTTCACTGCATCAGTATCTTCCTTTGATATTGAGTGATGCCTTCCTGTTGAACTAATAGGAACTGGGGCACCCACAATATTTAAAAATCGCGAATTGGACGTGAGCACTGGTAGTGGTGTTTACTGTCTTGTAGCTGGAAATCTATATCCAGCAGCTGGTCCATGTGGTAGCATAAAGTTCATGACGATTTCATTTAACTCACAACTGATATCTATAACCTCTGCAATCCATGGGAGACTTCTTGTTCAGTTAGGGTCATTTTTGATATTCTGCCAAAGCATTTAGAACACAGAAAGTCATCACTGGAAACATCTTGACTTTGAAACAGAGTCTTGAAATGAGCACTCTTATTCCCAACCTGAAGAAAGTGTGTTTTTGCTAGTTTTATATATCACTTTTTAATTGATATGCAAATAGTCAGCACACTTCACTCTCCTGTGGCACCAGTCAGAAGACATTTCAAACTCAGTCCTTTCCACAAAACACCATACAACTCAATCAGTAGAATTCTTACAAAAGCTTACTTAAATGCAGTTGGGCCACAAATTTGGTTAGCTGCTTGTTCTATTTGTTTGCTTGTTAACAACTAAACTGTGAATTCATGTGTCCCCCTTTTTATATGCTAGGCCAAACACACAGAATTATATGGATGGTTCCAGATTGCTCTAGAAGGTTCTGTTACATTCTGGAATTATCTGGAAGCTTCCAGATTGTTCTAGAATGTTCTGTTACATTCTGGAATTATCTGGATGGTTCCAGATTGTTCTAGAAGATTCTGCTACATTCTGGAATTAACTGGAAACTTCCACATTGTTCCAAGAGACTTTTAATGATTTGGAAGGTTCTATGTAAAGAAAATTCAGTAGAATAAAAACATTTCACCAGTTCCAACGTTGTTTAATTTATTATTTTTATTCCACCACATTGAGCACATTGGTCAGAAAATAGATTTCTTAGAAAAACAAAATTATGAGAAATTCCAGAACCAAAGTAGCGTGTTCTCCTTTTCAGAAAGATGTTTTTGAGAAAAATAAATTAAAAAAGAAAAAAAAATGCATAAAGAAATTAGCCACGGATGAACATTGTTTATAAAATCTGTTAAACTCAAACGTGGAAATTCTCCTTTTAAGGGAATGTAGTACTCTATGGTACTGATCAACAGTCAAAAAATCAAAATTTTTGGGATTGACATTTTTGAAAAAAAAAAAAAAAAAAAAAAAAAAAAAAAAAAAAAAAAAAAAAAAAATTATTTTTGATTTTTCAAAAAAAAAAAATATTCAGAAGGCTACAGCAAGGGAACTTAGACACATATTTCCAAACGGAGGATATAATTTTAATCCGAAAAGTCAAATAAAAACCGCAACAAAATATCGTGAACCGTTCCAGAGATAGTGTTTTAAAATTTTGCCAAAAATCGCAAGTGAGAAATGGTGCCTGAGGCACCATCTTTGGGGGCTTATATCTCGGGCTAGAAATTTTTTTGAACAAAATAAAAAAATATGGGTTTCTTACTTTTTCCTGAATTTTAACATATTAAATTCAAAAACATCTGAGACAATGAAAGTAACCCCCCTGCCTGAATTGATATGGACTATACTTGCAGTACCTGTGTACCAAATTTAATGGCCATACGATGTTTAGATTTCTTGCTACAAACTGCACACACAGACAGCTTATTTTATTATGTAAGATGAAGACTGAAGGAGACTTGTAGTAAAAGTATATACAAGGGCTATTTTTCATATATGTCCAGAAATGTTTAACCACTCCTAGAAGGTGCAAAAACTTGCAATTTGATGCACACATGGCTCAAATAGTGTAATTGGCCAGTGTTGCAAAAATATGAAATTGTTGGGTTATACTTTTGGATATTTAATAATTTTAGGAATTTTGTTTTTATGTGTTTAGGAGTCTTATTTACAGTCATTCTTTTTTTAGTTATCTTTTTCTAATTGTTTAGGTTTTGATATTCTTCTGTTCCAAATAGGTTCTTTTCAATAGGTTTTGTGTTAAAAATGGTGAAAGTTCGTTCTTTTTAGGTTTCAGCAATTTAAATTTATTTAAATTGGCTAATTTGGAATTCCATTTATTGCCCTTTTTATTCCCTTTAATTTGATTCCAAATTTATTGATCTCGGTTAAGAATTCGTTAATTCATCACAATTTTTCAGTTTTATTCTATTTTCAGCTTTTAAATATTTCAGAATCGTTCATATTTAAATTGTTGCCGAATTCGTATATTCCAAATCGTTTCACTTCATTTTTTTAAATTTTCGTCTGCTTTGAAATTCCAATTCTCTTCTTTAAAATTTCGAGTTTTTAATTGGTTGACCGTAATATTAAAATCGTCTGTCATTAATTATTTTATCATTCATCGATAATTTTATTTACAATCTGTGGCAGCGATGTTTCGCAGTATATAAATAAAATCGCGCTCTCTTCTCTTCTGATTAGAACTTAAGGATGTAAACTATTAAACTGTCCTGTGCCGTATATAAAATAAAATGTTTATCCCGGCTAATTAAACGTCTGATCTGTTATGAAGTTGTAGAAGCTTCAATCTGTTTTTCCCGCCATGGAGGCGATGTTTAATCTAAACAATCAAGAGCATCTGAAATTATTGTGTCTTCAGTGACCGATTAGAGATATTTGGAATACCTGTCTTCCGTTTCCTATCATCTAAATGTTGATCCAAGATGTTCTATGATTTATGCGATGTTTGCCGAGGAAGTTTTGCCGGCAATTTGTTTATTTACCCGAATGGAGCAGCTCTTTACATGAGGAATGGAATCAACATTTCCGTGCCCAATAGACGGACATATGTTTTTGGTTTTCGTTCTGATGTCAGAAGTCCGGTGTTGCAGCTTGGAGAAATGATTTTTATTGCTGGACATCCGGGTGATTTGGAGAATCCCCTTGGAGTCAGAATTCGTGGAGCAATCGCTTTTCCAGATTTCTACTGGACAGAAATAAGATCCTGTCCCATGGATTTTCCTCTTCTGGTTTTCCCTGGATCTGCAGCAGGTTTGGTGATTCTGCCGTTCTCTTCTTGGACCCTTGGTGATATGTTTAAATTCTAACTTTTAATTGCTTCTGTCAGTTTGACATTCGTTTTAAAAGTTTAAATTAAGTTGGCTAGAATAAGACCCCCTTGACCTATATATTTTAGATCTCCTGAACCTGTGGTTATCTTTAAATTTTGTTGAAATTCCCTTTTGGCTAACTGATGTTCTTTTTATTCTAAATTCTAGTTTTGGCAAATAATTGTATAATTTTAACATTGTTAACTTTAAATTTTATTCCAACATTTTTGTTACCACTTTACGAACAGCCATTCATTTTATTTATTTATTTAAGATGTTTAATTTGATTTGTTTAGTTAATGAGATGTTTTAAAAGTTGTAAAATGCTTTGAAATTTTTTTAAAATGAAGTTTAAATTTTAATAAACGTTAGATTTTTGAAAACCTAAAATCTGTGTTCTTTCTTTTACTTTAATGTATTTTTATTTTTAGGAAAGTGCCAGTTTTAATATTTTACAGGAGTACATATTTGTACATTTAGGGTAACTGGTCAAAAGGTCCACTTTGGTTTATTTCTAGAATGTTTACAGGTGTTAGGAACTTTAGAACTCTTGCAAAATTTTTAAGTACTTTACAAGTTCAAAATTTCTTTAATGTTTTTTGATATATCATAATGAGTTTCTCCTCCGGACATAGTGTAATTGGCCAGTGTTGCAAAAATATGAAATTGATCCGTAGGAGGGTTGGGGGGCGATAATATTCTCTATATCAGGTTTATAATTGATTACATCTCGCTACTGCATCGGATATGAATAACCAGTGTTGTACAGAATAGTAAAATAGAGTTCAATATTCAAACCTTGTTATTCTACTATTTTCTTTACTTATTTCACTTACATCTTTTCCCCTCTTTGAATTAGCCAAATCAAAAGTAAAAATGAAAGAGGAAAAACATTTCCTATAATTTGTCCTAAAAAGAAAGAAAGATGGAAAGATTATGAGTGGTGAAATCCCCCCTCCCATCTGCTTTATAAAAATGCAGGTTTCTTTTCCTTTACAAAAATTATGAATTATTCTTCGTTTGGTGCTAATTTAGACTAAAAAGTTCTGAAAACTGGAACACTAAGAAATTTTTCCTATTCTCTATAGAATAATTTTTTTCACTCTGTTCAGATTAATGCAAATTCTTTATTATTTCAAGATCATTCTTTTACTATGATTTTCAGAAGAGTGTATAAAATATTTATTAACATGTGTATCATAATTTTACTTTTAATATTATGAATGTGGCTAGTCATAATTATGGCTAAAATAAGTTTTATACATAACGTTACAACAATTATAAATTTGTTGTGTGTTATAATAGCAATCTAATCAGTATTGGATCATATCCATTCTTCAGTAATCCGAAAGTATCGGTTACTTGGTATCAGAACTTTTCTCATTTCGTAACATCTCTAAAGAATACAAAGTTTCATCTCAAGATGAAAATTGAAACTTTGGTTTTAATTACAATAAGGTAAAAGAAAATTTTCAAGGTGACAACAATGTCCTCACAGCAAAGATCGTCGCATGTGTGACAGTGACGTTGTAGTCACGTGGCACCTGGGTCACAATGTGACATCGTATTTGTGACTTCTATGCGAAGTTACGTATTAGTATCTTTGTAACTTCATTGTGACTATATTCTGTGACGTTTCCACAATTCAATTAACACGTAACAATGTGACGACATGACAATGGCAATTACAATGTAACGTCACAAACAAATTAATATGCGATGTCACAAACGACCATGAAAATGACCAAAATGACTTCGTTGTGACCTCAATATGACATTGCCGAAACGTACTGCGACGTCCCAAAGTCACAGTGTGATGTAAATCTTACGTCACTGTGAAAAAAAAATGCTATTAGGGTGGCTTATAACAATGGCTCAAATAGAATTTTTTCTGGTTTTTAATGAAGAATTGCAATTTTCAATGAGATTTTGAAGTGAATATAATTCTCTAAGAATTCTAGGTAATCCTTAAAGCAACCTTAAAGTGCCTTATAACTTCAATTTAGAGAATTGTTATGGAAACAACATTTGAAACCACAAAGTTAAAGTGATCTGACTCATTCAACAAATATATATATAGTTATAAGAACTTACTATTTCATAAAAGTATAGGGCCCGCTCATAATTCTTTAAACTAGTATAAATCATTCCACCATAGTAATAATACAAGAGAAAATGCTTTGCATCATAGTTTCCATTCTGAAACACATAAGGATATAATAAAAAGCAAATAAAAGAAAATGTACTATATAGAAGCAGGAATCTCTATATATAATCTCTTATGTTTAAAAAAGAATATTTCTTTAAAATCAACATGCAAGGAAAACACACAGAGTGCATATTACAATGTCTTAATAATAGCTATATAAATATTAGCTATATATTAGCTATATTAGCTGTAAAAATATTAGCTATTCTAATAATCATCTGAGAATTATGTCCAATATTTATTTCTACTCTTTAATATACTTCACAGATTATATTAAACATTATACTCTCTAAGGACTACCACTGGATCATACTGTTGACAATGGTTGTTTTAGTCACCTTAGATGCAAAAAATAGTAGCCAAAATAGTAACTTCAAATACAAAAACAAATAGATAAAATAGTTTCCTTAAATAATATGTTAGTTTTCCACAGTCAAATGGTTTTAAAAGTATTTATAGTAAAAATTACATTCTATCATAAAAAATATTAATAAAAAAAATTTTTTTTGAAGAAAAGGTCTATTTTTTTAAACAAAATTCCAATGTTTTCCTTGTGGTCTTTAAATTCCAGATGCCAAATTCCATACTGCTAATTTAACTTAATTTTCAAATTTATTTTAATTTATAATTGTTGTGAACACGTATTTATATAAAAAAAAAAAATTCCCTACCTTGCAAAAGAGTACAATCTCAAGCTCAGCTATTAAAATTGTTTTGAATTACAGAATATTTCAAATAGGGCACAGTCAGTTTTCTGTTTAAGTAATTGCACAATAAACCAAATGCAATTGCATAACAAGAAAGATCAATCAAGCATATAGCATTGATTATGAAACACTTTTCAACTTCAATGCAATTTTATATATCTAAAATGCTATACATTCCTCAGAAATATTTTTAAAATTATCACAATACTACATTAATTTATTATATTTGAAACCTTAAGACTTCATTAAAAAAAATGAACTTCATTCAAATGACGGAATTGAAATAAAAGTTGCTTGGTTTAAACATCTCTAATATGCTATACATTCCTCGGTAATATTTTTTTTAAATTATCATAATACTACAATAATTTTTTATATTTTTTGATTTTATATATATTTCATAGAAAATAGATTTTATATATATTTCATACTTCATAGAAAACAAATGAACTTTATTCAAATGACATCATCGAAATATAAATCGCCTCTATATAAAAGCAACATTTCAATCAAACATTTTTCCAATCGCCTGGCTCTCTCTATAAAAGCAGCATTTTATAAATAAACTTTTTTCCATTCATTTCATTCATCACAATACTATAATAATTTATTTTATGTAAAAACTTAAAACCATGCAGGTACAAGTAATTTAACTCTATGCTTAAAACTTCATCGAAAAAATTGTCTGGTTCTCTGTGCAAAATCAATGAATGTTTCATTCATATCAGCTATATTGCAGACTCCATGAGCTAAATAATTTTGCGTTAAAGAAATGCAGCAATTCTTATACAACTCATTCTACATCTTTTGGTGTTTACATTTTCCATAAGTGAAAAGTAGGCTTCATTGTAGAAATAATCAAATTTGGATGATCATTTAAACTCAAATATATTGTAATTGCGTTGTTTCAGTATGTAGATGCACAGAATTTAAACAAAAATAAAGCAGTTTCAGGACGGATACAACACTAAATATGAATTAAAAAGAACTTTAAAAATCATGATTTTGACACAAGATGGATGCCATATTTTATTTTGAAGTGGGTCACGTGATCTTTTTATATCATGGTCACGTGATTGCGTCATATAAGAGGTGTAATTATTATTTTAATTTTTATTTAAAAAACAACTGAATATATTTTGCTGAATTTTTTTTTATATATTTTATGGGATAATTTGAATATTTCCTAAAATTTTTGAAGCAATTTGTGAATTTTAAATCCGCTTAAAAAATGTTTGAAAATTAGGTGACATAGGGTTCAATGTATTTCATTTTTTCAACCCAGGTTCAATCCAAAACTAATTGGATGATATTATATATTTATATTCCCATAGGTCCCACTGACCGTCTGAATAACATACTAAAATTTCATTTTGATAAAGTCCTTTTTACGGCAGTTATCGTGCTAACGGACAGACAGACAGACAGAATGAACAAAGTCATAAATACTTTTCAACTTTGTTGTAAAAGTGTTAAAATGTCGAAAGTTTGCGACATTCTGCCAAATTTGTCACCAAAATCTCGCCAAGTATTACGGACAGAGCAATAAGTTATGCCTATAGCAGATAAATGACTATTGGCATTCAAATACAAACGCATTATCCAAAGTATCTTTACTCATGAGTGGAACGAGCTAGATCCACGACAATGATGTCACCAAAATTATCGCATGATATTACATATGTAAAGTGAACATATTTCTCAACAGTTAATATTTTTTAATTTTGGGGATTTTTTGATAAATTTATTTGAAAAATGTGCAATATCTCGAGAACGGTTCATGCTAGCGTTCTAAAGTTTATATCAATTGTTTTCTAAGAAAAAACCACATAAGAAATGTCTATTTGCATAACTTTATTAAAGGTTTTGATTTTTTGATGATTTCAAAATTTCACTCAAAAATTTAGGGGGGGGGGGGGTCTGAACATTTGATTGTGTTTAAAAACAATAGGCTTCTAGTATTCACAGAATGTAATTTCCAAATTTTATTCGAATCGCTCCATTCGTTCATGACATATCGTCTCCACGGGCTCATTGACACACATGCACATACTTTAACACACACACAGATATAACCTCAAAAATGTTCAATTCGTGATCAGGGATGTTTGAAACGTGCTTGTTGTCGAAAACTTGTATTCGAATTTTCAACCCCATCACAATACTTTCCTTATACATTAATTATACTATGCATATAAGGAAAGCAAAAAAATTTGTTAATCATTGACAATTGAATAATTTTATTGAATATAACAAAGTCTATGCATGACTGGAATGCCAAACCTATATCATTAGGTATTTAATTTGAAAATTTGGAGACTGGGATGGGCAGGGCTGATGAAATGTTATCCTTCACTTTTTAATGAGAATAATTATATACTAAAAGTGGTACAAACAACATTTTTATGATATATGTGAATTATATCAGCAAAATTTTAAAATTCAGAGATAGAGGTCCGTGTTTCTCCAACTCCCTTTGGAATGGGACGTTTTAACAGACATGATAGAAATAAAAATATTACTGGTCATTCCTTGTAACTGCTCTGTATGCTTTGGGTGAGCTGGATAATAAAAAAAAGTGAAAATAGTAACGATACAATTTGTTTCAAACAAATGACATTGGCAATATTTTGAAATTCTGAAGGGGAGCTGCTGTTTTTCCAGCCCCCCTCCCTTTAAATAGGAATAATGCTGTACCGGATTAGGTACAAATGAAAATTTTTATGGCACAATCCAGTAACAAATGGTGGGGATCTGTGTTTTTCCAATCCGCTTTGGAATGGGACGTTTTACCAAACGTGATACAAATGAAAATGCTACCGGTCATTTCTTGTAACTGCTCTATGCCCTTTGGGTGAGCTGGGCGACCTGGGTAATTAAAAAAATGAAAATATTAACAGTGCAATTCAGTACAAACAAATGACCAGCCCTCTCCCTTTAAAATAGGAATAATGCCGTGCTGGATTAGGTACAAATGAAAATCCAGTATAAACAAATAACACTGGCAAAATTTCAAAGTGGAGAGCTGCTGTTTCTCCAGCACCCCCCCCCCCACTCCCCTTGAAATGGGAACACTACTGTACTGGAAGTGGTGCAATTTGGAGCAAATGTAATATAAACAAATGACATCGGCAAAATTTTGAAATTCTGAAATGGGACTGAGCAATTCTTATACAATAGTCACTTTAGTCACCAGTGGCAGATCTGTACTCTATATACTTAAACATTTTATTCAATTCGAATCAAACATACATGAATAACCGAAATGATAATTACCAAGATATTTAATAAATTTAATGGCTTAATAAACTTTATAAAATGCATAAAAATTGATAAATAACTTCTGTGAAAGTATGCATACAGAAAACAAAAAATTATAATTTTTCTTTAATTTACCTCTTTGCTTATATCTGTAATATCAATGTCAAGAAATTGAAGAGCCGGTTTCATACATTTTGCCAACAAACAAAGCTAAAAGTAAGAAAAGAATAGAAATTCATGAAAAGTTTAACTTAGAAACTGCACAAGTTAAGTACAACAAGCAGTTATACAAGCATGATATTGTTGAAAGATAAAAGAAGAGGAATATTGAATTCATATAAAAAGTGTGCGATGAACACACGTTTATTTTAAATTTTATTAGCTGTAAATAAAAAAATTGAAATTAAAAATGTATCTAATCTATTGTAAAATATAATAATCAAATCTATTAAATTGGTAATAACATCCAATTTAAATATCATTTTATAAAATTTTAATTATTCTATGATACCAAATCAAAATATTTCACCTTCAGCAATTCTTCCATACAAATACTAAGTTCTAGACAAGTTACAGGCTTTAAGTCTATAGAAAATACTAGAAACTGTATATGGAGTTGCTCAGGATTTAAAGCAGGAAATAATCGAGATCATTCATTAAATTTTTCAAAGAATTAATAATCTCCTGTGCAAAGCACATGCTCTTCCTAAAGACGTACCTAATAACACCTTAGATGCCCTTGCTCGGGTATGTAATAGGCCTTGATTCAAGTGCTGGGCACATCAAATGTAATGTCCTAACATGACTGCGTATTATGTATTAAATAAAATTTTTGCCTTCTGCATAAAAATAACACAAAAACTCTTTTGATAGGTCTTTAATAAGCTCTTTTAGCACATCCTAAATAAACTCTTGATACACCCTAAATAAGCTCTTTTGATAAGCTCTAGATATGCTCTTTTGATATGCCTTAAATAAGCTCTTAATACACCATAAGTAAGCTCCTTTAATTTGCCCCAAATATGCCTTTCATCCTTTGTGTGGGTGTAACACATTTTAAATATTCTTTTTTGATACACCCTATATAAGTTACTACATAACTCTAACACACCCTATATAAGTCACTACATAACTCTAATTAAAATCAACCAGCACATTTTTTAAATGAAAATTCTTGCAAACTCTGATAATATTTTCGATTCTAGTACCAACTCGAAATCCAAATAAATTCCTAAGTGGATGACATCAGGTTTGCTGATGACATCACATTGAAATATTAATCATATATATATATATATATATATATATATATATATATATATATATATATATATATATATATATATATATATATATATATATATATATATATATATATGTAACATAAAAAATGCAAATTCTGATGTATTTAAAAATTTTTTTTAAAGGAATTGTCTTAAATTTTTGGTTTAAACATCGTTGGAAAGAAGATTCTTTGATATTTCTGATGGTAGCTAAGGAATCAATTTGTGTGAAAATGCTAAAACATAAAACTAAAAAAATAATACGAAATTTAAAATAAATAACGCCGATATGAACTTTCTTGGATCCTGAAGTATCTGTATACCAAATTTTTATCCAAAAAATATAAAACATCAATTAATTACAAAAATTTCCGTGGTCTTTCAGTCGTCTTGAGCTAGTCGTGAGAGGGTTAAAGGAGATGTTTGGAGGGTCTTGTGATGCGAGATGATAAAAATGTGACAGCATGGAGCAAGCATCATTCATAAAACTAAAAGAAAACTATAAAGGTAGAAAATGTAAAAATTATTGCAGAAAATCCAGTTTTCCCTGATATATCCAGAAGTATCAACTTCCAGGTCAGTGGTTACCCTGTAAATGAAATATACAGAGTGCTGCAAATGCAGTTTTATGCAAAACTGTTTCAAAATAATCCATTTTATCAACAATATGTTTGATTATTGTGCATACATTACGTAATAATTTTAAAAAACTTTGTTGATGCAAACAAATTGCATAAGTGAAAAATATTTTCACAATAACACAAAATTTGCTGAGGATTGCATACAAATTCAGATTCTTGCAGCACTTGTAAAATAGTCCTTTTCATGTTATATACAAATAGTTTTCTTGTATATAACAAACACGGTACAGCACTCCACCAGAGAAAGCTAAACTTTGCAAGATATCAAATACAAGAAGTCTGAACTTGTGCAAACATGCTATATACTACCAGTAGAAACTTAACATAATAAATTAAGCAATGTTATAGATTGAATTTAAGAATTCAAATTATGAAATATTTAATGGAAATACAATAAATTATGGACTCATTCATTGCTTTGAAAATTAAGATTAAATGAAAGGTAAAATATTGGGATGTCCAAAGTTCATATATATATATATATATATATATATATATATATATATATATATACTATTACGATAAAGTGAGACTAAAATAGGATATATCCCAAATAAGCCAGCAATTAAAAGAACGATTCACTACAAAAGGAGGAGGCGCAGGTGCTGCTCAAATTTCCTAGTAGAATACAAGAATGAAAGTAGAAAAGAACGGGAGTGACCATATGAATTACATAAGAATGGTAGGGGTGGATTGCGACACCCCTTTCCCGCTTAAAGCAGCTTTTACTACCCGGGTAACGCTCACGGAACCAACATAATTCCATGGTCAGCCTCCCAAATGTGCGAAAATAAAAGCACCAGAACAGACTCAGGAACAAAGAAGTTAACGAATCCATGAAGGGAAAACATCCGCTAGTCCAACCCGATGGAACGTCTCTTTATAAGTAAAGTTGCTCATGCGCAGAGAAATATCAGGATAAAAGTTTCGCAGTCATGAATATTAAATCCCTATATCAACAATCAAATTACAAATTTTCTTTAAAAAACGATTTGTAATAATGTTGTACAAAATTGACTGGATAATTTCTTTTTATAGCTTCATCTGCAAATTTTTTACATTTGCAAATGCAGTCTTTCCTAATATATATATATATATATATATATATATATATATATATATATATATATATATATATATATATATATAATAAAAATAAATATAATAAGGCAAATTTAAAACATGAACAGTGGCATACCCTGATTCAATAATATTAAGGAGGTTAATAATGTAAATGAGGATTTGAAATAAGATGCCTATCAAAAGGAAACCAAAGATACCATAGAATTCAAATTGATCTTAATTTTAAACTATAAGGTAATATAATTATAATGCATGTGAATAAATTAACATTCAAGAGTGATATATACAAACTAAGCATGAGCATGAAAGTCGTTAGTACTATTTAAAAGTTACTTTGACATATCACATCCATTCAAAAGTACTTAAATTTACTCTGGGAGTAATAGAAATATCTTATAAACTATGGGGAGTTTCTTAGTACATGGAGTATTACAATCTTTATCATTATTTGCTTGCAAAGTAAATTACATATTTGGGGAGGGGGGATTTCCAGTGTGTCCAGTACTTGCTGGATAAAGGTGTATTCAAAATTGTGATAAAGTCCTGTTAAGCAAGTAAGCAATAATCTTAAATAATAAAAGGCAATGTCTGTGTGTCTGTCTTATACACGTACGTTCAGCGACCTCGTGTCGGAGAGCTACGAAATTTTGCAATCGGAGACCCGGGGTGGGGGGTGGAGGGGAAGGGGATACATGAAAACCGATTTTTAAAATTTTAATTATTTTTTTTGTTATTTAATGTTTTATGCGATTTCGGCTGTTTTTTGCCCTTTTTTCTCCACGATCCGGACATCGCAGAAAAAAACAAATAACACCACCGGAAAGAACAGACAACTGCAAGTAAAAATATATCAATTTCAACTCTCAATTTCGATTTCTAATATTTTTTAAAGATTTTAAAACAAAAGTCACTTTTGGCTCAAAAAAATGATTTTTGGTTTTTAAATTCTTGCATAGTGAAAAGTACTCATAATTTCAACTAATAATTTACATTTTTAGAAAGATTAAATATCTGGCATTCTTACAAGTCCAATCTGGTCCAGAAATAATGAAAATTGCCCTCAGGATCGCAATTTTAAAGACGTCATGATTTTAAATTTCTCGGCAATCCGCTCAGTTCTTCAACGGCATTTCTCCCCCATCCGCAGTTATTTCTTCCCAGTCTCCATGGAGACCGCGTTTTCGGTTTTAAATGAATTAAGAGCCTAGCATAAGTGTTGTATACATCGGGCGAAATTATTATATATGATATTTTAAATAATTTAAATGATTGAATTATTGTGGTTTGAATTGTGGTGATGTATTTGAAATTATTATATTTATGGATTGGTGGAACTATATGGATGATTTTTTGATTTTAAATGGATATTTTAATTTATGGATATTTTAATTTATAGATATTTTAAATGGATATTTTAATTTTATGGATATTTTAAATGATGGAACGATGGAACGAGGATAGTGGAATTAAGAGCTTGAAGAAGAAGAACTCGGACCGTGGTGCTCGCCACGAATGGCATTGAGCAGTTTATCCCATGGCCGAGAAAGAAATCCCCTCCTCCCCATCCCAAGGTTCCAACAAATTTATTGAAAACTAAAGAGAAGTGCCAGGCCATGGCGGTTACATAAGCCAACAACTCATCCGCAACAATTTGCGGAAAACCAAATTACAATTATTACATACACTTTAACATTCGCCACTCCGCACACCAAATTATAAAAACTTAAAATAAATGCCAAGTGGCCAACAAAAGCCAAAAATGCAAAAAGCAGCTACAATTATAAACACATCTTATGGTATAATTACAATATAATTAAGAGCTTAGCATATGGTCATTATAAAATTTAAATTAGTGCGCGGGAAGTTAGCTCACGAGAATTGCACTCGGTAGGCCTGGGTTCGATTCCCACCACTGACGCGGAGTACGATCACATTAAACATATGGGTCGATAAGTCCTTCCGAAAGGTTGGTAGTAGGGGAAGGAGAGTACGGTCATTGTGGATGCCTCCCCCACTGGGTTCCGGTCTAAATTGGGATGTTTTATAATTATGGATATTTTGAATGGATATTTGAATTTATAGATATTTTAAATGAATATTTTATTTTTATGGATATTTTAAATGATGAAACGAGTGAACGAGGATGATGGAATTAAGAGCTTAGCTTATGGTCATTATAAAATTTAAATTAGCGTGCGAGAATTGCACTCGGTAGGCCCGGGTTTGATTCCCGCCATTGACGCGGAGTACAATCACGCTAAACATATGGATCCGTAAGTCCTTCCGAGAGGTTGGTGGTAGGGGAAGCAGGGTATGGTCCCTGTGGATGCCTCCCCCACTGGGTTCCGGTCTAAATTAGGTGAATAAAAAGAAAGTTATGGAGATTGTCGCGGAGGGCACGGTTGCCCAGTGCGTGCGGGGATTTCACTCGGTAGGCGCAGGTTCGATTCCCGCCACTGCCAAAACTGCTGCCGTGTTCACGCAGAGTACGACCACATTAAACATGTGGGTCCGTAAGTCCTTCCGAGAGGTTTGTGGTAGGGGAAGGAGGGTACGGTCCCTAAGGATGCCTCCCCCACTGGGTTCCGGTTTAAATTGGGTGGCACTTCCTGGCCGTCCAAACAGTTACCTTACACCTTTCTGGTAGGTCGCGCCAACGAGTTTGCCACGGTCAGAATTTTCATGGGTAGCGAACAGGCTGGTCGCCAAAGGCGGCTAGTTTAAAATAAAGTTGAATTAGTTAAAGTTTATTTTTACCCTTTCAAGGTTTAAAATATGAATAACTGATCCGAGAAATCTACCAGAGAACAATTACAAATACTGAGTTTTATATTTTTAGTTAAATTGGAGATTACTCCATTTTATTTACCTTTTAAATTAAGCATAAGATTCATTCTATGTACTGATTAACGTTAAGAGAGCAAGTTATTTTAGTTTACCTTTAACCCGTTCAGCACCAGTGTAGCACTGGCAAGACAGAGCAGTTTCATCTTACCAACCCACCATACCTTCTCTGTGACACGTGGAAAATGTGCTTATCGGACCAACATGATGTATTCGTTACAAAGAGTTGGAACGTATTACTTGAAATTTTAAATGGTACTAGATGGCGTTACTTTACTATAAAAACCACAATGGCTACATGATAGAAATGTTCACCTTCAGAAAAGTGGCATTAGTTTTGGCTTACTTCAAAGGGTGGGTGAGTATGGGGGGAAACACTGATGTAAACAAATCAGTAGGGTAGCTCTTTAAAAGTGAACACAGGTTTTAAAGAGTGTTTCTCTCTCGTTTATTACTTTGTTTATTTTCTCAGCTGCAGGATTTGTGTGGAATTATCGAATAGGAACGGGTGTTCTTGATGTTCCTATCTGCATTTTTGAGGCTGAGTTCACATGCGTTAGATGTAATTTGAATTCTTATTGTCCAGTTTATAGTGAAAGTGAGTTACATTTTTTAAATCTGCTTCACAGCAATAATATTATTGATATGTATATTATTATTGATGTGTATTAATTCAATAGTATTATCGAAATGTGTACTGCAATGTAACAAAAACATGGGAGGGGTCAACACAGGAGATTCTGTTTGCACCATTATCATGCCTTCTGAAAAATAGTAAAATGGTACAGAAAGATATTTTTCAGATTTTCAGACATGGCTATTTTAAATGTAAATGCATTATTTACGAAAATTAAAGGTGAGCTCTGGAATTTAGAACCTGTGTAAAGTATTAAATTTTGTCATCTTAAATGCAGTCAAAATTGGTTAAAATGGCACCAAAATCAGCTGAAACAACCATTTCATCTGATTGGCTAACATTTTCCAAAACTTATAAAAGTGGTAGTATGTCGTGGAGAAGATGTATAATCTGTTCAAAATGTGTCATAAAAGAAAAATACCATAAAACTTCCTATTATGAATACAAAGTATATGTGATGAAGGACTTTGATTTGATCAGTGTTTTGAGATCTTTCATACAGAGCAAAAACGTTGATAATATTGCATAAACATTAGAAGAAAGGATTGTATTGTTATTTTTAAACATCTTTAATCTATATAAATAAAATTGAAATTCTGTCTGTTTGTTTGTTCCATCCTCATGGGAGAACGGCTGAACCAAATTTGATGAAATTTTGTAGGTAGCTTTGAAATAGCCCCACTTAAAATTTAGTCTATGTTTCGAGTCTCCACGACCAGTGGTTCACGAGATATCAGTAAAAAACAAAACTTTCATTTGTATCATTATCACGGAAGGACGGCTGAACCGAATTTAATGAAATTTTGTGGGTAGCCTTGAAATAGTCTCCCTAAAATTTAGTCCAAGTTTCGAGTTTCTAAGACCAGGTGTTGTCGAGATATTGGTGAAAAAAGAAACTTTTTCCTAGGAGTTTTACTTTCTAACTCCCTGGTTCCTCCAAACGAAAATGTTGGAAATCGTTTCTTTGAAACGTGAAAGTAAATTAAAATTTTATGTCTGAAATTGGTGGCAGATTTTTGCACTAAATAGTTATTTTTTGAAATTATGAATTCTTTAAAAACAAGAATTTAGTTGGAAAATCTATCACCATGGTTTATTTATCACAAGCTTTTACTCAACAATGAAAAGTATTAAAAAATCAAAATGGTTAATTAATTTTAACATTTTATGAGGATATATCATGTTGCTCGGCAATGCAATTAAATTAAATGTGTTTGTTAATGTTTATTATTATTTTTTTGATTGAATAATAAGTAAATGGATAAAAAATTTACTATCTTATAAATGAGCGATTTGATTTTTCATTTAATTATATTAATTGCGGACTGCATACATCACTTTCATTTATTTTGGCAATGCGTTTTCAAGTTTTATATTGTGTTTAGTCAATAAATTCATTTAGCCGATTGTTGAAACAGAAAAAGAGTAGAATGGTTATATCTTCTAATACAATTGTAGTGTTTTCATTTAGTATATACAAACGGGATCTGGATGTTTTATTCAGATCTACAAATTCAGAGCTATGAATTTGGTGGGATATAGCTAACCTGGAAACTTTTCTTTTTTGCTAAATTGACAGAAATGTTGCCAAATTGTTAAAAATGACGTGAATCAATGAAATTTATTTTGTTTTGTTAGAAGAAAGTACTGAAATGATGTTTCGTTCGCATTTGTCTGTCAGTCCAATCGTTCTACTTAGTAACACATTTAGCAACATTATAAGTAGTACGGGTATATCTTCCCATACAATTTTAGGTCTTCCATTTTGGCATATATTGGAATCAACTACTGTCTTCAGGTTTAAAGATTACGTGTTTATTGATATTTTCAATTTATACATGTAATCTACTAATACAGGTTATATCTTCTAATATTCGCCTATATAAGTAGTACAGGTCCCATGCAATTTTAACGCTTTTATTTTGCATATATGAATTCAAATCCATATTTTTTGTAAATTTTCTTACAAATGGGGCCAGGATGTTTTATTCTACAGATCTGCCCCTGAAGATTATTTTGTATAGCGAGAACAGATGTTCTTAAAACATCTTTTTAGGAGCATTAAATTAAATATTTTAACAGAATATTTTGATTAAAAATGTCATTTAGTATACTGTAGGAATTTGCACGATTGTGAATTTTAAGTTCTTTTATATTATGTACTCCGTACGAAGAACGGGTATGCTGCTAGTATAAATATAGAATTTAAATTTAGCCGATTATTCAAAAGAATATAAAACAATAATTTTATTGTATATACTTTGCAATATAAAATTGATTTTTTGTGGAATAAATCTTCAGTATCTATACAAATATTCATAATATATACAAAAATCAAGTCAATGCATATAATTCTCAATTTTTTTATGAATTGTTTTAACGAATTAGGCTTAATAACAAAACCCCCTGGTCCTGTAGCAATACTTCCTTCCTTAAAGGTGCGGGTCACTGGGAGCACTTCTTTTTACTAGTTACTGTCCCAAATGGGTTAAGAGGTTTGAATTTGAGATATAGTTAAAATATATTATTTAGAGTCCAAAATAAATTAGCAGTAAGTTTAAATTTATTTACTTTTACTGAACTTTATGCAGGGTTAAATTTATTTACTTTTACTGAACAGCAGATTAATTTACTTATACTCATCTAAGAATATGGAACTAAAATAGAGAGACTTGAATTTACATCCTCTACAGAAATCAGCATAAAACTAATTTTCATACGTAAAATAAATCTAAATCTGTTAGTGTGTATGGAAAATCACGAAATTCAGATTTAATATATATACTATCATATTTACATACACTGAAATATAATAATGCTAAATCCATACCTGACATAAATCTGCATGGATAGATGTGAGCTGAGATGGGAACAACTGAATTTTTTGAATAGCCTTTGTCAACAGCAGTATTCCTCGCATATACTGTGAAAATAAAATTATAAATATAAAACATTATGCACATCTATATAAATAAAATTGAAAATCTGTCTGTATGTTTGTGTTATCCTCACGAGAGAATGGCTGAACTGAATTTCATGAAAGTTTGTTGGTAGCCTTGGAATAGCCCCATTAAGAATGTAGTCCATGTTTCGAGATTTTAGGACCAGGTGTGTCTAGATATTAATTAGAAAAGCACAGTTAAACCTTCCATAAACATAGCATTATCCAGACGATATTTTTTTCGTAAGTTTATTTGAAGAAAATGATATCATGTCGCTTAGAAAAGGATTTTAATCTAATGCGTTTATGTGGCAGACGATTTTTATTACATCTTTTCAGATTTAAATAATACAAAAATGTATATAAAATAAATTTTAAGGAAATTGCTATTTTTGACCACTGGATTATATCAATCAGGTTTAAAAATGACTGGGATTTGATATTTTCAATTTATTACGTCATTTGTTTTATTTTGGTAAAAATGGTTGAAACTCATATATTGTAGTAGATTAATTTCATTTGTGAGAGACATGGCATCAAATGTGTAATATGGCACATTTGACATAAAATATAATATTTCTAGGAAAAGAAGAAATTTGATTCACATATGTATCTATATCACAGCTATTTCCTAGGGAAGTTTCAAAATTTCAAGTTGTCTACTTATTATTCAATATAAAATTAAAAACTCATCGTGACAGACATGACATGAAATTTCATTGACAATGAAGTTACATCAAAACTCTCTGAATTCGCAAGAGATTAATTTGTGAATACATTTTTTTTTCATACAATGAAGTTTCCAACTATTACCATGTTGATTTTCAAAAACATTAAAATATAACTTTTCTGTGAGTAATTTTTTTTATAACATGACAGATAAGCCTTTTATGATGGACATGACAGCTGTCGAAAGCCCAGGCCAGCCGACTCGTCCTAGGACTTAGAGCAACAGGACATGACAGCTGTGAATTTTCTAACCAATCATTAAAATAGAACTGATAGCAAATAGGAAAACATATCATATTTTAATTATACATGGTGACCAGTGCTATAGGTGGTGCCCAATGGCTATTTCGTCAACCGTTAGTCACAGAGATATACTTCCAATTGCAAAAATGTTTTAAATTTTAAAGTCTATTATCTTATAAACAGTTTAAATCAATAAATGCATTTCTGAAAGAAATACGAAATATAAATTTTTATACAGTCCCCCGGTCCTATCAGTTATACTTAGGAAAATCATCCTCATACAATTTCATGCAAAATAAAAAAAATTTCATCCTTTTACGACCTAAATTGACAGACTTATAGCTGATTAAAGTTGGAGCACTTTTTGTGCTGAGAAATGGGGGTTATACATAAATTAATTGGAGAGACAAATGTTTCGTAGCAATTTCATTATTTTTTGCAGCAATTTTTTTTAGATTTAATGTACGTAATTTCTTATTTTCATCTGCATCTTATCAAACAATCATCTTATCAAACATAACAACAGCATATTAGTCATGATTTAAATAGTCAGATATGATTACACATGGCTCTAATTTTATCACTAAGCCTTGAGATGATTATCCTTGAGGGTATTTATTTTCTGATGGTTACTCCTTTAAAAATGATTGATGTGCTTAACCGGGGCCTCCGCTCGAGAGAGGGCCGTGGCAGTCAAATTAGTGACGTCACAAAAAACGATCCATGGTTGGCGAAACGATCCAGTTCGCTCAGTTTGCGAGTTTAAACGGGGCATCCGCTGACCGAAAAAAAGTACTAAAATATTTTTAAAAACTAGATTTAAACTCGCATACTGAGCGAACGGGATCGTTTTGACAACCGTGGATCATTTTCGTGCTGCCATTAATTTGACTGCCACGTCCCTCTCTTGAGCGGAGGCCCTGGCTTAACTTAGTGTCAGCTGAAGATATCTTTTCTGTATTTTAATTTTTTTATTATCTTCTCTAGTAATACAAACATTTGTAACAAGCTCTTCTGTTTCTTCTTGAAGGCAGTAGAATGGTGGCATTTAGTTTCCAAAGTCTGTGCAACTAAATTTGATGTAAATAGATCAACTAATTTTCTTGCAACTACATCGCATTTTCTAAAGTTCCTTGGAAGAAATTATTTTGATCTTGCAACAACTTTTCTGAAAGCTTGCTGACTTCCAAATGCCTTAGTTAGGGAATCGATTTCAGCAGATTTATGTTTTGCCTTTTTCTAAATTTCCTGTGGTTCAGCTATCTTTCTTCTGGTGATATTTTTTTCATTCACTGTTTCTGTATCCCTTATTTGGTTGAGAAACATTCTATTTCTTTCAGATTCTTTTCTTTTGTAGTCTTCATCTTTTCCCATTACTTTTAGTTTTTTATGCTTTTCTTTCTGCCTTTTAGCTACTGTTTTGGCCATTTTACCACATCAAAATCGTAAAAAAGAGTTGATATTATTTAGCATAAATCACTTAGAAATAACATATCAACTAGCAATACATTTGTTTCAATATATATTAAAATTTTAGAATTAGACCTAGCTGTAAGAACTGAAATTGTTTTAATAATGCTAAAAAAAAAATCTAACTTCAATTTTAATATTTTCTTGTGTGAAAATAAAAATACATTAAATCACAGTTGATTTTAGAGCTAATGATATAACCTGCTTTTAAATATATAAGAAAAATATTCATAACTATATTAGTTTAGAGCACTTTAGTTCAGAATACTTCTGTTTTCAATGGTTATTGTTACAGTTATCTTTAAAATAAATATGCAGTGACTTAATTTTTTAATTATTTCTATGTTTGTTTTAAGGTCACTGGGAAAATTTAATTTAAAAATTAACAGTTCTTTAGTGGAAAAAAGTGACAGACATGACAAAATTAAAATTTTATTATTACTTTCCTTATATACATAATGTATAAGGAAACATATTAATGTATAAGGAAAGTATTGTGACGGGGTCGAAAATTCAAATTCGAGTTTTTGACAGGAGAGCACGTTTCAAGATTCCATGATCACGAATCGAACATTTTTAGGGTGATGCCTGTGTGTGTGTGTGTCAGTGGAGACGATAACTGACGAACGAATGGACCGATTCGAACGAAATTTGGTACAAAAATCACAATCCGTAAACACTGGAAGCCTAATGTTTTTATGTGCAATCGAATGTTCAGAACCCCCCTAAATTTTTGAGTGAAATTTTGAAAAAATCGTCAAAAAATCAAAACCGCTAATAAAGTTACGCAAATAGACATTTCTTATGTAATTTTTCATTAGAAAACGATTGACATACATTTTAGAACACTAACATGAACCGTTCTCAAGATATTGCACATTTTTGAAAAAAATTATCAAAAAGTCATATAAAATAAAAAAAAAATATTTCCTATTGAGAAACATGTTCACTTTTCACATGTAATACCATGCGATAAATTGGGTGACATCATTCTTGTGGATCTAGCTTGTTCCATTCATGAAAAAAATACTTTAAGTAATACTTTTGTATTGGATCGCCAATAGTCATTTATCTGCTGTAAGAATAACTTATTTCTTCTTCCATAACGCTTGGCGAGATTTTGGTGACGATTTTGGCAGAATGTCGCCAACTTAGCGACTTTTTGAAACGCTGCCAAATTAACGAAAATCTCGCCAAATGGATAAAAATGACGCTAAATCAATGAAAATGACGACTAATTGTCAAAAATTCAATATCTTGCAAAGAATATAAGTATCTACTATAAGAAAAACCTATTTTTTTATTGTAAAAGTAGTAAATTCATTACATTATATAAGTAAAGCCATGTGTTGCCCAGATCAGATTTTTTTCTAATTCAGCGAGCCTGTTATTTTTACTTTCCTTATATACATAATGTATAAGGAAAGTATTGTGACAGGGTCGAAAATTCGAATTCCGAGTTTTCGACGGGAGAGCACGTTTCAAGCATCCATGATCATGAATCGAACATTTTTAGGGTGATGTCTGTGTGTGTGTGTCAGTGAGTCTATGGAGATGATAACTGAAGAACGAATGGACCGATTCGAACGAAATTTGGAACAAAAATTACAATCCATAAAAATTAGAAGCATATTGTTTTTATAAGCAATCAAATGTTCAGAACCCCCCTAAATTTTCGAGTGAAATTTTGAAAAAATCGTCAAAAAATCAAAACCTCCAATAAAGTTAAGCAAATAGACATTTCTTATGTAAATTTTCATTAGAAAACGATTGACATAAATTTTAGAACGCCAACATGAACCGTTCGCGAGATATTGCACATTTATCAAAAAATCATATAAAATTAAAAAAAAAATATTTCCTATTGAGAATCATGTTCACTTTTCATATGTAATACCATGCGATAAATTTGATGACATCATTCTCGTGGATCTAGCTTGTTCCATTCATAGAAAAAAGTACTTTGAGTAATACTTTTGTATTTGAATGCCAATAGTTATTTATCTGCTGTAAGAATAACTTATTTTTCTGTCCATAACGCTTGGCGAGATTTTGGCGACGAATTTAGTGGAATGTCGCCAACTTGACTTTTTGAAATGTTGCCAAATTAACGAAAATCTCGCCAAATGGATAATACGCTAAATCAATGAAAATGACGACTCACTGACAAAAATTCAATATCTTGGAAAGAATATAAGTATCTACTATAAGAATAACCTAATTTCTTTTACTATAAAAGTAGTAAATTCATTGCATTATATAAGGAAAGTCATTTGCTGCCCACATCAGATTTTTTTATTTGATTTAGGAACTTTTTTTACCAATTTTGAAGGAACACTTTATTTTAATATATTGAAAGAGGAAATGAAGTGCTAAGCATGTTATATGAGTAGTTTTTTTCTTTAAATGAAAAAAAATAAAAACTATGTTTTATGTGACAGACCTGACATACCACCATTCTTTAGTTTAGCAGCAATAAAAAAAGAAAATTCTTTAATAAAATAAATATTTGTTTTTATTTTTAAGAAAGCACAATGTGGTTATTCAGTTATTCATGCAAAAAAGAAAAGAAAAAGATGTGGTAAAAATTAGGGTGTCAAGAGGATGTCGAAATTTGGGCTAAGTAGACCTCACACTTCAGCTGAAGGATAGGACATAAAAAAGCAGTTGGCAAATTATTTTATTAAAAAAAATTGAAACTTCTTTCATTTTTATAAAATATGAACATTTGTAAACAAATTGAAACCAAAACATATAAATTTTTTTGATATTTAAAAAATAGTGTCTAGGTTAACATTTATATGAAATTAACCAGTACGGGTATTCTTCTATTAGTATACGGGTAAATTTTCTAATCTATGATTAGAAAATTTAAAAGTAGTACAATTATATCTTCCTATACAATTTTAGCGTTTTCATTTTGGCACGTATTGATTTAACTTGATATTTTTTGTAATTTATTTACAAATGGGACCAGGATTCTTCAGATCTGCTTGAAAATAAATTCTGTATAGCAAGAACAGTGATTCTTAAGCTTCTTTTTAAAAGCATTAATTTAAATATCTTAATAGAATGTTTTGAATAAATAGTATAGGAATTTGCACATGCTTGTGAATTTTGTTTCTTTATATTATACATTCCGCATGAAGAACAGTTATGCAGTACAAGTAATCTTCTACTAATACACAAGTATACTTTCCAATCTATGAAAATGTAAGTAGTATGGGTATATCTTCCCATCATTTTAGCACTTTCATTTTGATATAGACATTTATTACAGCCTTCAGGTTTAAAGATTAAGGGATTATTGATATTTTCAATTTCTTATATTATGTGTTTTATTTTGGCAAATATTTTTGAAATTCATATATTGTAGTATGGTAGTCTTCTACTAATACATGGGTTTATCTTCTAAACTATGAGAATATAAGTAGTAGGGGTATATAATCTTAGTGCACTCATTTTGGCATATATTGGAATTAATTACAGGTTCAGGTTTACAGATTACATGGATTATTGATATTTTCAATTTATTATGTTATCTGTTATTTTTTGGCAAACATTTGTGAAATCCATATATTGTAGACAGGTAATTTTCTACTAATACACAGGTATCTCTTCCCGTGTTCATGCGGAGTACGATCACGTTAAACATGTGGGTCCGAAAGTCCTTCCGAGAGGTTGGTGGTAGGGGAAGGAGGGTACGGTCCCTGTGGATGCCTCCCCCACTGGGTTCCGGTCTAAATTGGGTGGCACTTCCCGACCGTCCAAACGGTTACCTTACACCTTTCTGGTAGGTCGGACGGTCTGGGTTTCAACAACAACAACAACAGGTATCTCTTCATTTTCCGGCCATACATTTAACTGCCGTAAACCCCAGGGTTGGCTGTATGGTCTGGGCCTTTCACAGGTATCTCTTCTAATATTCGAGAATCATACAATTTTAGTGCTTTCAGTTTGGCATATATTGATTTCATTTAATATTTTTTTTTGTAAATTTGTATACTAGTGGCACCTAGGGTATTTCATTCTTCAGTTCTACCTGTGAAGATAATTTTGCATAGTGAAAACAGAGATTCTTAAATTTCTTTTTAGGAGCATTAATTTAAATACTTTAATAGAATGCTTTGAATAACAACGTCATTTAGAATATTAAAGGAATTTGCATATGATCATGAATTATAAGTTTTTTATATTATATATTACATAAGAAGAATGGTTACACTACTAGTATACAATAAAATATCATAAAATTATTAATAATCTTCTAAATCAGCCTTTAAAATAAAGTTTATACTGGGTGAGCATAATTAAAATAACTGTATTCAAAATAATTAAGTTAGTAACTAGTAGTTGAAATAATTACACACACACATATATATATATATATAAATATAATATTAAAAATGAAAATCCAATGATAGAATAAAAGTAGTAACTCATAATACTCTAACTTAAATTTTGCCTACAAAATACAAAAATACAAAGAAGTCAAAAAGAAATTCAACCATAATGAGGAAATTTACATGCATGTTACTGGTCATCAAGCTAAAGATAATCAAAAAATATCAATGGTTTGGAATCGAAAGTAGGAATACAAAAAATACCAAGCATTAAAGCTTGCACATGGAAAAGCTCTAGGCTTAAGTATTGTTCATTTTGAAAAAATTATTTTTCAAGTCCAAATATATAATCGAAATGATCCCAAAAATGCTCTCTTTGTTTGCCTGTTGACAACTAAACTGTAAATTCATGCATCCTCCCTTTTATATGCTAGGCCAAACACACAGAATTATCTGGATGGTTCCAGATTGTTATAGAAGGTTCTGTTACATTCTGGAATTATCTGGATGGTTCCACATTGCTCTAGAAGACTCTGCTACATTCTGAAATTATCTGGATGGTTACAGATTGTTCTAGAAGGTTCTGTTACATTCTGGAATTACCTGGAAGCTTCCACATTGTTCCAAAAGACCTTTAATGATTTGGAATGTTCTATGTATAGAAAATCCAGAAAAATAAAAACATTTCACCAGTTCCAACTATGTTTAATTTATCATTTTTATTCCATCACATTGAGCACATTAGTCCAAAAATGGATTTCTTAAAAAAAAAATTAAAAAATTATGAAAAATTCCAGAACCAAAGTGGCGTGTTCTCCTTTTCAGCAAGGTGTTTTGAGAAAAATAAATTAAAAAAAAGAAAGAAAATAAATTAGCCACGGAAGTTAAAACACGTACAATGTTTATAAAACCCGCTAAACTCAAAAGTGCAAGTTCTCCTTTTTAGGGAATGCAGTACTCTATGGTCTGCAGTCAAAAAATCAAAATTTTTGGGATTGGCATTTAAAAAATAATAATTCAGAAGGCTTCAGCAAGAGAACTTGATGAACACATATTTCCAAACGGAGGATATCATTTAATCAGAAAAATATTATCTTTCAAATAAAAAAAGCCGCAACAAAATATCTTATCTAGAGATACAGCATTTTAAAATTTTGCCGAAAATCGCAAGTGAGAAATGGCGCCCGAGGCGCTATCTTTGGTGGCCTCTATCTCGGGCCAGGAATTTTTTTGATCAAAACAAAAAAAATATGGGTTGCTTACTTTTTCCTGAATTTTAACATATGTTAAATTCAAAAACATCTGAGACTATGAAGGTAACACCCCTGCCTGAATTGATATAGACTATACCATATATATACACTGACTTCTAAAAGTTAAGTATGCAATGCAAATTTTCATTTTTCGACAGCGTATTTGAATTTGAGTGGCTGAAAATCGCTGCGGATGTAGATGGCAGTATACAAATATCATATGTTACAGTCAATTACGATTGACTGTCCGGATATATGCTAATTAGGCAGTTGTTAAAGATGCCAGCATTCTGAAGCGTTTGAGGAGGTGCATTTAAATGCTGATACAAAGTGTATTCGTATTTCTATGGCTGAAAGAAGATGAATGACAGGTAGTGAGCATTGGCATGCTGTTGGATGCATTGAAGTAGGACAATTAATCAAAGATGTCGCTATTTTCTTTGGTGTTGATCATTCGGCAATTTCTCGATTATGGAAACAAGTCAAATAGTTGTCTAGAGACCTGTGCCCGGTCATCCAAAGGTTACCACCCGCTCTGTTGATCAGTATATGCTATAGTAGCCAAACAGAATATCAAAGAACGACCTCCACAACTGTTACATCCAGCGACACTTGGTAAGACAATATCAGCCCGTACTTTACACCAAAGGCTCCACGTGGAGGGATTTTACGCTCGAGTACCATATTTTTGTGTTCCACTAACAGTCCAAGCCAGAGGGGCAAGATAAAGTAGTGTCATCAACATGTCAATAGAACTGTCTCAGATTAGTGCGACGTCCTGTTCACAGACGAGACCAGATTTGCCCTGGAATCAGATGATAAGCATGTAAGGGTCTGGAGAGAACGAGGCACACACAATCAGGCCCATCACGTATTCAGAAGTAGCAGTGTCATGGTGTGGGCTGGAAATTCAACGGGATATCGCACAGAGCTGCACATCTTTAAAAATGGTTCTGTGATGGTTGCATAGTATCGGGACAAAATCCTAGACACCATTGCGACACTCTATGCTGCAGCAGTTGGTCCTGATTTCCCCCTTATGGACGATAATTTTCGTATCCATTGACCTAACATCATTGACGAATACCTGGAAAGCGAGGGCATTTTTCGTATGAAGTGGTCGGTGTATTGCCCCGACCTTAATCCCATTGAAAACCTTTGGGATGCCCTCAGGCGTGCTGTCTCTGAATGTTAACCTTCTCCAGCCAGTCTCAGAGTTGGAAACGGACCTATTGGAGGAATGGCCATTACTCGCATCTGCGATGGTTGATTATCTCATTGAAAGCATGGAAAATTGTTTTAAAGTTTGTGTGAAGGTCTGGGGTGGTCACATACCTTATTAATGTAAGTTTTGTTTGCCTTTAAACATAATTTTATTAATGACCCAAATTTGACGTCATCATATAACTTACGAAAAGTAAATATTTTTTTCATCTATATACATAATTCTTGTTTTCTTTAATGCATAAACACATTTGCTACCTTCATGTACAATTTTGAGTTAATAAAAGTTTTACTTTTCCATTTTTGTTGATTTTACTGTCCGTGTTTAACTTTTGGAAGCCAGTGTATAAATCGGGTTGATCAGAAAGTAATGCAGGATTTTAGTTTACTAAAAATTAAGTGCATAACAGTCCATTAAATTGATTCTGTAATAATAAATTTTATAACTGCTATAATTTTGAGCTCAATCCCTTTCTTTTCCCACTTCATGTTTCACATAATTCATTTTTAATTTTCAGACAAATGATGTCTTATGACAAGCTACATATCCGCAACATCATACTTTATGAATTTCGGCTTCATGGAAATACTGTAGAAGCCACTCAGAAGATTTGTTTAATGTATCTAAATGTTATCAGTGAATGTCAAGAATGGTTTAAAAAGTTTCGAGAGGGAAATTTTAATCTTAAGGATGAGCCTAAATGTGGGATGTCAAGGCAAGTTGATGACGATGAATTGAGGATAATGGCTGAGTCAGATCCCATATTACTAGAAGGGAAATAGCTGAAAGGCTGCATTGTGCACAATCAACAGCAATGGAACATTTGAAACAAATAGCCAAGTCTTGTGCTGGTTTATAGGTCCCACATGAACTCTCAGCTTAAAACCGTCATCACCAAGTATCACTTTGCACTTTATTGATCACACAAAACGAAGTAGAGCCTTTTTTAAGGTGAATTGTGACTGGTGATGAAAACTGGATCCTTTATGCTAATGTTATATGTAAAAGACTATGGTTGAGCCCAAAAGAGAAGCCCACAGCAAAGCCAAGATTGCATCAAAAGAATCCATATCAATTGACTACACATCATTATTAAAAATAACCTAGTTTATTGCACTAAATCAGAAAAGTTTGTTGTACAGGTGTGATAACTGTCTATCTCCAAAAATTCTTAAAGAACTAATGCATCCTAATGAAATAGAAATGAGTATGTGTTTTATTTGAATATACGGTGAAACCCTGGTTTTACGTATCCCTTTTCATACATTATCCAGCTTCTTATGTCATTACTCCCTTAAAATAACCTATACTAATAACGTTAAAAAACCCAGTTTAATACGTCATCCATTTACAAAAACTCCCACTTAGTACATTATTCTGTTGAAAGGCCAAAATATGTTTTTCTCCAATTTTACATTTTAGAAAGGTCACATATAACGTGCCTTTCTTCCTGTGTAACCAGTTCTTCCGCATTTCTTCAAAGCTCCCCCCCCCCTCTTTTGTGTGAAAAGGGGTCAGGTGTGGTATGGTTCTAATTGACATACTGAATTCCCCTCTTTGGACCGTTCTACTTTTCAACGGATTGGGTGAAATTGGTGTTGAAGTTGCTACCGATCAACACGTTTTCTACCTCAACAACTTGGACTCATCCTTTCTGGGTGCCTAGAGTCCAATAATGAAATTCAAACTCGTTTTCACCTCTGACATTTGACAAATAGGTGTGGAGACGTGTCTTCTTTTATTGTCTGTGCTCCTTCCACTCCAGGTAAAGATGCCTAAAAGAAAATGTCTTTCTGCTGCCAAAAAGACAGAAATCATCAAAAAGACTAGAATATTTCATGGCACCAAAGTTGATTTGGCAAAATCACTGGGTATTGCGCATTCAACTCAGCAAACCATCCTTAAACAAGAGGTCGCAGTCGAATCAAATTCCGAGAAACTCGGAAATCTTTAAAAAAAAAAGAAAATCTCTAAAAACTTCTCTATTTGATGAACTTGAAGAAGTCTTACTAGAGTTAAGCACGCAGGTGCAGCCAAGATTCCTATTAATGGTCCTATTCTGAAGGAGAAAGCTCTTGAAATTTCTGCTCGACTAGGACTGCATCAATTCACAGCATCAAATGGTTGGATTGACTGGTTCAAGAAGCGGCACAACTTATGTTTCAAGTCTATTTGTGGAAAATTCGATGGTGTGGATGATGTTCCAGTTATGTTTGGATAGAGAGCAAATTGCCTTCGCTTGTAAATGGGTACTACTTCAAAAAAGACATCTTCAACGCAGATGAGACAGGCCTAGTTTTTAATATGCTCCCTAACAAGTACACCATGAAAGGTGAAAATTGTCATGTTGGGAAGTTATGCAAAATGCGTTTGGCGGTTTTACTGTGCGCGAATGCAGATGGGAGCGAAAAACTAACTCCTTTTGTAACTGGTAGATTAAAGAAACCTTGATGCTTCAAAAATGTGAAAAGTTTACCTATCGACTACAATGCAAGTAACAAGACATGGATGACACAATCTAGGACTAAGACTGCATCAATTCACAGCATCAAATGGTTGGATTGACTGGTTCAAGAAGCGGCACAACTTATATTTCAAGTCTATTTGTGGAGAATCCGATGGTGTGGATGATGCTACAGTTATGTTTGGATAGAGAGCAAATTACCTTCGCTTGTAAATGGGTACTACTTCAAAAAAGACATCTTCAACACAGATGAGACAGGCCTAGTTTTTAATCTGCTCCCTAACAAGTACACCGTGAAAGGTGAAAATTGTCATGGTGGGAAGTTATGCAAAATGCGTTTGGCGGTTTTACTGTGCGCGAATGCAGATGGGAGCGAAAAACTAACTCCTTTTGTAACTGGTAGATCGAAGAAACCTTGATGCTTTAAAAATGTGAAAAGTTTACCTACCGACTACAATGCAAGTAACAAGACATGGATGACATAATCACTTTTTGAAGATTTTCTTCGTAAACTGGATAAGAAAATGCATTTGCAAAAGTGAAAAATAATTTTATTTATTGATTAGTGCAGTGCTTATGTTGATCTAAAATTGAAAAGCATACGTGTCAAATTTCTTCCTGCAAATTGCACAAGCAAGCTACAACCTTATGACTTGGGAATTGCCCGCTCTTTCAAAATTAATTATAGAAAGCTATTGGTGAAAATGACTTTCCTTGCTTTTGACTCTAGTAATCTTCAGGATGCTTTGAAGGAAAAAATAAATGTACTGGAAGCTTTACATTTGATTTCTTCTGCATGGGATAGAGTAGAAAAAAAAATGCATTTCTTATGCTTTTGAGAAGGGTGAATTTTTGAAGTCAACTGACGAATCTCCGGAAGAACAACCCAAGGAAATTGATAAGGAGAATTTCTTGGCAGAATTTGGTTATCCAGAAATAGATTTTCCGGAGTATGTTGACTGCGATAGAAATGTTATCACATCAGAAATTCAGACAATATCCGATCTGATGCCATCAGATGAGAGTGAGGAAGATGACGATGATAAGCCGACACACGACAGGGGGGGGGGGGGGGGGATGTGACACCACGTGAAAACAGATTTTTAAAATTTGAATTACTTTTTTTTTGTTATTTAATGTTTTATGAGATTTTGATCGTTTTTTCCCCACCATACAGACGTCGTAGAAAAAAACAAATCAGATGACCGGAAAGAGCAGACAATTGCGAGTAAAAATATATTAATTTCAAATCTCAGGAACAAATTTTAATATTTTTTAAAGATTTTAAAACAAAAGTCCCTTTCGGTTCAAAAAAATGAACTTTCGTTTTTAAATCCTCGCATCTGAAAAAGTATAGAGAATTTCGACTAATAATTTACATTTTTAGAAAGCTCAAACATCAGGCTTTCTTACAAGCCCAATTTGGTCAAGAAATAATTATAAATGGCAGCCCGATTCTGATTTTAAACAAGTAATGATTTTAAATTTCTCGACAACTTCATGATGAAGAGTTCAGACTTCCTACTCATGTGCAGCCGGTCTAAATTGGGTGAATAAAAAGAAAGTTATGGAGATTGTCACAGAGGACGAAGTAGCCCAGTAGTTAGATCACAGGAATTGCACTCGGTAGGCCCAGGTTCCATTCCCGCTGCTGCCAAAACTGCTGCAGTGTTCACGAGGAGTACGATCATGTTAAACATGTGGGTCCATAAGTCCTTCCGAGAGGTTGGTAATAGGGGAAGGTGGGTACGGTTCCTGTGGATGCCTCCCCCACTGGGTTCTGGTCTAAATTGTAAGGCACTTCCTGGCCGTTCAAATAGTTACCTTACACCTTTCTGGTAGGTCGCGCCAGCGAGTTTGCAATGGTCAGAATTTTCAAGGGTAGCAAACAGGCTGGTCGCCGAAGGCGGCTAGTTTAAAAATAATGCTGACTTGTGCTCCTTTAATTGAGTTACATTTTTCATTGAATAATACAATTTTTTCAACAGCTAGTCGAGCTAACTCATTAAATTTAAGTGAAACCCAAACCCAGTTTCTTTATGCACATGCATTGAGTCTCATAAGTATTCTTAAAAGTGGATACAATAAAATTAACATTTTTAATTCTAAAAATGTCTAGTGTAAGTTTAACAGTACCACATATCATTTATTGGAAAACATGCAAAAGTAAACTGAACTAATAAAAAACTTAAAAGTTACCTGACGCCTTTCTACCAGAGACTTGGTTAACAAATGACAAAGCTGAGCAACTGAAATCATATAGGAACATTTTCAGTTGGCATTTTATACCCAAATTATATCATATTTTTATGAAAACTTTTATTATGAAAACATTTTATTTCATTACTTAAAAAAACAAAATTAAGGACAGCCATGCAAATTGTCTAAAAATAGTGCTATTAGACTGTAATAAAATACAGTGAAATACGAAGAACTGATTGTTAAAATTATACAAATTAATAAATCAGTGACTTAGCAGCCATCAGTTATTAAGAGGTAGTGAATTTGATTGGATGTGTTATTTTATGGAACATACAATTAAATCTGAATTATTACAGGGGGCCCTGTTAATAGCAATTAATGTAGTTATTTTTAAAATACAAAACCAAATCATGCCTGATAAACAAAGTTAAGATGCTTTTAAGGAGCACCATACAATTATAATGAACAAAAAACTGCTTATGTACTTGTACACTTGCTGTTGCCAGTGATTGATGAGTTTTTACTCATCAATCACTGGCAACAGCAATCACAGACAAATTTATTTTATACACAAAGAACAAATTTGGAACACTTTGCCAATACAAACAACAATCATTAGTATAAATGGGAGAAATGTGTTAAACATGCTAGTATTAATTTCATCATTATTTTGAGCACAATAATATAATAATTTCCACTTAAAAACAATATAAATAGAAAGCAGCTTGTTTATAATTATTATTCCATGCAATATAGACAAAACTTCAAAAGTTGTAGTACCCTAGGCATTAGTACTTAGTAGCAACCTCAGTTGTATTAGTTTCTACTCAAAAACGTTATCCATAATTGCATTTTCATAAGTATAAGATCCAATATCTATCCATATATATACATTATACTAGGGGGCTTTTTGCTCTCTATGTTTTACCAACCCCCTTTGGAAGGCTTCGCCTCCTACTCGCTGCGCTCGCTTCATACCTATCTCTACTAAAAATTCTTTCAAAAATCTTTTTCTATCCCTACCTAATTTCCACAGGAGGTAAAAAAAGCAAGGGTTTTCTTAGCCCAGGGAATTCAAAAACTGAATTTCTTGATCGTGAGCTCACTTTGCGAGCTATTTCATGCCAAACTAAAGTTTAAATCAATAAACGGCTTATTTCATCGTATTACCCTATTATTTTTTTATAAATGTACCAAATTTTATTTTTGTATGCAAATTTTATTTTTGTATGTTTTTTGCGATACAAAACAGAGAATTTGCCAGATGTGTAGATACGAAAAAAAAATTCCACTTCAGAAGTACATAAAAAGTAAAATATCTCAAAAACTACATCGAAATTAAAAAAAAAGGGCTCCGTCCTGCAAAAATTCACTCATAGGTACCTACCTGCAAAAATTCGTGGTCTTTATTGTTAGTCTATCCAGGACATGAACTCGCTGCTCAAATATTTTGTCTGACATTAAATATTTCTAAGAAATCATTTCTTTTTGGTCCTTGTATATACTGTTTTCTAGAAGTCAGTTCGGCCTTCTTGCATAATAAAAAAAGATGTTTGTGTGTTTGCAGTCTGTAGTGGGAAATCTAAGTGTTGTATGGTCATAAAATTTGGTACACATGTACTGCAGAATGTTCACTATGTAGTTCTTTTTTTAAATTTAAATTAGATTTTTAGTTATTTTATGTTTCAAAAAGTTGCAATATAGGTGCAAAAGTAGCCCGATTAGTGGAATGCAACCCAATTTGGCAAATCTGTCTGCAATTGCAAACACCAAGTATAATATCTACGAGGCATGTTTTTTATGTAAGTACCGTTTTGCGATTCCGCCGCCGCAGCGCTACGGTCGGCGTTCCGCGCATGCGCGCTGGTTACCTACATCTCTTGTCTACGCACTGACGCCATTACAGTCTGATTCTTCATTGTATACATTGTTTACTGAGTGTTTAAGATGCCTCCGACAATCATGAGTCCCGCCGATTGTGAAGTATGGGCTGTTATACGATTTCTTAGTGCTAAAGGCGTAAAACCGATCGATATTCATCGTGAGATCTGTGAAGTTTACGGACAAAACATTATGAGTGATGGAATGGTAAGGAAATGGGTGAGAGCATTTAAAGATGGCCGCACAAATGTGCATGATGAAGAACGGAGTGGGCGTCCTTCGGTCTTTAATGAAGATTTGGTGCAGAAAGTGGAAGAAAAGGTGAGAGAAAACAGACGCTTTACAATTTCATCAATGTGCGACTGGTTTCCTCAATATTCTCGTAGTGTTTTGTATCGCATTGTGACCGAGAACTTGAATTACCGGAAATTGTGTTCACGTTGGGTTCAAAAAATGTTGACGGATTTGCACAAAACCCAACGTTTAGGCAGTGCATTGACTTTCCTTGAGCGGTACCACAATGAAGGTGAAGATTTTTTAAACCAAATTGTTACTGGTGACGAAACATGGGTGGCCTACGTCACACCAGAATCAAAACAACAATCCATGGAATGGCGACATTCATCATCACCCAAAAGAGTGAAGTTTAAGCAAACAATTTCTGCCCGGAAAATCATGTGCACAGTTTTTTGGGACAAAAAAGGAGTATTGCTAGTGGAGTTTCTGCCTCGTAATGAGACAATCAATGCAGTGTCTTATTGTGAGACATTGAACAATCTGCGTCGTGCAATCCAGAACAAAAGACGTGGCAAGTTGAGTAAGGGTATCGTTTTGCTGCATGACAATGCCCGTCCACATGTGGCTAATCGGACCAAAGATCTCATCAAATCTTTTAAATGGGAAACTCTAGATCATCCTCCATACAGCCCTGATCTGGCGCCCAGCGACTACCATTTGTTCCTGCACTTGAAGAAACACCTGGGTGGTCAGCGTCTTCAAGACGATAACGAAGTCAAAACAGTTGTGATACAGTGGTTAACAAGTCAGGCGGCAGAATTTTATGAGGAGGGTATTCAAAAACTGGTGCCACGTTATGACAAGTGCCTCAATATTCACGGAAATTATGTAGAAAAGTAGATTAAGGTACAGGCTTTCATGTAGAAATAAAATTATTGCGATATCTTTGCACGTCCTTTTTTAATTCCAAAACGGTACTTACTTAAAAAACATGCCTCGTATATATCTGACTAGGAATATTTGTTTTGTTTAAGTCTCTTGTAGCTGACTCATTCAGTTTTAAAAAGATATTTCATTTATGTATCAAGAGTTAAAGATCCCCATATAATTCTAAAGATACATAAATAACAGAAGGGTGGGACCATTGACTATATACATCTGAACGTAGTGCCAAATGACCGACTTTAAGAGTTTTCTTTTCCTGCGGATGTGCAGGATCCGACAGACTATCCCTGGTCTCCAGTGTTTACCTTTTAGGCTAGTGAGGTATTTCTGTATTTTATTATCTTTCTGCACATCATTCTGTTTAAGGACTAGAGGCAGTTAAAGAAAACACCATTTCCTCAATGTTAAAAAAAAATGGATTTATTGGTTCTCAAATATTGGTTTATCATTATCAGGAAAATACTGATATATAGGCAAAAATGATAATCAGTATCAGATATGGGAACACTCCTATTTGTTATACAGGAGAAATATCCAAATAAATGAACTCTTTTACTTTATATAGCTAATAGAGATTGTACAATTTTTTTATAAGAAAATAGTGTTGCTATTTTTACTAAATACTCCTTTTATGCATGAATTACTGTTGTAAAGCAATATATGCATCTATAAAAAAATTCAGCTACAGCCACGAAACTCTGCATGCAAATGTTGTTACTTTTCTTATATATGTAGCATAATGTAAAACGTATTGTGATAGGGTCGAAATTTCAAAGAGAGAGCACATTTCAAGCATCCTTGAGATGGGTCATTCCATGTCAAATCAACCAATAAAAAATAAGTTTTGAAATTTGATGTCACGGATTTGGCTAATTTTTGGAATATTTGTTCCTTATCATCTGAAATATAAGAAATTTTTATTTTTTTATTCTTCCTGTTGCCATTTTTTTAGTTTTCGAATTTTTAAAATTGCCAAAATGTCCTAAAAACTGCTCTCCATTAAAACTTCAAATGCAATTTGCAAGCAACCTGTTTCAGCTACAAAGCTGGTTATTCTATCATTTTAAAGGTTATGAAGAGAGCTTCTTTCATTTGATATATGACTTGTACTGTTTTTGAGTTAAAATTTTTTTTGGCAGTTTTCCAAAATTTTTATTTTGCAATTTTTAAAAGTCGAAATTTTTTAAAATTTTGAAAAAATTCACACATGTTGATACACATTTACTGAAGGCACAGTCAAAATTTTAGGATGGTAGCTCCATGGTATCATGAGTGAGACACAATTGAAGCCAGTAATGCACAGTATTTATCAAGAATGAGTCATCCCTTTCCTGCAGTAATATGTTCATTCATGCTCTCTCCCACTTCCTTTCCCAAGTAGTTCAGTTGTAGTGCAGTTGTCAGAGTGTGTAGATCTCAATTAACTTTTTTACAGTGAATTGTTTATCTTTTAAACTTGATTTATAAGTATTATTAATTTTTTTTTATCAGACTAGTTTTATAAATTTTACTCTATTAATATTTCATATGGATAACAAGAAGTGGTCTATTTTCTGTTGTAATCCATTTAAAAAAAAGGAGCACTGGGTTAGTAAAGACCCGAGAAATGTGACAGCTTGGATGATCTCTTTAAATAATGGAATTGAAGAAAACATGAAAATTTTCACTTCCCCTGCAGATAGTAGTTAGGAAAAAAAAAACACATGAGGTGAGTGTTGCTGAAAAAGAAAATCTTTCAGGGCTGGATAATAATGATATTCCTAGTTGCAGTACTAATGATTTAGAATTTATGGATACAGATGCAGGCTTAAGTTACTTAAATGCATCATTGACTTCTCTTGGTGAGTAGAAAGAAAATTAAGAGTTCTAAGAACTATTGCAGAGAAAAGGTAGAAAAAATAAAATGTACATATCGCAAATCTCTTTTTAATGCAGAGGGTGATGAAAATGAAAAGTGTAATAATTCAGAATCAGAAATACTTGAGCAACTTAAAGAGAAATTTAAAACTGCAAATAAAAGTGAAAGAGTAATGATTTTGACTATTTTGCTAAAAAGCTGGTAATGTGGAAGAATTGAAAGAGAATTTGGTGTGAGTAATTACATTGCTAGGAAAGCAAAAAAACTAGTAGAAGAGAAAGGAGTTTTGAACTCACCCAAACCAGGAAAAACTTTATCAGAAGAAACTGCCTCCGCAGTTAAAATTTTTTACTGCAGTGATGAAGTTAGCATGCAAATGCCGAGAAAGAAAGACTATGTTTCGATGAAGGACACAGATGGTAAACGCATCCACGTTAAAAAAAGATTGATTCTGGGAAATCTGCGAGAGATGTACAGATTTTTAAAATCTAAATATTCATATTTGAAGATCGGATTTTCAAAATTTGCAGAATTGTGACCTACAAACTGCATAATAACAGGAGCCAGTGGTACTCATGCTGTATGTGTTTGTACCACTCATCAAAATGTTAAGCTAATGATAACTGGGGCTAACTTAAATATAATGTGACACTTCCAGGATATGAAAATCCATTAAAAACCTACCAAGATTACCTTTCGAAAATAATATGCAATCCACCACAACAGAAAGGCTTTTTAAATGAGTGTGATTCCTGTCCTAGCATCATCGAATTCAAGGAAGCCTTGCTCACCAGCCTTGAAGATGAGTTGATTGAAAAAATTACCCACAAGCAGTGGATTTCAGTAGATCATTGTTCTTTTGAGACAATTAATAAAACCACAGAGGAATTTGTTGAAGATTTTTCAACACAACTGATGAACCTAAACAGGCACGATTTCATTGCCAAACACCAATCTGCATTTTTGTCTGAAAAGAAAAGTACACTAGTGCCTGATGAAGCTGTGGTATCATGCGATTTTTCTGAGAATTATTCACTTATCTTACAAAACGAAGCACAAGGTTTCCATTGGAACAACTCAATGGCAACAGTTCATCCATTTGTAGTTTACTACAAAGACAAAGATGTTCTAAAACATAAAAGTTATGTCTTCATTTCAGACTGTTTGATGCATAACACAGTTCTTTTTCATGTTTTCCAAAAAAAGCTTCTAGCTTTCTTGAAAAATGATTGTCTGTCCAACTTAAAGAAAGTATATTACTTCTCTGATGGTTCAGTAGCACAATATAAGGACCACAAGAACTTTGCAAATTTGTGTAATCATCCTGGAAATTTCGATGCCATTGATGCAGAGTGGCATTTTTATGCAACAGCACATGGCAAAGGAGTGTGTGAGGGTATTGGAGGGACAGTAAAGAGACTGGCAGCCAAAGCTAGTCTCCAGAACCCTCTTTCAAACCAAATCATGATGCCTCTTCAGCTGTTTCAATGGGGAAAGGAGAATATTCCATAAATAACTACTTTTTATGTGACAAATGATGAATACTTGGAAGAAGAGAAACTTTTAGAGACATGGTTTGATGAAGCTGTTACTGTAATAGGGACCCAGAAGTTTTATACATTCATTCCAGTAAGTACAAAAAAATTGGTGACTATAGTGTTTTCTGAATCTGAAAAAACTTTAGTACATTGTGTCAAAGTTAGTTCAGAGGGTGAAGATATGGTCTTTAAACACATCACAGGTTTTGTAGCCTGTGTGTATGATGCCAATTGGAGGGTGGGATTTTGTTGTTGAGACCCAGACTGTCCGACTAACCAGAAACGGTGGGTGGGATGTGTACTTTCGAAAGATGATGTTGAACGTGAAGTGGAAATACCGTTCTTACATCCATGTGGGCCAGCACCCTCATTTAGTTATCCAAGAAGACTGGATATTCTTACAATGCCAGAAAACTTTATCCTTTGTAAAGTAAACCCAGTAACAGCCACTGGTAGAATGTATTCACTGAAGCAAGAGGAGATGACACAAGCATCATACATTTTATCAAAGAAGAAAGAATTTCTATATCAGTAAGCAGTATATATATGCATCTGCTTTCTTAACATAGCTAAGTATGTAAGTATTAACTTAAATCTCGTTACATGACCTGTAAAGAAATTCAATTTTTATTTGATACCATAAAGATACCATCCTGAAATTTTGACTGTGCCTTCAGTAAATGTGTATCAGTAAATGTGATTTTTTTCAAAATTTAAAAAAAATTCGATTTTTTAAAATTGCAAAATAAAAATTTTGAAAAACTGCCAAAAAATGTTTTAACTCAAAAACCATACATGTCATATATCAAATGAAAGCCCTCTTTATAAGCTTTAATATGATACCATAACCAGCTTTGTAACTGAAACAGGTCGTTTGCAAATTGCATTTGAAATTTTGGTGGAGAGCTGATTTTAGGACATTTCGGCAATTTTGAAAATTCAAAAACTGAAAAAACGGAAACAGGAAAAATGTAAAAAAAAATTTTTCTTATATTTCCAATGATAAGGAACAAATATCCCAAATATTAATCAAATCCATGACATCAAATGTTTATGCACTGGTTGATTTGACACAGATTGAACCGACACATGAATCGAACATTTTTGAGGTGATGTCTGTGTGTGTCCGTGAAAACGATATCTCACAAACGAATGAAGCGATTAGAACAAAATTTGGTACAAAAGATACAATCAGTGAATACTGGAAGCCTATTGTTTTAAAATGCAATTGAATGTTCAGAACACTAAAAAATTTTCAAATTTTAAAAAACCATCAAAAAATCAAAACCTTCAGTAAAGTTACATAAATAATCATTTCTTGCGTAATTTTTGATTATAAAATGATTGACATAAAAATTAGAAGGCTAGCATGAACTGTTCTCGAGATATTGCACTATTTTCAAATAACTTTATCAAAAACTCATAAAATTAAAAAAGTTATTAACTCTTGTAAAATACACTTTTCATGTTATTATATGATAAATTTGTTAATATCATTCTTGTGGATCTAGCTCATTCTATTCACGAGAAGATACTGTAATAATTTTTCATTTGGATGCTATTCACCTACTATAAGAATAATCTATTTTTCACCTATAAAGCTTGACACACACAGCTTAACACTTGGCAAATAATCTAGCGGAATATTGCTATTTTGCCGATATTTCACCCCAGATTGATAGTAGTCAAAATTGCAAAAATAATGCTAAGTTAAAGAAAATGACATCTAATTGAAGTTAAAATTATTAAAATATTTAAATATAGACTATATTGCTTATTGAGTATCCTATCAATATTAATAATTGTCAATTTAGAGTTGTGTGAAATATAAGCTAATTGTATACTTTAAAACAGTATTACATGTTGTCATCCAGAAAAGCACTAAATGTACAATTTAACTTTAAAAACACTGCACCATGGATCTTATAGATCATTTTTACTTTCCCTGCAATACATGGTAATGTATAGGGAAAGTAGTGCCACCCGGGGTAATTCTCGGTCAAAAATCAACATCTAATTATTATAAAAACTATCAAAGGTACTAATGTTCCAAATTTTGGCAAGGCGTAAGCCATGTAATAAAGTATGCCAAAAGCCTTACATGGCGTAAGCCATGTAAGGCGTTTTGGCATGTAATAAAATTTTTATTTCAATATAAATGCACTTGTAACTTTAATAATTATAATTTTTACATGACCAGGAATTACCCCAGGATTGGAGTAATTCCTGTTCACTTCCAGGGTAATTATTGGTCAGCATCCTTTTCGATGTGAATACAGTAAAATATTGATATATTATTTATAGGAAAGTGTTAAAAGAATTACACTAAATTATGCAAAGGTTTTTCCATCTTATAAATACTGAAAAGCAGCACAGAGACAATATTTTGGGTGTAAATACAAATTTATTTTATATGCAAAAGATTGCTCTTACTTACACCCTAAAAAAATAATTGATGAAGTTGAAACTGATGTATTATTGGACAGTCCTTGCTCTTCAGAATCCAATGTTTGAAAGTTAGCATGGTTCAAGTTAACTACTGGTCTGTTGCAATGACTCGAAGAGACAGAAGCAATAGGAAAATTTTTCGGAGAATTTTGCAAATTGTGCGATGCCAACATTGGGCTGCAAAATCTATTCTCTGGATACTTGTTTGATCTAATGAATATATCCCCGTGGACTTGAAACCAGATTTAATATTTTCTGAGGTGAGTAATACTGGCCACACTTTATCAACTAATTGTGTAGTAAAGTTTGCTTTACTTATTCTGGTCACACCAGATAAACATTGTACTTCTACAAGCCGTTTATCCCATTGTGCTTTAAAGTGTCTAAAACAACATGTATCAAGAGGTTGAAGAATGTCTGTGGTATGACTTGGTAGCTTCAAAATGGAAATCTGTTCATTTCGAGTTTTGCTGATTACACTCATAGACATATGCGTTTTGTGCCCATCATAGATAATGAGCAGTGGACGTTTAGACACCTGTTTGCAAAAGAAATCAAACCAACTATCAAAAATTTCTGTTGTCATCCATCCGCTTTCACTTATAGCTAATGTTAAATTTTTATTAATGTTAGGAGCTTTCCAGGTAGGTACTCTGAAACTTCTTGCCAGCAAATACAATAAGAGGTGGGTGTCTCTCACCAGAAGCAGAAACACATGCCATTACTGTAATAGATTCTCTACCAGGTGTTGTTGTGACTCTAGCCAATTTCTTTCCCTTTTCTCCCACTGCTTTTCCCCTTGAAGGATAGCCAAAGACTATTATAGATCTATAATAGTGTTTTGGTTGCAAGATCATAATTTTAGGTGAAATGTTAAGCATAAATATTGTAAAACAGCACTGACTAGGAATTACCCCATAAATGTGGGGTATAGTTCAGTATACTCTTATAAACTGTTTCAATGTAGTAGAAGAAAATCTTATACACAGTTTTGGTAGCTGTAATATTTCATATTTGAAACAGAAAAAAAAAGATAGAAAAGTAATTAAAACTTTATGAATGATAAAGATCTTTGCAAAATGGGCAAAATTAAGGCCAATGTTGTTTTGTAGAAATTTATAACTAGCAGGTTGGATTTTTTTTTCCCCCCATAATAAATGCCAACTTAATAAATAATTGAGTCATACATTGGAAAGTCTCCACTAACTGATACCTGTGCCTTGATGCGGTGGTGGAGCTTGTGTGTTCCGATGATCCTAAGAGCTATGCTGGCGGTAGCTTCGGCTACTGGTACGGTCTCCCTTGCTGGACAGGTCGAAGGTGAGGTTCCTGACCAAATGAGGCATCCTGGTCCTCCAGGTTGGGGGGGGGGGGGTTGAAAGTAAGGCACCTAGCTCCACTTTGTAAAATCCTCAGGGATCCATTTGTTTTGTGGATACGGGTGTTGCAATCCCGAGGCACCCGAGCGAACTTTTTCTTCTAGCTGCAGATTGCATCAATGCTGAGCCCCTAGTAAACATCACTTCTGCTCTATGGGCCTTAGTACCACCTTTCGGCCTCTGCCATAAGGTATACCGTTTTGGGCTTGGGAACAGGGCCATGTGGTTGTGGTGCAAAAAGGGCAAAGCGGCATGCATCTGTAGTATTGCTTTTAAGAAACGTTTGTAGTAAACGGTTCCAGAGGCTGAGTACCTTGGTTGCGTTGGTTGGATGGTGGGGAGCGTTTCATATCGAGAAATCCCCCTTGGATCTTTGCTGATCCTTGGGCCCTGTACATCTGGTGCACGTTATGGCCCGCTCCTTATCATCTAGCTTTGCGAATGACTCCGGAGATTACACTTTTCACGTTAGAAAAGTGTGGAGAGACGGAGCCTAGCGGGGGCTCCGATCGAACTGGAAGCAATCCGTGGTATTTTCTCATTTAGTGGTTACAGCATGGAGAAATCAGATGTTCCATTCCCTGGTTCTTTGTGCTGCCGCAGAGAGTGTTGAAGGACTGGGCACACCCTTGGGTGAATCCCAGTCGGCCATTGAGACAACCCCTTATGGGTTGAATCTTGGCAAAAAGGAGGAAATTTGCAGTTTGGCTGTGGAAGGAAGTGGAGTCACGAGCCTTGGTGACCGACACACTGAAACCACGGCTGTGATGCAGGATATACTCACAAAAGCACAGAGGCGCAGGAGGAGGCGCATGCCTAGGCAGCTAGATCAGAAGCTTGCAAAAGCTGGTGCTGTCAAAGAGAAGGTCAGAGGCACCAAGCGACTTAGGTCAGAAGGAGCCACACCTTCTCCAAGAGATCTGGTCAGCAAGAAAAGATCAAGGACTGACATCCAACCTGGATCATATGCTTAGGCAGTGCAGGTTATTAAGATAGCAATCGTCAAGGATTTCTTCCCTTCTAGTAAGCTGAGCAAGGATGATGTTGACATCATCCAGGTGGAGATTCTCGATAAAATAGATGAGATCCCCACTGGTGAGCAACTTCCGAAGATTCATGGCTCTGGCCTACACGCTGGAGCCTTGGTTCTTCAGTGCAATGATGCAAATACTGTGGAATGGGTTAAGAAAACCTTCCACAATAACAGACAGGTTCTGGGTGAGGTACTTAAAGTCTTGAGAGCCAATAATCTTCCCAAACCCGTCAAGGTGGCCTTTAAGACCAGAGATGTTATTACTAAGGAGCCGAGCGTTTTGCTGAAGCGGCTGAACCATTTCAACCCCTGTTCTGACAGTCAGGGTGCTCTCATAGCTCTTGGGAAGTTCACTATGACTTCTTCCCTTGTTTGGGAGTGCTATAATGCACTCTGTGAAATTGCTAGCAATAACAAAGTCATTATTTAATGGGTGCCTGGACATTCGGGCATTCCAGGTAATGAGTTGGCTGATGAATTAGCTAGAAAAAGCTCAAGTACTCCTTTTGTTGGCCCTGAGTCGGCCTTAAGTATCCCCAATGATCTTGTTAGAAGAATTGTTTATGACATCTTCAGGAAGCTTCAATGTAAGAACTGGCGTAATACTAAGGGTCAAAGGCAAACAAAAATTCTCAACTGCAATTGCCCTAGTACACGTCAAAAGGAACTTTTCAAGCTCAGCAGAACTGGCATCAGGAGGGCTGTTGGGCTCCTCAATGGGCAATGCACCCTCAAGAGACACCTTAACATCATGGGCGTCACCAGAGATTCGCTTTGCAGGGACTGCAAATACAGCGAAGAAACTGCCGCTCACATTCTTTGTGAATGTGAGCGGCAGTTTCTTCGCCTCACATTCTTTGTGAATATGAGGTTTACTCTGCTCACACACACACACACACAGATTCGAACACATTAGTCAACATGTGATTGTACCCTGGGAGCTGAATGACATTCCTGTCAATTGCCTGCTTATCTTTGCATCGGTTACTGGACTCTTTTCGTAGGGATCTGTTCTGTCTGGGGTAGTACAATAGACCTCTGGTCGATGTGCTGGGCTCTTCTTGAGCTACCCATCTCTCATTTCATTTCATTTCATTCATACATTGGAAAGTAATGGGTTTAAAGTGTCGTTATGATTTTTTACAGTTTGATGAAGGAATGTGACCAAGAATTACCCCAAAAACTCAGTGACCAGGAATTACCTTGGGTGACACTATTGGAATCATGCCGAAAATTGCAACGAGTTTTCGACAGATCTACATATTTTTGGGACCTCTAGAATACGAAAATACTATTTTTAGCGTGACATCTGTGTGTGTGTCTGACTATGCAATGTATGTATCCACTCTAACTCAAAAACTAATGGATCAAATTACATAAAGTTTTGTAAGCAAGTTACTTGGGTGTAACGCTGATGCTGATTAGTTTTTAGTACGATTCGAAAAAAGAACCTGCTTTTTTTTTTTTTGTGAAATGGCCCGCAAAAATCTCATGTATCCACAGCTGAAATACTAATTGACCAAATTTCACAAAATTTGGTAGATAAGTTACTTGTGGGGTAGTAACTCTGGTGCTGATTAGATTTTGGTATGATTCAGAAAAGAAGAACCTGTCCTTTCTTACGAAATGGCCTGCCAAAATTGCCAGTCTCAAATAAAAAAACTTTGTATGCTCAAATATATCTATTAAATACTTGTTTTATACATAATTTTTAACGAAGAAAAGAATAAGACTAACTCCATTACACTAGTAAAAAGAAAACAAAAAAACACTACGCATGTTCAAATGTATCAATTACAGGGTTTGAAATAGGGCTTGAATTTTAGGGAGGACATTCCACCTTCATCAAAAACTAGGGAGGGGGTGGGGTGGGGGATTTAAAAATACAGGATTTTTATTAGTAAAATGCAAAACAAGGATATTTATATATTACAAGAAAGTTTCAAAATTGACATTTAGTATTTTCAGCCTTGATTTGAAAATTATCAATTTTACTTTTTAAATAAATTGGAAACCCCTTTTTATGATTAAAAATGGAAAGCAAAGAGGAAAATATATGTCATTATTTTGTAAAAAGCATAATTTTAGGATAAAGCACATTTTGAATAGTCTATATTTTCACCTCGCCAAGCTAATGTTATTTAAAATATTTTTAAACTAGAAATATTTTTTTAAGTACTTTTAGTAAAATTAAGATGAGAAGGATGTTCATTTTTAATTGAAATTAGACATTCAACTTTGGGTGCAAATATATCAAATTCTAATGTATGCTTTTCAAATGTATTTCTAATGATCCTTATAATTCTAAATGCCTAAATAAATAAAAATGTTTTAATTTCATTATTTTAAACATATACAGGTGAACCTCGATATGTCGAACCTCCGTATCTTGAAATTTTGGATATCTCGAAATATTTTCATCTCCCTTCACACACGGTATAAAACTAATGTAAAACAAACTCTAACTCGAAATTTTTTTAATCAAACTCTCTATATCTCGAATTTTTTTCATCTTACCATTTTCATCTTTTCATTTGTAAAAATACGATCAAAAAAATGTGTTTAATGCAGATGAAACAGGACTATTTTTTAAGTGTATGCCTGATAAAACTATGGCCATTAAAGGCATGTGATGGCAGGAAAAGGAGCAAAGAAAGATTAACTGTGCAATTTTGCACTAATATCATAGCTGCCAACTTATTTGGAGTAAAAATCAGAAGATTTTTGAAAAAAAATCAGAATAGCGCGTAAAATGAGTTTTACAGAATAAATCGACATAAATCTGATTTTCAAAGGACACAATGTAAATAATGCACAAATATGTGAAACACACAACTGTTTTGAGATCTCTTTGGAAACAGTTGTATGCATGTTCATTAGTACATTATTTACATTGTATCCTTCATCTCTCAAAATATTTTGACAGAAAGTTACGTTATGTAATGATGATATAATTCGTTATGTAATGATGAAAAATGATATAATTCTATTATATTTAGAAAATGCAAGTTTGACAATTGCGTTTAAGAACAGGGTTGTTTAAATACATGGGCAAATCTAATTTTAACACATTCCTTTATATTAATTCTAAACTATGATTTTGTTATCTATAATAACTCATGCTTTTATTTTGTCAGTTTTGTTCAAATTAAATCATTACAATAGTCAGGATTTATGAACTTAATTTCACAAAAAAAATTTTTTTTACAATTGGGAAGACACAAATTTTTTGTTCTTAAACTGCAGTATATTTTTAAACACATTCATAAAATTATCATGTATTATTAAAATGTGCATTGTCTAGTGTCTACACATAAATAAAAATTGGTGGCAGTATATTTTAAAGAAAATGTTTATTTTGTTCAAAAATATCTTTTCATAAAAATGTGGCAGAAAGGGCTTCAGATAGAAAACGATTGAATTTCATGATCGTACTATTTATATGAAAATAATTAAAAAATTAACTTTTATAATCAACCAAACTATGAAAATAAGCTACTTTAGTCCAGTTAATGTGCAACAATAAGGAGAAGGAGATCGATGGAAAAGGATAATTGCGTAATCTCAGAAACGCCCGCGAAAAAAAACTGAATTTCACGATCGTACTATTTATGTGAAAATAATAAAAAAAATTTGCCTTTATAATCAACCAAAATATGAAAATAAGTTAATTTAATCAAGTTAATGTGCAACAATAGGGAGATGGAGATCGATGGAAAAGGATAATAGAGTTCTCTCGGCAACCGCTGCAGAGATGGAAAAAAAAATTACTATTTATATGAAAATAATTAAAAAGGTGACCTTTATAATCAACTGAAATATAAAAATAAGCTAGTTTAGTAAAGTTAATGTGTAATAATCAGGGGATGGAGATGGATGGAAAAAGGCAATTATGTACTCTCAGCAAAGCCTGAAAAGAAAAGACTGAATTGCTCATCTTAAAATTTAAGCGAAATATAATTTGTTTAGTAAAATAATTCTTTATTTTTATTCGCACTATAAAAATAAATTAGGTCTATTGTTCTGATATGAAATCATTAGAAGAAGAAAATGGATGCAAACTGGTAATTTTGGACTCTCAACAAAAAGGGGTAAAAGTAAAACAAATATTTTCAAATGCTGTGCGAAGTTTTTTCTTCTGTTTCCCCTTTGAGTCCAATGATAACATATGTATTAATGATATATATGATAACATACATCACGGTGATTACGGAGACAAAAATCTACAACTTATTTTTGATTCCTTTCTGTGGGGGATTTTATGCCTACACTTCCGGGTTAGAAAGACGAGCATTGTCTGCCGTCCGTTTCTTGAACGCTGCGTGCTGGAAGTACCAGAATAAATAGAGCTTGTCACACGAGAACGTCTGCGTTCATTGCCTGCGTTCATTTGGATTGCTTGTCACACGAGAACGCGAACGTTCTCGTGTGACAAGCAATCCAAATGCTTGGCGACATTTTCGTGTAAAAATATAAATTTGGCGATAAATCGGCAAATTGGCGCGATTTTTAGGCGTAATTAGTAAAAAATATTAAAAATCGTAAAGAAATCGATTACGCGCGTAAAATCGTAAAATAAGAGAATTTTCGTAAAAATTACGAAAAATTCGTAAAAGTTGGCAGGTATGTAATATGGATGGTTCAGAAAGGCTCAAAAATCTTATGATAGGTAAATCTGCTAAACCCCGATGTTTTTCCAGAATGAAATCTGTTCCAGTAACTTAATTTGCGAACAATAAGGGTTGGATGACTGCCGAAATTTTCACTAATTGGTTGAAGGAACTAGACAGAAAAATGCCCCGTGAAAATCACGATATTGTTCTCTTCTTGGACAACTGTACAGAGCATTATAGCGTGCCGAAATTAAAATCTGTGAAGGTTCATTTCATGCCACCAAACAACTTCTAAGTTACAGCCTTTGGACCAAGGTATTATTCAGAGTTTTAAAGTAAACTATCGCCACAAAATTAAGCTCATTTGGAGAATGTGATAGATATTGAAGGATTCAGTACCTGTAACCAAACTGTCATAGATGACTATTTTGCATGTAAAGAAATGCAAGATTAAATTTTAATAATGTATATTACATTAAATATGTATCCAATCATTTCAAGCTTCGCTTTATTTGTTGTCAGCATTTTCTTGGGTAATACCCAATTCTCAGTCTGTAAGATAAAGTAAGTGATTTTTTTAAAAATATGTAAAGTATAGGACTAGGATGTATATATTCTTTTATGAATTCCTTAAAATTTTTCAAATTTTCGATATCTCGAATTTCTTTTCTACTGCTTTCAAATTCTACATATCGAGATTCGACTGTATCTCAATTTCATTTACAATATGTTTAAAAGGTAATATTCCAGCATAAAAAGCACAATAAATTTAAAAATATCAGTGGATGCAAGCAGATTGAAAAAATCTGTTGTGCGCAGCACATGACTTTCTCTGCAGACTTTTATTCACGTTCACTTTATTTTAATTAAATCTAATAACCTTTTAATTCAATTTTCTTCCTCATTTGGTAACTGGATGTATTTTCAAAGGTGACATAGAGAAAATTCGAAAAAACTAAAATATCCCGAGATCGGCTGGTCCCAGTGTAATGGGGTTGGTCTCATTCTTTTCATTGTTACAAATTACGTATAACACAAGCATTTAATGGATATATTTGAGCAATGAGCATACATAGTTTTTATTTTAGATTTTGACGATTTTTATGGGTCATTTCACAAAAAAAAGGCAGGTTATTTTTTTTCCTTAATCGTACCAAAATCTAATAAGCGCCAGGGTAACTCACAAGCGACTTATCTACAGAATTTTGTGAAACTCTGTCCATTAGTTATTCCGCTAGAGTCGATACAGGCAATTTTTGAGGGCCATTTCATAAAAAAAAGGCGGTTTTTTTTTATCCCGAATCGTACCCAAAACTAATTAGCACCAGATTCGCCCACAAGTGACTTACCTACCAAATATTATGAAATTCGGTCAATTAGTTTTTTAGTTAGAGTGGATACAAAATCTGCACACAGACAGACAGACACACACACACACACACACACACAGACGTCATGCTAAAAATATAGTTTTTTCGCATTCTAGAGGTCTCAAAATGTGTAGATCCGTAGAAAACTCGAGTTGAGATTTTCAGCATGATTCCAATACTTTCCCTATACATTACCATGTATTGCAGAGAAAGTAAAAATCTGATGTGGGCAGCATATAACTTTCATTGCAGACTTACATCCATGTTCTCTTTATTTTAATTAACTTTTAATTCAATTTTCGTTCTCATTTGGTAACTGGACTTATTTTCAAAGGCAGCGTAGAGAAAATATGAAAAAACTAAAATATATCCAGAATGGCTAGTCCTAGTGTAATGATGTTCGTCTTATTCTTTTCTTCGTTAAAAATTACGTATAAAACAAGCATTTAATTTATATATTTGAGCATACGTAGTTTTTTATTTTAGATTTTGACAATTTTTGCGGGCCATTTTGCAAAAAAAGGCAGGTTATTTTTTTCTGAATCATACCAAAATCTAATCAGCACCAGAGTATCTTACAAGTAACTTATTTACCAAATTTTGTGAAATTTGGTCCATCAGTTTTTCAGTTACAGTGGATACATGAAATTTTTATGGGTCACTTCGCAAAAAAAAGCGGGTTCTGTTTTTACGAATCCTAACAAAAACTAATCAGCACCAGGATAACCCACAAGCGGCTTATCTACCGAATTTTGTGAAATTCGGTCCATTTGTTTTTCAGTTAGAGTGGATACAGGCAATTTTTGCGGGCCATTTCGCAAAAAAAAAGGCAGGTTCTTTTATCCCGAATTGTACTAAAAACTAATCAGCACCAGGGTCACACCCAAGTGACTTACCTACCAAATTTTATGAAATTCGGTCCAGGAGTGTTTTAGTTAAAGTGGATACATACATGCACACACACACACACAAACGTCACGCTAAAAATAGTTTTTTCGTATTCTAGAGGTCTCGAAACGTGTAGATCCGTAGAAAACTCAAGTTGTGATTTTCGATATGATTCCAATACTTTCTCCATGTATTGCAGGGAAAGTAAAAATCTGATGTGGGCAGCACATGACTTTCCCTGCAGACTTATATTCACAATCTCTTTATTTTAATTAAATTTAATTCGCTTTTAATTTAAATTTCATTCTCATTTGGTAATTGGATTTATTTTCAAAGGTGGCGTAGAGAAAATAAGAAAAAACTAAAATATCTCCAGAACGGCTAGTCCTAGTGTAATGGGGTTGATCTTACTCTTTTCTTCATTAAAAATTACGTATAAAACAAGCATTTAATGAATATATTTGAGCATACCAGGGTTAAAAAATTCAAAAAATTTTTACATGGGCATGTTGTCCAAATAAATAGATGCCCAAGATAAAATTTACTTGCCCAACATTTTTCATTGCTGATAGCTCTGGGGCCCATGAAAATAAAAATATTAAATATCATTATATACATAGCTTATAATTAAATATCAGAATTAGATACTTTTAATGAAGTAAATATATTAAATATGGGAATTGAATACTATTTATGCTAAAATAATTTTTAAAATAACTCTAACGATTTATGCCAATTTAGACTAGACAACTTTTGAAGAAGCATATATATTTATTACCTCCATAAAAAAAAGTGATCGCGATCTTAATTTACATTACATGAGGGAGTAAATTCCTATCGTCACGACTGACATTACTGCGTCTGTGGCCGTAAATTTACATTGGCCTAGAGAGAAGGGAATTTTTTGTAGGAAAGCATGCAAATTTCGTACGTAGTATGAGGATGTTTGCTGTAGAGACTACAGAGATTCCATAGTAATCAGCATCTTTGTGCACGTCCGCAAATCTATCAAAGCTACACGACGAATCAAGCACAAATGAATGAGAGAAAGAGAAGAGAATGAGGAGCTGCTTTGGCACTGTGCCAGAGGCTCTGCTTGTTTCTTTCAGTGACATCACTGTCGCCCGTAAGGCTCCTCTCTCTAGTCGCCCATAAACTGTGAAACTTTGTTTTTTTCCCCACAGTTATCAACTATCGTGCTGCAAAAGCCATTCACAGTCCATCGCTGAATAATTAAGACATTTCTTTTTCACCATCTTCTCTTATATGGCTTTAAATGTTGAACAAAAAATATTGGCAATGGAGTGCTGGTTACTAGATTTCAGCTACCGATTTACTTAATTAGGTTAATGTCGAATAAATGTTTATTACATGCCCGGTTGGAATTTTTATATGCCATGGGCATGTTGGGCAATTTTTTCTGTGTGGGATTTTTGAATTTTATGCGCCATTCGCACATCCTATTTCAAACCCTGCAATTAAATACTTATTTCATATGTAATTTTTAATGAGGAAAAGAATAAGAACAACTTTATTATTCTAGGACTAATCATTCCCGAGATAAGAGATTTTTAAGTATATTTGTTATGCAGCCTTTGGAAAAATATCAAATTACCAAATAAAAACAGAAATTGAATTAATAATGCAAAGTTAGTGTTATTTTGTGCAATTAAACTCAATTTAATGAATTATTACAGAAATAAAGAAAAAATGAATTAGAGTCTGCAGGAAAGTAATGCGCTGCCCACATCAGATTTTTTTTACTGTGAAAGAAAAATTTATTGCATTATGCAGTCATGTGCTGCCTACGTCCGATTTTTTGCATTGTGTCTTTTTAAATTTTGAAACTAGGTTTGGATAAAGCAAACATCTATATATATAAAGAAGAAAAGTATGTATGTATGATCCAACATCACGGAATAACGACTGAACCGAATTTGATGAAATTTGGTGGGTAGTCTTGAAATAGCTCCACTTAAAATTTAGTCCATGTTTCGAGTTTGTACCACCAGGGGTTGCCGCGATATTAATGAAAAACAAAATTTTTTGTTTGTCTCATTTTTACAGGAGAACAGCTACACCAAATTTAATGAAATTTTATGGGTAGCTTTGAAATAGCCCCCCATAAATTTAGTTCAAGTTTCGAGTTTCAAAGACTAGGGGTTATGGAGATATTAATGGAAAACAAAACTTTTTCCTGAGAGTTCTACTCTCTAACTCCATGATTCCCAAAGAAAAAGATTGGAAATCGTTGGTTTAAAACATGAAAGTCAGTTAAATCTCAGTTTTGTGGGAGTTTATTGAACGTATTAGTCACTTTTGAAAATCGCAATTTTGAAATATGAATTTAAATGGAAACTCAATCACCATGGTTTATTTTTCACAGGCTTACTCAACAACGAAATGTATTAAGAAATCAAAATGATTATTTAATTATCAGCATTTTATGAGGAAGATTCTTTCTTATATCATGACAAGTCATTTGACTACAGTGGACACCGATGATGCAGTTAATTACCCGCTGGAATTTCTGAACTACCTTGAACCACCTGGAATGCCTTCTCATATCTTGAAGTTAAAAAAAGGATCACCAATAATGCTTCTACGGAATCTGGACATGCCAAAACTATGCAATGGAACACAGCTCTATGGCAAACATATTTTACCAAATGTCATCGAAGCCACGGTATTAACAGAAAAGGCAAAAGGAGAGGACGTATTCATACCTTGTAAACCGTTGATACCAGCCGACCTACCATTCAGCTTCAAACGAGTTTAGTTCCCAGTTAGACTGGTATTTGCCATGACCATCAACAAATCTCAAGGACAACCTCTTAAATTTGCAGGCGTGAATTTAGAAAGTTCTTGCTTTTCGAATGGCCAATTGTATGTGGCATGCTCAAGAGTAGGAGTTTCACAAAATTTGTATGTTTTAGCTCCAGGAGGAAAATAAAATAAAAAAGATCAATCATGCATAAAGCATTGATTATGAAACACTTTCCAACTTCAATGCAATTTCATTTAAACATCTCCAAAATGCGATACATTTCTCGGTAATATTTTTTAAATTATCATAATACTACATTAATTTATTATATTTGAAAACTTAAAAACTTCATCGAAAAAAATGAACTTCATTCAAATGACGGCATTGAAATATAAATTGCCTGACTTAAACATCTCTAAATTGCGATGCATTCCTCGGTAATATTTTTCAAATTATCATACTACTACAATAATTATTATATTTGAAAACTTCATCAAAAACAAATTAACGTTATTCAAATGACATCATCGAAATATAAATCGCCTGGCTTTCTTTATAAAAGTAACATGTCATTCATAATTTTTTTTCAGTTCCTTTCGCTCATCACAATACTATAATAATTTATTTTATTTAAAAACTTAAAACTTTGGAGGAACAAGTAATTTAACTCTATGCTTAAAACTTCATCGAAAAAATTAATCTTTTCTGTGTAAAATCAATGCATTTTTCATTCATATCAGCTATATTGCAGACTCTTATGAACTAAATGATTTTGCGTTAAAGAAATGCAGCATTTCTTATACAACTCAATTTATATCTTTTGGTATTCACATTCTCCATAAGTGTGAAAATTAGGCTTCGTTGTAGAAATAATCAAGTAATTGGATGATCATTTGGTTGATCCGGAAAATAGGCCCCCACTCCTTTTTCAAAGTATGATCCCGCGCCAAGTTGGCGCAATTCTTCGGGTTACAATTTCATTGCATATACTTCACCAATTCTGGTAGCCCACGGGCATCCAATCAGCGCTCGACTGTTTGGGAATCTGCATTTTAATAGGCAGTAGGTACTTCAATAGTCTTCTGTGTATTTCAGACTTCTTTCGATCGAATTCGTTGACTCTTGTTTTTACAGATCTTTTTCGATTTGTAATTGAACACGTACAAACTTTTAAGAATAAATATTTAAAACATTCCTCGTAATTCATGGACATTAACATTTTACGCAAATTTTTAGTAGATCTGCAGGTTCTGGTGTTAAATGTATGTATATGTTCAAGAAAACGTGTTCCGGTGTTGAATGTACGTGTATGTTCAAGAAAACGTGTTCTGGTGTGGATGTAATTAAAAATATGGATATCCGTTACATAAAGATTAGTTCGTTTCTCTGTTCATCCCGTGTTTTGAAATTGTCTTTTGTATTTTTCAGTGTTTTTAAAATGGGTTTCCTAATTTTAAAGTACCGTTTTTTCTTGATTATTGTTAAAGTACAATCATTTTTCTAAGTATCGTATTTTCTTAAATTTAGTTAAAGTACAATCTTTTTTCTAAGTATTGTTTTTTTCTTAAATTTAGTTAAAGTACAAAATTTTTTCTAAGTATTGTTTCTTCTTAAATTTAGTTATAGTACAAACTTTTTTCTAAGTCTCGTTTTCTCTTAAATTTAGTTAAGAAAAAATGTTTAATTTTTCTTATATTTTTATAAGTATTGCCTTTTTTTTTTAAATTTCCGATGTTTCGAAGTTTTTGATATTGATTTTAAATAAAAAATTAATATAAGTAGAGTGTTTCAATAAGTGTTTAAAATGCACAAAAATCGTATTTTGTAATCTTTTTATGAGTATTATTCACTTTCATTCAAAATGAATTGCACTATCTATTTTCAAAATTCCAGTTCATAAACCTAAATAATACGACATCACTTTGGTAGGAGGAGCCTATTTTAAAACACTGGAATATACGTCACTTCAGTTGGGAGGAGTCAATTTCAAAACACATGAAACGCACCAACTTGGCGCAATTTTATACTTAGAAAAAAGAGTGGGGGTCTATTTTCAGAATTTACCGATCATTTAAACTCAAATATATTGTAATTGTGTTGTTTTAGTATGTAGATGCACAGAATTTAAGCAAAAATAAAGCGGTTTTAGGACATATACAACACTAAATATGAATGAAAAAGAACTTTAAAAATCACGATTTTGACACAAGATGGATGCCGTATTTTATTTTGAAGTGGGTCACGTGATCTCTTCATAATTCATATAAAGGGTGTAATTATTTTAATTTTTATTTAAAAAAACTATTGAATATATTTTGCTCAAATTTTTTTTATATATTTTATTGGATAATTCTAATATTTTCTAAAACTTTCGAAGCAATTTGTGAATTTTAAATTCGCTTAAAAAATGTCTGAAAAATTAGGTCCCATAGAGTTCAATGTATTTCATTTTTTCAACCCTGGTTCTTTCCAAAACTAATTGGGTGATATTATTCATTTATATTCCCATAGGTCCCACAGACAGTCTGAACAACATACTAAAATTTCATTTTGATAAAGTCATTTTTACGGCAGTTATAGTGTTGACAGACAGACAGAATGAATGAACAACGTCAAAAACACTGTTCAACTATGTAAAGTGTTAAAAATGTGGTTTACAAGCAAGCACTGCAGCAAAACCTAACAAATTAGGATGTCATTTAATTTGTTACCATTTGCATTGTTGCCTAGCATTTAAGAGTACTTTTAGATTTCCTTTCAAACTATACATCAATTGTGGACACCTAATAATCACATTCTGAGACGCTGCCCGCCTAGGTCACCTGCCCAGAGGGCCTAGCTGCGAAGGGGGTGCCGTAGGCAGCTATGACTTATACATTACAATGATTTTTTTTCTTCCATAATGCAATGAATTTACTTCTTTCACAGTGAGATCACAATGTATAAGAATCATGGTCCTATATGTTCAGGTGTAATTTTTACCAGAGTTTTGCATCATAAATTCTGAGCAACGTCGGGCAATCACTGCTAGTTTTAACATAATATTCACCAACAGTTTTGTTTTTTAAAGAGTGATGCAAATGACCAAACTGTCAGTGCTAATGATGCTATAGGCTCGTGCAAAGCACAAAAAATTCAAAATGTATATAAACAGAATAATAAATATAAACAAATATATATACTTTTAATTTAAACTAATTCCCCAGTTAGTATCAAATTCATTTAATTTATAACTTATTTTATAAACAAAATTTTACTACTTACAAATGTCTGTACCAAAGCGAACTTGTTCTCCATTACAACTTACAATAAACTCCTGAACTTGAACAAATAAGGTATCAAACACCATACTATTAGAAAGACTTAACTTTACACACCTACAAATAGATATCACATAAGTTATCCAAGATGTGTATATCAAGCAGGTATCACTATGAATTTTAAACACTTTTACATCTACATAATTAAACATAACATATTATAAATCTATTCAAATAATTGGTACAATAAATTCAATATTTTCTGAAAAATGTTAATTCTAAGGTACACATTTTGCCACTTAATTTATATTCAGAATGAATATGACTTATGCCTAAGCAATAAATTGATTAGACTAAAAAATTACATCGCATTTTAATTGTAAGTATTTTACATTGTCGTCTATTTAATTTAAATTAAATACAAGTTCATGTAGGATAAAAAAACTTTAAAATGTAATAGCTTACTACTTTTTGCAGTGCCTAGTACCCACTAAATTTGCATATGGTGAGACAGAAAATGGGTTTAGGTGTAAAAATGAAAAAACACGAATTATGAAATTTTACCTTGTGCATGAATTATGCCAATCTAAATTAAGATTCTGATGCTTATAGTGGAGAATTTGAATAACAGTAAATTTATAACATATTTTGTCAGTCCTAAATATGTATTGTATTTACCTCATTATGAAGTCCTTTATATCAATTTTGTGATTAATATTTTTGTAATAACTTTTTAATTATTTTACAACTACTAGATGGGCTTGCAGTTATTAAATATCCTCTAGGCGCATCAGAATCTTAGTTTGTCTACATTTTTATAGATGCAAATAACATTTAATTGTCATGGCCAAAACTGGCACATGGATGCGGGCAAAACTGGTACAAAGTGGAAGGTTTTGTTTATTTTTAAAAATTTTGTAAAATATTTTAAGGAATTTTGTAAAATATTGTTATTACCTGAAAGTAAATTAAATTTACTATTAACTGCTGTGTATTAATTCAAAGTGTTTATTCTATTAAGCAGGATAAATTTTTAAACTTATACTTTTTCTAAATGTGGCTATAACTGGAACTCACCCTATACGATATTATTTTAAGAAGTACAGTGATTTATAATGAATGGGTGTACACTAGTGGGATAATACTTACACTTTATACAAAATTATCCTAAATCTTATAATATGTTTCAATAACTTACAGAATGGCTAAAACACCCAAAGAATGCTCTTGTAAATTCAGTGTAGCAAGACAATCATCCAACAAAGTTGCATTTTTTAGAAGTAGATCACTGCTTTTCGAAACAAAGTCGCAAAGATTATCAAAGTTTCCTAAATATAGAAGAAAATACAAGTTATATTATTAATGTATTACATAAATGCCAAATATTAACTTATGCACCGGTGACAGTCTTAGAGATGGAATGCGAGTCATAATTGTGTACTTTAGAAGATATAGCCAGCAAATTATTACCTTGGGATGACAAGTTTCGAACTTTTACTATAAACTGTTCTAAAGGAGTAGCCATGACTTAATTTCTCTTATATTATTAAACTTCGATTTGCGTTAAACCTTCGGAGAGATTACAGCATAACAATAGAACATTATTGTAATGTTGCCAGATTTTTTCGAGCAAATCTACTAAATGCCGAAAAAAAAATCTTATCAACGTTCGAAAATATTAGCCAAAAATTTACAGTAGGTGAGGGGAGATAGCTGGTCTTCGGTGTAAACACTGGATATTTTCTTTTGGTTTGAGGCGTATCTAGGAAAATACATTTTGTTATTACAGGATTTTGCAAATATGTTGTACATAATTATTCTCAATTCATTTAAACGTAATTTTTCATTAAAATATGGTCCAGTAAACTTTACAAGTTTTGAATTTGGCAACGCTATCTAAAACTTGATTTTTCTTTTTTTTTTTTTGTATTTGATAATTTTTTTTTGTTTGTTGACATATGATCAAAAGTTCTTGAGGTTAGCTTCAGAACAGAAAGTTTTTCGTGAAAAATGGATGACTATGAAGCAAATGACAAGTATATGTTATATGTTTTTTTTATGTCTAATACCTATTCTGTTTTATAAATGTATTATATAAATAATCCAGAAAAGCATTAAGACCATTTGCATGTATTCAAACAACCTTTCGTGTCGAATCAAAATAGATCAGAATGGTAATTATTTTTACTGTGCTGAATAAATTTAACGGGCGAGAAATATGCATTCAACTTAATTTATTGTTACTCTTCGAGAATGCTTTGTATGAACAAGATCTTCGATTATCTTCGAATCATACACATGGTTTTCATAATTGGTTCATTTAAAAAGATAATTCACAAAATAACGTACCTGCAGTGTATTTTGAATTGAAATGCTTATAATTTTGAATCATATAATGCTTAGTATGAAAGACTTTACGTAAGAAATTCAAACGTGAATTCTAAGTTCATATTTAAAAATAAAACGACAGAAATAATTGAAAATTATTAAGTTGTGCATTTTGGGTTTAATTTGGGGGACTTTTGATTAGTTACAAGATGATTTTTAGTATTTAGTTGATTTAGAACAGTAGCGTCGCCATAAAGAAAATGGGGGGAAGGGGATATAACCAAAGTAATGTTGTTAACCTTGTTGTTTTCCATTCCTCCAAATATAATTTTTCCGAACTTCAATGGGTTTCAATTCGACGGGCTCCTGGTGATACTATTGATTGGGACATTATAAACCGGGGATACAGTATGAAAGTTGGAGATACCTTATTTTAGGTGTAAGATGCTAAGCAAGTAGTGGACATCCATTCACTATAAATCACTTTATGTTTTATAATAAATAACTTCTTAATTGCAGTTTAATGTTTAATCATTGTCTTATTTGTATGATAGGATGTTATCAGGAGAGATGATCAGTCCCAATGAGATGTTACCTGGATTAAACATTAGACAAATCAATCCTTCTGTTATTAAGAAACAGCATCTTTGCTGTTTTGTTAATGTTACCAAATTTATACTGATAGTATTCATTTATATTTATTGATGCAATATTTTAACTTTTGAATATTTTCTTGATGGTGGTGGTGGTGGCGTGTCCCTAACATATTTTTATTAAGGAAGAATGTGTGCACTGCTTCTGTTTAATCAAAGACCCAGGGCACCCGAAGGTAGAAGTTTGACTTCTGCCCCAATAAGATATAACAACATCCATGCCCGCAGGCGGGATTTGAACCTGCAATCTGGCAGCCGAGCCATCATGAGGAAACGCCTGCCTTTTTGACCGCTCGGCCACCACATCGGCATATATTTTCTTGATGAAAGCAGGCTTAAGAAAATTAACTGCCTGTTACCCTTGACAGTTGTATCTTAACATTGTTACAGCACACTATTCAGGACCTAAGAAAGAGTGGCTCAACAAACTTTTTAAACAATTATAGTCACTTAATTTTCTTGTCTGCTTTCTTCAAGGAAGTATTAGAAAGCTATGCTCTTACAAGCAGCAGTTTTATTTATTGTTTGTTGTAGATAAATTTTAACTTTTTTTTAAAAGATAAATAGAAAATATATTCCATAGATTATATTCAAGATGGGGTGACCCCGACCACTACTGAAACACAATTTTCTTGTAAATTTTAGCAATGGACACTGGGCAAACCATGTGTCCTCTATAAAAGCTTCTGGTTTAGTAATCAACACTGGTGTTTAAAAAGAAACATTTTGATTATTTGAAGTTTTGAGTATTTTTTGTTTTGTTTGTTTGTTGATTTAAGTAATTAAATTTGTTTAGTTTTTATGTTAGTTTTCTTATTGTCAAAATTTAACTTTATGACATGTCTAGACAGTTAACAACCAGGTCCTTATTCATCTACCAATCATTATATCTATGCTAGTGGTAGCTATTCAGGTGTAGTAGATGATGAGGCACATCACCCATTCACATTGAAATGAATGAAATTTTTCTCTGCAATATACTTTAATTCACATTTTATTATAGCACACATTACGATTACAGAATAGGAATGCTAACCTACATTTTAATTTTAATTGTAACATTAATTTCCATATTTCAAGCTCTTATAATGCAAATCTAGCAGCAAGTGGCGATAAAATGTATCATGTCTTCATTTGCCATGGCAATCACAATGTCACACATAGGACTAACTAATGGATTTGACAAGATAGCAGCTATTTCATCACCAAACAGTTTTTCTGAATAAAGTGCCAATAAGGCACTTTATTTTTTAGCAGTTCGCTACATTGCATTGATGGACTATGCATTATATGGTGACTTTTCCATATTATCCTTGGTAAAGAAATAACTAAATATTATAAAATATTTGTTTTATTGTGTGTACTTTATTCTGTTATATGTATGTGCTGCAGGAGAAAATTGTGTTCTGGTAATGATGCTTTATGCAGTTTAGAGGCACCATTTTTTGTTGGCAAGATGGTACTAAATATATATTTTAACATGCCAGATGGAGAATTTTTGTGGTTTTGGGCAAATAATATTTTTGGCTATCTATCTTAAACAATTTAGCAATTGAAATTAACTGAAATGCAAATTATGCCTTAAAAATTAAATATTGGTAATTAAAATTGATTACGCTGGTTTCCATAAATTAAGCAATAAACTCCAAAATCATAATAATTTGGGCAAATGTAGTGGGTCATTCCATATTAAATCAACATAGCCCCCAAACTAAACTACACTGATTTTTTTTAACTTATCTATTTTGCCAGATGGAGAATTTTTGTGACTTTGGGCAAATAATATTTTTGGCTATCTTTCTTAAACAATTTAGCAATTTAAATTAACTGAAATGCAAATTATGCCTTAAAAATTAAATATTGGTAATTAAAATTGATTACGCTGGTTTCCATAAATTAAGCAATAAACTCCAAAATCATAATAATTTGGGCAAATGTAGTGGGTTATTCCATATTAAATCAACATAGCCCCCAAACTAAACTACACTGATTTTTTTTAACTTATCTATTTTGTTGTCCACTTATATATAAGACTCTATGCATAATTTTAGCCTCAAATTTTCATTAGTTTTTTTATGTATAAAAATTTGAAGTATGGAAAATCTGATAATTTTTCATGTTTCTTGATATATTAAAATGTGTATATTTTGACCTAATTTACCAATTATGCTGCGCTGAAATAAGACATATTTTGTGGCTTGACGTATTACCTTTCTTCTGAAATGTCACATGACCCTGTAAATTATATATTTCATGGTCACTTGATTTGACCCTTGATCTTGAACTGCAAAAGAAGTGTATATAATTTAATATATATTCTAGATATATTTTTATCTCTTTTATATAAAAATTTCAAATCAGAAAAACCAGGGGCTGATGGTAAAAAAATATTCTAAATAAATATATGTTATATGAGCGGCTATTCAAAAAATGCTGGAAACCCACACAAAAGCATAATTCATTAAATAATTCTTAAGAAATAAACATTATTATTTCTAACTAAAAGTTATAAACATTCTACAATTTGTATATGATTTTATAAATTTTATTTTGCTGAATTTTAAGATTTGAAAGTGAATGCAGATGTCTTTAATAATGTTTTTTTTTTTTTGTTTTTTTTTTAAGTACACTCACAATGCTATTTTGTATAATATATGTAGCTCCATATATACTATAACATAATGTACTTCAGTGATATTATACCCAAGTTATAATTTAGTAATAAAGAATAAAAACTGAAATAAAATCTTAAGTTTTATTTTTAGAATACGCAAAGTCCTCTAATAGTGTCAATTCCACAAACATAACATCCAGCTGTGCTCTCATATTCAGCAGATCATAAATTGTTTAGTCTGGTAAAAGCCTTGTGTTTCTATTAGATGAGTGAATGGGCACTCCATTAAAACTGATGTTTAGGATGAGTTAAATATATCAGCAATCTTAGACAAAAGGAGAAGATTAAATGAAGCCAAGTGTACAAATCAAAAATTACAAAGCATACAATAAGGAACAAAGTTTTGTTTGTTTTATCTTCTAGTGACATATCTGGGGACAAGCTTAGTAGTCGAGAGATCTAAGGCAAGTGTTTTCTCATGCTCTCTCTACTACTGGGTTGTACTTTCGAGTCCCTCCTGCATGCATGGATGTTGTTGTGTTCATAAAGGCTTTAAAATACCCCTCCCCCATAGTGTGCCATGCTGCCATGGCAATTTCATATAATGGCAAATGATTCACATCCTCTCCAGTCCATGTTTGGATGAATAATTAATCAAATGCCTGACCATTATTAACATATCTGAGGTAAAAGGCAGAGTCTAAAATATTGCACTAACTGAAACAAAAGTTTAATAAAATTGAAAGCAGTTGCAAAAAATTTTAGCAATTTTGCTAATGAATTAAAGTCGAGATAGTACTAACTAAATGTTTTTGGTCTTTGTGAGACGCCAGTAAATGACATACCATCATAGTACAGTGGAGGGACCCTAACAGCTATACTTATATTTGATATAATGATCTCAAATGGGATATCATTTGTGTAAATTGAAAAACTTTTATGAAGTGTATTGCAAAAGGTTGTAAAATTTGAGATTCCCAGCATGCTAGTGCAAACTGTTTTGAGGCTATCTTGTGCACCATTAAAAATATTTTTAAATGCATCACTGAAAAACAAATTAAATAAAACAGTTAACGTGAATGCAAGTTGTCATTTTACAAGTTAATTTTAGTTATTTTATAAAATCGATAAAGTAAAGGACAAACATATAAATTAAACATAGAACCTTTATTCCTTAAAAAAGTGAATTGAATCCACTTTTGGCTTATTAAGACAAAAAAATATACATTATGTGAAGGGTGCCCTGAAATTATTTGCTCTTGGGATTCCAAAAATCTAGTTATGCCACTGATGCCAGCATATAGTTCAAAGAATAGTATTGGTACATTTAACCCACCCAAACATCTGTTTTTATGGGGTGCCCATTCACTCATCTAATAAAAACACAAGACCTTTATAAGACTAAACAGTTTATGACTCCAAAACATAGAGCACAGCTAGAGGCCATGTTTGTGAAATTTGCATAATTGAGGGGAAGAAGGTATATAAATTCTTAAAATAATATTCAAGATTTTATTCATTTTATTCTATAAAACTGGGGTTTAATATCACTGAAATACATTATTTTTTATAAAAGGGACCACACACACACACACACACACACATATATATATATATATATATATATATATATATATATATATATATATGCACAAAATAGCCATATTAGTGAGTGTACTTATTAAAACAATATGATTAATGATATCTGCATTCTCTTTCAAATCTTAAAATTCAGCAAAATAAAATTTATAAAATCATATGAGCATTATAAAATGTTTATAGCTTTTAGTTAAGAATGATGATCTTTATTTCTTAAGAATTATTGTTCAAAGTCAGAAGTAAAATCAAGTGTCCTTGATATGAAAAATAGAATTAACAGTGTAATATGACATATCACAAGAAAGGCCCTACCTAAAACGTGATAGAGGCTTGATATTTGGTATATGGGTTAATCATCTGATAGAAATCACAAAAAGAATAGAGTTTTTCAAAAATGTATAGTTAAGGGGGTGGGTACTCCATACAAAAGCATTCAATAGATGAAATGCTAGAAAAGCATGCTTCACGATAAGATAGAGACTTCAAATTTGGTGTACGGGTAAAATGTTGGAAAGGAAGAAAGTGTGCAATTTCAGTTTTCCAACATTTGCTATTGTAGAGGGTGCCGCTCACTAAAATGTTCGATTTGCTGAATAAATGAAAAATTCCTCCTTTACAATGTGATTTAGGCTTGAAATTTAGCATATGGGCTAACCATTTGACAAAAAAACCAAAGATGAATACAGTTTGACAAAAATGTTCATTAACGGGGTGCTACACAAAAAAAACTTTCGAAAGGTAAAAGTGATAGAAAAAGCATGCTTCTGGATAGGTTAGAAACTTCAAATTTGGTGTATGGGTAGATGAATGAATGATATGAAGGTGGGTGGCTCCAGAAGAGCCTAGCACATCGACCAGAGGTCTATTGTACTACCCCAAAAAGTGAAGGTCTCTAAGAGAAGAGACCAGTAGCCGATGCAAACATAAGCAGGCACTTGACAGGAATGTCGTTCAGCTCCCAGGGTTCAATCACATGACGACCAATGTGTTCGAATCTGTGAGCAGAATAGGCCTCACATTCACACAGAATGTGAGCTGCAGTTTCTTCGCTGTAATTGCAGCCCCTGCAAAGAGAATCCTTGGAGACACCCATAATATTAAGATGTCTCTTGAGAGTGCAGTGCCCAGTAAGGAGCCCAACAGCTCTCCTGATGCCAGTTCTACTGAGTCTAAAGAGTTCCTTTTGACGTGCACTAGGGCAATTACAATTGAGAATTTTCGCTTGCCTTTGCCCTTTAGTGTCACGCCAGTTCTTGCATTGAAGCTTCCTGAAGATGTCAAAGACAATTCTTCTGATAAGATCATTGGGAATACCCAAGGCTGGCTCAGGGCCCACAAAAGGAGTATTAGAGCCTTTCCTAGCAAGTTCATCTGCCAATTCATTGCCAGGAATGCCCGAATGACCAGGCACCCAGTACAGAATGACACTATTATTACTAGCAATTTTACAGAGAGCTTTATAGCATTCCCAGACAAGGGAAGACGTCACAGTGAATTTCCCCAGAGCCATAAGAGCAGCCTGACTGTCAGAACAAATGAAAATCTGGCTATTCTCGTACTTTCTGTCATAGCAAATTCTACAACACATAAGAATGGCAAATACTTCAGCCTGAAAGACAGTAGCAAAATTGCCAAGCGGATAAGATAGCTTAGTGCCATCATCGGGGCAGCAGACTCCCGCACCAGTACTAGTGCCAATCTTCGAGCCATCAGTATACCATACAAAACAATTATGTTTATTGTAGGTTGGAGTCCTCTTCCAATCATCCCGCGAGGGGACAAGAATTTCATAAGGCTTATCAAACGTAAATTTGACGTGTATGCCATCAGGTGGCATACAAAAATAAGGATGCCTAGCAACATTACTGTTAAGTTCACCCCAAGATAAATACCTTGAGTAATCTTTCCAGTGTTTCAGATATTTGAGTCTGTTCATGCAGATAAGTGCTTCTGCCTCAATACGCATATAGAGCGGATGCAAGCCAAGTAAGAGTTCAAGAGTTGCAGTAGGAGTGGTTTTCATGCATCCGGAGATTGCAATGCACACCATCCTTTGAAGCTTAACTAAATCAAGTTTAGCAGTTTCATTTCTAATTCTGGACCACCAAACAATGGATCCATAAGAAATGATAGGACAGACTATCATCGAGTAAATCCAATGAATAGCTCTGGGATTAAGGCCCCAGGTTTTCCCAATAGCATTCCTACAAGACCAGAAGATTCTTCTGGCTTTAGTTGTGCAGTAGTCCAAGTGTCTCTTCCAATTAAGTTCCTTGTCAAAGTAAATTCCCAAGAATTTAACCTCCTTGGAGCAAATAAGCTTCTGTCCAAATAAGCAAATATTCCCAAGATTAAGTATGCGTTTCCTTGTAAATGCAACTAAAGCAGTCTTCTGCGGATTAACCGTAAGACCTGCATTTTTACACCATGTTTCAACCCTCCTAAGAGCAGTAGACATCATGTCAGAGACAGTGTTGCCAAATTTGCCCCTGGCAACGATGACAACATCATCAGCATATCCAATGCAAGAAACACCAGAGATATCAATGCTTTCCAGAAGAGAATCCACAACAAGACACCAGAGAATTGGTGAGAGCACACCCCCTTGTGGACAGCCCGAAAGTGCATGCACAGTCATACTTTCTCCAAGTAAAGATGCACAGATATACCTGTTAGATAGCAGGTTCTTAATCCAATAAGATATCGTGGTATCAACACCTCTTCTGTTGAGAGCAACAAGAATGGTGTCAATGGGTACTTTATCGAAGGCACCTTCAATGTCAAGAAAGGTAGCAAGAGCAATTTCCTTGGCATTGAGATTTCTCTCTAAAATAAAGGAGAGACTGTAAAGAGCAGTGTCCGTAGATTTGCCCGGTTGATAGGCATGTTGAGAACTAGACAAGGGCTTAGAGGCCAGAATCACTTCCCTTAAATACCTATCGATAAGTTTTTCAATAGTCTTAAGCAGAAAAGACGTAAGGCTGATAGGCCTAAAAGATTTGGCCTCATAGTAATTGTCCTTTCCAATTTTTGGAATGAAGATTACCCTAGTATGCCTCCACGCATTTGGTATATGACCAAGGGCAATACAAGCTCTGAAGATGTTGCAGAGAATAGGAGCAAGCATCTCTATTCCCTCCTGGAGAAGAATAGGAATGATGCCATCAGTTCCCGGAGTTTTATAGGGTTTATGGGAATTAATTGCCCATTTAACCCTATCAAGAGTAACAATGCTCCTAGTAATACCCCAGCTATTGTCGTCAGACAAGGTGGAGCAAGCAATACCACTGTCATTCTGAACAACAGGATGAGAAACCGGAAAGTGAACTCAGAAGAGCTCACTAAGGGTCTCCTCACCAGTGACAGTAAAGTCACCATTGGGCTTCTTAACAGTGTTAAGTTTACAATTTCTGTCTCTAGCCATCAACTTAACAAGTTTTGCAACGGCAGGAGTATCATTAATACCTTCGCAGTATGTTCTCCAAGAATTTTTCTTGGCATCCCTAACTGCTTTATTATAGGTGGTGAGGGCAGATTTATAAGTCTGCCAATCACCATTCTTCTTGGCTCTATTAAAGAGCTTCCTGCATTTCCCACGCAACCGGCTGAGCTCACTAGACCACCAAGGAACAGTCCTTGGGGAGTCAGCTATGGTGGTTCTGCAGTTACTATGAAAGGTGCCGATGATGGCCTGTTGCACAAAGTCAACAGCCAGATCTACGCTTTCAATAGAGGAATACTCACCAATATGATTTGCACCAAATTGGCCCTAAGGTCTTCTTTGTAGGAACCCCAATTCGTCTTCCTAGGGTTCCTACCTTTGTCCTCTAAAACAGTTACAGGACCTTTAACAGAAAAGTAAATTAATTGATGGTCAGACAAAGATATATCATCTGAAACCCTCCAATCAATTACGGACTCAAAAGCAGAACTATTACACAGGCTAATATCTAAAACCTCGCGACGTTTTGAGGTCACAAAGGTAGGAGTATTACCCTTATTAAGTAAATAGAGCTTATGAAGAAGGATCTGATCCAAAAGATCATCACCCCTACGGTTACAATTACTACTGCCCCAAACAGTATTATGGGCATTTGCATCGCAACCAATGATCATTTTTTTACCATTGCAGTACTCCGTAAGATTAATAATGACCTTAGAGAGAGTTTCCTTATCTTCATAAGGAAGATAGGCAGAAGCAAAGATGTAATCCATCATATGTTCGTCAGTTTTAAGTTTCACATTGATAACAACATTGTCACCATCAAGGAATTTAATCAGATGAACAGCATTGAGCTTGTTGCTAACAGCAATACAGGCTCTGGGTCTGGTACAGGATGTGTCATAAAAGACACTAAATCCTTTAATCCCTAGACCCAAAATCTTTCCATTACAGGTCCAGGGTTCTTGGATAAGAGCAATATCAACTCTACCATTGAAAAGCCTTTTGCTAAGAATAGCAGAGGCAGATCGACTGTGATGCAGATTAATTTGCACAACCTTAAGACAGCCCATAAACAAAAAAAAGAAAAGGGCACAGAAAGACTAGGAGAAAGAAATTCACCTAGTATCATGACAATGATCAGCATCCAGCATGATATCATTGTCAAAATCTTTCATGCGTTTTTCCAACTCATCATCCGAGATCGGAGGGTTAGCATGAAGTGTAACATCTGAACCAGAAGCAATTTCTAGTTCGTTAAGTCTAGGTATCATAGTCTCAAGACTACCAATACTTACCTGAGAGGAGGTCGCCCGTTCTGCTGGCTGTTCCTCCATCTCCATCTTCCCCTTAGGCTTTTCGTTTGGATCACGAAGAATCTTGAAGACTCCACGGTCCAAACCGGTGAATGCACCAAGGTCAGCTTTGCGAATCGCATCCGCAGCCTCCGAATCCACCTCGAAGATCCATCTTACAGAGTGGGGTTCCACAAAGTTTTGCAGAACACGCCACTCCTCAGACTTCAACTCCGGGTTGAAACGGTTCAGCCGTTTCAGCAAGACACTCGGCTCCTTTGTGTACACATCCCTGGTTTTAAATGCCACCTTGACAGGTTTGGGAAGGTCATTAGCACTCAAGACCATAAGTGCCTCTCCCAGAACCTGACTGTTGTTATGGAAGGTTCTCTTGACCCATTCCACAGTATTTGCATCATTGCAATGAAGAATCACAGCTCCAGCGTTTGAGCTGAAGAGATGAATCTTCGGAAGTTGCTCACCAGTTGGGATCTCATCTATTTTACCTAGAGTCACCAACTGGATGTTATCAACCTCTTCCTTGCTCAGCTTGCTAGAAGGGAAGGACTTTTTGACGATGGCCATCTTAATAACCTGGACCGCTTGAGCGTATGTTCCAGGTTGGATGTCCGTCCTCGATCTCTTCTTGTCGACAAGATCTCTTGGAGAAGGTGTGGCTCCTGACGACCTAGGTCGTTTGGTGCCTCCAACTTTCTCTGTGGCAGTGCCGGCTTTAACAGGCTCCTGGTCCAACTGCCTAGGCGTGCGCCTCCTCCTGCGCCTCTGTGCTTTGGTGAGTATACCCTGCGTCACAGCCATGGTTTCAGTGTGTCGGTCACCAAGGTTCGCGACTCCACTTCCTTCCACAGCCGGACTGCAGGCTTAAATGGGTAGATAGTTTGAAAGGAAGAAAGGAAAGTGTGAAATTTAAGATTTCCAATATTTGCTGCTTTAAGTAGTGCCGTACACTAATATGTTCGATTTTCCGAATAAATGAGGCACGCTTCCTTTTAAATGTCATAGAGGCTTGATATTTGGTATATGGGCCAATCATCTGATAAATAACCCAAGACAAACAGAGTTTTTAAAAAATGATTATTTATGGGTGTGCTTCACAGAAAAAAAGTTTGAAAGGAGACATAATGAAATAGGGATGCCTTGGGATGAGATAAACTTTAATGTGGTGTACGGTAGATAACTCGAAAGGAAGAAATGCGCAATTTAAGTTTCCTAATATTTTCTTCTTTAGGAGGTTCTGCATACTAAAATATTCGATTTGTCGAATAAATGTAAAACACGAATTATTAAAAAAATTCATTATTCAGGGGTTGCTTATTGCGAGACAGTTGATTTTCAACGAGTATTTGGCTACTATTTGACTAAATGATATAATTTATCTCATAAATGATTGGATTGTGCAATTCATTTTGTATCATGCTGCAGAGTCCACAACCATCTTTTTCTATCCACCTCCATCCTTTATTACACCGTAGGCAGACTGAATTTGTTTATTTTCATATTTTGGTTAATTTTAAAGAAATATTGTGCATAATTGACCAAATGTTATGAAAGTGAATGATGGAAGATGATTTTTATATAACATTCTCTTGCAATGATTTAAATCTCAAGGCCCTTTTATATATATATATATATATATATATATATATATATATATATATATATATATATATATATATATATATATATATATATATATATATATATAATATATTTGAGTTTTTTAAATTATTATATTATGGTGAGTTTATTTTGAAGCTAGCCATTTTACCCACGCTTCTCCCATTTTTAATGGCTAGTGGTCACAAAATGTGACATCTATACCTACACACTTAATGCAAGGTCTAAATTTCAAAATCTGTTTCAGTTTTAAAAAAGTTAATTGGTGCACATTTTGAAAAATAAAATGATGCTTTAAAGTTTAGAGATAAAAGTTTTTTTAAATTCCTTTGTATCATCGAACACCTAATTGGAATTTTTTATTCTTTTCTTTGATGTGTAAGCTTAAACAGATCATATGAGCCCAAAGCTAAGATTCTGGCTCAAGTGAAAGTACTCGATCATTTTAAAAAGTTGTTTTGAATTGCTTAATTATTCCTTTGCATTGTTGCTCTTAATTTGAATTTTTCTAAATATTAGATTTTTCCATTGACCTAGAAGTTGAGACCAGAATTGAGATTCTAACTAGAGAATAAGTACTCGATAATTAGGCAAAAATGTTTTGAGTTTTTTCTTATTATTTTGCACTGTCACTCCTAATTTAAAATTTTGGAATTTTAAATATTTCCCTCACTCTTCAAGCTGAGACGGATTGGATGACATCAAAACCAAGCTATTAGCTAAAGGGGAAATGCTTGATAATTTTGGTACATCATCCACTCACTCAGTCAGTCAGTTCAGTGCATATTATATAGTATATTTTTTAAATTGATAACATGTTAAACAATAAAAAAAATTAATTATTAAAAATGTTGTGTGCATTTGTTTATTCTTGTGCAGAATTATATATGTAAATTTGTGAAAAAAAAGGACTGAATGGATTTCCACTGCTATAAATCATTCGAATTGTGCATTTATTTGCTACAACTGATACTAAACTTAGATTTACCTGCTACAAAACTGATATGAATCTTAATTTTATCTGATATTTATATATGATGTTATAATTATATAGCACTTAAATGTATATTGTGGAATTATTTAAAGAAATTTGTAATTTAAGCAGTTGCACAGGCATTAATTAATTTTTCTGGTATATATTTTTATTTGGAAAATAGTGCTGACAAAGTAGAGGGTTTAAGCATGTAATTTATAATCTCCTTAAAAAATTTTAATATGCTATTAAAAACACCTTCATTTTATTTTCAAAATTGAGTATGAACCCTGAATTAGTGTTTTTGTTGTGTTATGTTTTAGCATGATTTTTACACAAATAAGTTCCTTAGTGACCAAAAATATTATTTCAAAGTTTCCATCTTAACACTATTAGAAAGATAAAAAATTTCTCTTTCAAGTAAACTCTGAGTAGAATCCATACGATTAATAGTTGAATTTTTGTGCATTTTTAACACTTTACAACATAGTTGAAAAGTGTTTATGACTTTATTCATTCTGTCTGTCTGTTAGCACGATAACTGCCGTAAAAATGACTTTATCAAAATGAAATTTTATTATGCTGTTCAGATGGTTTGTGGGACCTATGGGAATATAAATGAATAATATCACCCAATTGATTTTGGGTTGAACACGGGTTGAAAAATGAAATACATTCAAACCTATGGGACCTAATTTTTCAAACATTTTTTAAACGAATTTAAAATTACAAATTGCTTCGAAAGTTTTAGGAAATATTCAAATTATCCTATAAAATATATAAAAAAAAATTTCAGCAAAATATATTCAGTAGTTTTTTAAATAAAAATTAAAATAATAATTACACCCTTTATATGAAGAAATCACTTGACCATTATATGAAGAGATCACGTGACCCACTTCAAAATAAAATTGGGCATCCGTCTTGTGTCAAAATCGTGATTTTTAATGTTCTTTTAATTCATATTTAGTGTTGTATCCGTCCTAAAACCACTTTATTTTTGCTTAAATTCTGTGCATCTACATACTGAAACAACGTAATTACAATATATTTGAGTTTAAATGATCATCAAACTTTGATTATTTCTAAAACGAAGCCTAATTTTCACTTATGGAGAATGCAAACAGCAAAATATGTAGAATGAGTTGTATAAAAATTGCTGTATTTCTTTAAAGCAAATTTATTTAGCTCATGGAGTCTTCAATATAGCTGATATGAATGAAACATTCATTGATTTTACACAGAGAACCAGGCGATTTTTTTTCGATGAAGTTTTAAGCATAGAGTTAAATTACTTGTACCTCCATGGTTTTAAGTTATTAAATAAAATAAATTATTATAGTATTGTGATGAATGAAAAGAATGGAAAAACGTTTATCAATGAAATACCGCTTTTATAGAGAGAGCCAGTAGATTTATATTTCGATGATGTCATTTAAATAAAGTTAATTTGTTTTCGATGAAGTTTTCAAATATAATAAATTATTGTAGCATTATGATAATTTTAAAAAGATTACCGAGGAATGTATCGGATTTTAGAGATGTTTAAACCAGGCAATTTATATTTCAATGCCGTTATTTGAATGACTTTTTTTTTTCGATGAAGTTTTAAGTTTTCAAATATAATAAATTAATGTAGTATTGTGATAATTTTAAAAATATTACCAAGGAATGTATCGCATTTTAGAGATGTTTCTATAAAATTGCATTGAAGTTCAGAAGTGTTTCATAATTAATGTTTTATGCATGAGTGATCTTTCTTGTTTAAAATATATATACTTTTCCCATCTTGAAGATGGAATCTCCTCGGATATGAGGTATTTCGGATATTCTCGCAGATTTTCTATCTTAATACCATCGACACAGCATTTATTTTTTTTTGCAATTATAAGTGGGTATGTTTATGTTATTAAATCATTCTTTGGGTTTCAGGAATTCGCTGTGAGTTCCAGTGTGATTATAGTTAAAGGTTTGCATGTTAAATCCCAAGCAGCATCGGGTACATTTTCTAGAGACTTGATCACTTGAGCTATATAGAAGTCACACTCTTACTAAAACTGAGAAATAAGTTTCACATTGAGTTAAAAAGATATATTAACCCTGCACTTAACCACTTTAGTCCCAACGTTATGACAAAATGAGTGGATAATTAACAAAACACTGCACTCCAGTGTGACATTTTTACAACCAATAGGAGTTTCAGAGAACTGCTCCTGTGCAAACAGTTGCTAGGGCATTTTAGATAAATTACAATCTCGATATCACCTGCTTTTCCATCTATTGTTAAAATTACCAGTAAATAATTAGTATTAGGTAGTTTAGAATATTAAATTCTAAGTTATATATTGTAGAATTAGTAAATAGAACTCTTTCAATTCAGCTGATGTCCTTTTTATGGCTAGATGCGATATAGATAATTTAGTCATTTTGAGAGCAATTACTGGTATTAAAATATGCTCAAAATTTTGACCAATTAGCTTAATGTTGCTGAATCTGGCAACTCTGCCTTCAGCTGGAATCACCAAGTGATTATACTATATATCTGACTTGACTAGGAATGGTTTTAATTTGTTTATGCCTCTTGCTTGTGGCCAACTCGCTTAGTTTTAAAAAGGGATCTCATTTATGTATCAAAAGTTAAAGTTCTCCATACCATTCTAAAGATTAATAAATAACAGAAGGGTTAGACCATTGACTATAAACATTTGAATATAGTGCCGAATGACCTTCGACTTTAAAATTTTACCTTTTGTGCAGATATACAGAATCCGAAAGGCGTCCCTGACCTCCAGTGTTTACCTTTTAGGCTAGTGTGATATTTTTGTATTTTATCGTCTTTCTGCCCATCATTCTGTGTCAGGACAAAAGGCAGTTAATGAAAACCTGTTTTCTCAATGCTGAAGTATAAAAAAAGAAGAAAATATAAGATCTATCAGTTTATCTTTGATATCTGGAAAATATCAATATATCAGTAAAACCATATTCACTTTCAAATATCAGAATGCCCCTAGTTTTTATTGGAGCATGATGGAAACTTATAGAGGGTTTAATTAAAAGGGTATGCTAAATTGGGATTTGTTGCATAAATGCAATGCATCTTGATATTTTATGTTTTATTTAAATTAAAACATTTTATTAGTAAAACAGTAAATAATAGCTTTTTGTACAGTAAACGTGACAGCAGACACTCCAGGAAAAGCAGATATTTGTCTGTAGATATTTCCTGTTGCACACATTTTCTTGCTTTTGCTAAAATGAGTGCTCTGCAGTGTAGTGGCATCGCCAATGGGAGGGATTTTGGGATTATAACCTACCCCATACTCAACCATCAGAATTCAGAGAAATTATATTTGAAGAAATGGGAAACAAGATATTTTGTTACCAACCCGCCTCTCCACACTTTTCTGGTGACTCTACTGGTGCTGTGTCTCATTTATCCTGAATTCTTTTTTTTTTCCAAATCCTGTTGATACCTTAAATTGTTTTACTAATAAAGTGTTTTAATTTTCAGTTTATTACATAGCAGTTTGAGAAAATGATTTTATATTTATTATTTTGTACTTATTCTAATATATTTTATTGCAGTTCCAATGATTCAAAACTTGCAATAATACGAGAAATTTACGATGGCGAAAATGCCCATGAAGTGTTTGAAAATGAATTGGAAAGAGCTTTAGAAGCTAATTGTAATTGCATTGTGATAGAGCCTCCAAAACTTGGTGAAGAAACCGCTAGGTGGATTGCTGTTGGCAATTGTCTTCATAAAACTGCTGTTCTATCTGGATTTGGTTCTATAATATCAGGTATTGCCTGGCCAGACAAAATGTACATAAGTTTCCCATTAACTGGAATCAGTTTCTTCTGTATGGGAGTTTATGCTGTTTCTTGGCAAAGTGATCCTTGTTGTAAATATCAAGTAGAAACAGATCCTCGGAACCTTGAGAAACTGCCACTTGATACATTACATTCATCTTCACCTGTTGTTTTAGTACGAAAAGAAGATGCTCCTAGGATTATTTTACATACTGCTATGACAGCTATTGCTGTTGCTGTTTGTGCATTTAGAATATACAAATCATATACAGCTGTATAGTAATTAATTTATAATTTAAATGTTTTCATTTGTAGTATGATGTTTTATCAAAATGTGATTGTGCTTCAAATGAGATTAAATAACTATATGTGAGACAAATTCAAAAGCAACCATAATAATCTATTCTGAATACAGGCATCCCTCGTTTTATGCAATTAATTTGTTCTGTAAGAAATCACCATCTATAGTATCATTCCAGAAAAATAAAATCCCTGAGAAAAAAATTGTCTTATGTTCAATTCATGCATTGTTATTGCTACACTGCAGTTTGATTTGATAGTGTTTCGACTAATACTATTATGACCAAATGTAAAATATAAACAAAATAAAAAGCTTGCATATCAAAAATAAAGATCATTTTTTCATCTTGATTCTAAATATTTTTATTATTAAATCTAAGAGTGAAGAAGACACTAGACTTTGTGATATCACTAATATGTTTATATACCTTCAACTATAATATGATATTGTTATATTTCAGCTTAAACCATATAGAACAATAGTTTATAATAGGTACCGACCATCACTAACATTTAACATCTAGTTGTAAATAAATACATTATTTAAAAATATAAACATCAGAATATTTAAATTTAGTTAAAAGTTCTAAATGTATACAAATCATTCTACATGAAAGTGTTCAAAAAGTTTAATTTAAAAATAAGAAAACTCAAGTAAACAAACATTTATATATTTAAAATATAAATATTTTAATTATTTTATTGTAAACTAGTCATCTGTTAACCGCCCCAGTTTTTTTATTAAAAAAATTTCGTGATGTCTTCAGTGAGCCTGCATGCCAGCCATGTAATAGTGCGTAAGCCACAGCTGACTACATCTCCCATAGCACTCCCTATACCGGTACAAGTGTGCTATATATTTAAAAATCCGCTCTACCAAGAATCTAACAAAATAAAATGACCCCCCCCCCCTCCCCATCCAATACAGATTTCTTACTTAAATCCCATCTATCGGAGAACCTCTACATTGTCTGCATAAGCATGAGCCAGGCTGAAGAATGTACATAATAGAATTATCATTGCTTCATCATAAAAGATACCATTGTAAGCTGCAAAGCAAACAATCTATCAACAGAATTAAAAACTATCACACGATTGTTGAGGGACATCTGACTGGGGCTCTCTATCCTGTCATGTACATACACAAAATTTCCTCAATGGAGGTGTGTAATAGTTGGAAAAGTGATACCTTTAAGTTTATTCAAATTCCTAAAATCAAGAAGTCACAGATAATTTTTTTTTTTAAGAAAAATTAAGTAATGCATTTTGCTACTGTTAAAAATATAGATTGAAATGAGAGTGGTTTTCTTAATGTCTGAATTTTAAAATCAATTATGTCTAAAACCTCGAAAACATATATTTTTCCCTTTATTTATATTTTGATAAAAATGGACAAATCAAACAACTGTTCTTATTTATAATGGTATTAAGTGGTAATCTGTGCAATAATTTTTTCGATCACTATGAATGGATTGATGTGAAATTGCTCAAAGTCTTCACTTCAACATTGAATAACTAATAAACTATTTTAAATTTTGAATGAATCACTCCAAGGTATATTGAGGTCTGACCTGAAGTATCACTGTACCAAATTTCATGGCTGTATGTCACTTTTTTTCTCCTCTATGCACAGAAATAGAGAAAGAGATGCATATTACATTTTATTTTATTATAGATAGATAAATGATAAATGTATAGTTAAAACCAGATAAAGTAAATAAAAGCATTTTAAAATTTAAGTAGTTAACTGAATAAAATATTGTTTCATAGTCACACAACTTGTGTAAAGGAACTTTCTCAAAGCTGGAATCATACGTCTATTGCGTACACAAGCATGAACTGACTTTGTGCTCTTAAGCACAAATAGCTGATAACTGCTGTGGCAACAATAAAACTTACTATATGCCACAATTTTTGAATGACCTTTAAAAGAATATTTCCAAAGCTTGAAATCATACTCCTATTGCACATGGGGCTGGTTTCGTGTTTCTTAGGAGAGGAATAATCAGTCCATGAATGCTGGTATCTGCAATGTAAACATGATTCCTCAATGACTGATTATTATATGTTTTGGCGCTAAAAACTGAAGATAATTACACCCTTACAGAAATGTAAGAAACATTGAATTTGCCTACAAAATGTTAAAGAAAAGATTTAGGTACTTGTACTTTGGTATTCCGTCACTTTTTAAATACAAAATTAAATCATTTAGAAATAAGCTGTGGTAAATGTTAGTGGTCGCAGTAGTTTCATATGGTATAAACAATACTTGCTGTTGTAAATTTAAACATTAATATCAAGAGAGGTTCTTGCTATGTCCATAGCAATGATTGGTTTTTCTAGGATGAAATTGTATAAGAACAGAACTTGTAAAAATTGCTGTTTTCAATTGACTTAAATTACTGCTGTCATCATCTAATAGGTGAAGACAGGGATTTTTCGGGCAATATCATCACTGATGTCATTTGTCACTGATTCTCAGAGGCAAATTAACATATTAACAATTTTGCAAAATAATATTGTTAAAATTTTTCTAAATAAGAGGGGATTTTATGAGTTAAAACAGTAATTTCTTAAACTTCACCCATTTATTTCCATTCTTGAAGTTTTTTACTGATGTAATCAGAAGTTTAAAACTCAACTCATCACTGGACAATAGTGATAGAAATGACAAATTTACATTTTTATGAAGTCAAAAGTATGCATTTAATATTATTAAAAAATACTTTTTTGTTAAAAAAATTGTAGAACAGATTGCATTTTAAACAAATACTGCAAAAATTATCCATCTTATTATATTTTAAAAGCTCAAAGGACACAAAACTGACAATTATCAGATTTTCAGCCATAACACAGTTAAGATAAATGGAAATACAGTAAAACTGCAACACACACAAAACTTTTTTGCATCCAATTAAGTTAATGACTATTTGCTGATCTCTAATAAGAGCAATAACCTTTTCAGTGATATTATCACTGAATTGCTTGCTGCACTAGGAGTATGATTTGGTCATATGGCAATTATCATCATATTGAGTGTTTGTAACAAGCTTTACAGTTCACAGTTGCTTTTCTTAAAATTACATATACTGGTTGCAATAGCAAATTCCTTATTTAAAATATGTTATTTGTACAGTTGAAATGCATTTAATAGTTACAGTGCTAAAGGATTTATTGCTGAGCAAGTGGCTTTTGTTGAATTACTCTTGCAGTTCCTGTTTAGGAATGAGAGATGGGGGAAGGAACATTTTTGTCTGTAAGCCATGAAAAATAAACAATACTTAGAGGATTATATTAAAAATTATACCTAAGTATTTGCACAAAGACATTAATTATTGTTTTAAATATTAACATAGTATTGGTAAGTAATAGGTAACAGCTGTAATTTTATCAATAATTTCTCCACTACATTGAATGTTGACAATGAGTTTATTTAACACGTTTCTAACTGGTATCCCAGGTGTTTGTTTCATGCTTTGTCAAAGTCATTGAATTTCCATTTCTTATTTTAACTGTTATTTCTTATCTGATTTAGGAAAACTTTGGTATGAAAAATAAAAAAAAATATTGCTCTCTCTTTTATATACATTACTGCTAGTGGTATAGGTAAGGAAGGAGAAGCCACTTTTTCTATAAGGTGCCTATATAGCCTATAGAAAAGGTGCTTATAGGCGACATTGTAATGCAGCCAAAACTAATATATAAAAATAAAGCCAATGAAAGCATATCATTTCCCCCCATCAATTTACGTCATAGTGTAATCAACGTTGGTCCATTCACCTATTTGCCCAACTAGATCATTGGGAGAAGGAGTGTGCCTCCTCAACACCACTTGCCTAACTATATATTTGCTATTTCCATTGCTATATGGCTAATTTCTCATTTAAGGAAATTAAAAATTATTTCACTGGTAATTGGGATGGTGCCTCTTTAAGTACTTGCTCTCCTTGATATTAGAACCTGGTTACACTACTGCTACTGGCAGAAATACAAAGTATTGCCCAGATAATTATGAAATTAAATTCGTGCATCGAATAATGTACAAAATCTGAAAAATATTTTACCCATAAACCTATGTCAAATTAAGCTTTATAAATCAATAAGAAAGTATGTAAATCAGTTAGCCATTTTTGAGCTATAAACAGTCATTACAGACAGACAAAACTAGGTAGTTTAATTCCTGGTGCAGGTAGGTATAGGAAGATAAAACTTATATCAAAACATTCCTAAGTCTTATTGCTTGTAAAAAGTTCCATCAAAATAGATTGCACATATCAGGAGATATTTGGTTTTAAAAGTGTATTTTTAAATTTTAACTTGTATTACTAATGCAATACAAAATCAGACATACTTGTGGCCATGAACTTGCCTCGAATTATGCTTTACAAATCAGTGAAATTTTTGTGCAATTCTATTGACTCATTCTTGAGCTATTAGTGGTTATCACAGGCAGATAGAAACAGATTCTTGTTACTCTGTAATTCTCGGATGGATGATAAAACTTGCATCAGAAAAACTCTGGACTCAGTCTCATTATCTAGAGAAAAAAAATTATCAGAATCCATAGCATGATTCAAGATATATTTAAATTAGAAGTGTGCATTGAAATGTTTCCTTTTATATATTAGATTTTTGTACTTCTATCCATAAAAATATTATACATCTAACAGGCCACATAAAACCATGTGGCAGACCATCGAAAGTCATCAGCTAGATTTTCTTCATTGTGGTTTAGAGCTGTATTTGTTGATTTTCAGATTGCTATCAGCCTTGATATATAGTTACCCCCAGGACAAAATAAAAAGGAAGAGTTCTTCAGAATTAAAGCTGTCAGGCTGTAGTTGCTGAGTGGTGCTTGAATTGCAAGATCAAAAATGTAACTTGATTTTTTTAGATAAGGATATGCACAAATAACATGTAAAATTCACTAACTACCAGGATCCAGTATAGTTCATGACCCGTATTGTAAACCTTGCAAATTGGTGAGAAGGTGACAATTAAAAACTTCAATTTTTTCTACTTTTAAAAAACTTACACCAGCAGGGTTTCTTCTTATTAGCTGTCATGTCACTCATTTGTACACAACCTCTTCAGTCTAAACATAATGTATGAGTCTATTACATCTGTTATTTATAATGCTATGTGTAAATGCTAAGGACCATACTGTTTAGGAAGCAATTTTTTTTATTTTGTTTTACTGAAAGTGCATCTTTTTATGGTTCTAATGAATATAAAAATATAACTTTTGATGCATGGATTAAGACAGCCTCCAACTGAATGAAAGAAAGATTGCTTTTGTACTTTGCCCATTGCCATGCTTGCATAATGCTTATCAGATCAGAGTTTTGCAGTGTAATAGGGAAACTATAGATTAAAAATGGCAAAAATGATTTTTACTTAAGGAAGTTGTGTTGCAAATCACGTTTTAAATGTTTTCAACAAGTAGAGTTTTAAAATATTACATTTTCACTGTGGTGAGAGACATTTAAAATTTAATAAATAAATGTATACTATGCAGTTGCATGATAAAATCTCTGCATATTTCTCATTTGAATATGAAGCCTGAGATTGTCAACAGTAACGCTTGTACAGTAACACTCTTTATTTACATCGATAATTTACATAGGTCAACAACCAAAATTTCCTTTATAGGACATGTTGTTACTAATCCAACTCGTCTGGCACTAGACCAATACAAACCCATAAGACCAAAGTCCATGGTGAAGGGAAAGAGATTCCAGCTTCTGTTGTTCCAAAGACCAAAGGCACTCCATGGTAAAAGTCTGACTTTTGTTAAATACTACCCCATTCAGACCAGAACCCAGTAAGGATGTTAGTCACAGGAACAGTACCATCCTTACCCAGACCCATCACCTTTTAGGTGGATTTTAGGAACTACAGATTTAGTGTGCCCATACTCTGCATGGGCATAGGAATAAATTTGGGCATTGTCGAGTATTGAACTTGGGACCACTACATGTGATCCTCTCACATTAGCCACTGGACTATTCCACACTTTTTAAAAGACAAACTATGAATGTCAATTACTATTTTGAATCGCCCTATCTAAAAATTTAGACCGTGTATTTGACATTTTTATTTTGATGAGTTTGAAATATTTGTTAAACTCATCCAAGCAAGCCAAGATTCATAATTCAAGGAGTTCCTGTATTAACTTATTATTCTTGTTTATTGTTTTTGTATCTGCATTAGTTTTTGTGTTCATTATTATTTAATATTGTGATGATTATATTTTATGAGGAGAAACTTTTTCATTATTGATGTCTTAAATCAAAGCTGAATGTGTTTGTAATAACAAGGAACATTATTTTATTTATGTTAAACCTTTTGCAGTTGTTTTCATCAATGAACTATTTTAATATTTTACTTTTGTCTTATTTAAGAATTCAAAATGTTCTTGTTAGATCTGGTCTACTATGTTTTATTTATTGTATGGGATCTACTATTCATTTATAATAATTTGCTATGCAATTTTCAAATGATTAAGCTCTATTGTACTACTGGAGTTATTACTTACTGTGCTTCAATATTTTAAAATGGCTTTCTGACCAGGTCAAAAGTCGTGCATGGTTTGAGTTTTGACCTAGCATAACAGAAGATAATTCGCTTCTTTATTAAAAATAAATCTAAAGGTTTTTAATTTCAAATAACTTGCATTCTAATCATGTAGATTGCAAAGAAAATATGTTCTAGTATTTTGAAAAAAGAAAAAAAAATATGTTCTATTATTTTGCATAATTTTTCTAAACATAAAATTTTATGACAATACTTGCATAAATTCTTGGTGTTATCATGACCACACTTCACATATAAGGATACATTTCTTATGTGAGCTGTTTTCATATTGTACTTCTTGAGATGTGTATTGATTTAAAAATGCAAAATTTTATAGAAAGACATTCTGATTTGAAAAAAAAATATCTTGTCAACCAGTATTACTTTCCTTATATACATAATGTATAAGGAAAGTATTGTGACGGGGTCGAAAATTCGAATTCGAGTTTTCGACGGGAGAGCACGTTTCAAGCATCCCTGATCACGAATCAAAAATTTTTGAAGTAGTGTGTGTGTGTGTCAGTGGGTCTGTGGAGACGATAACTGACGAACGAATGGACCGATTCGAACCAAATTTGGTACAAAAATCACAATCCGTAAACACTGGAAGCCTATTGTTTTTATACGCAATCGAATGTTCAGAACCCCCCTAAATTTTCGAATGAAATTTTGAAAAAATCGTCAAAAAATCAAAACCACTAATAAAGTTACGCAAATAGATATTTCTTATATAATTTTTCATTAGAAAACGATTGACATAAATTTTAGAACGCTAACATGAACCGTTCTCGAGATATTGCCCATTTTTCAAAAAAATTATCAAAAAGTCATATAAAATAGAAAAAAAAATCCTATTGAGAAACATGTTCACTTTTCATATGTAATATCATGCGATAAATTGGGTGACATCATTCTCGTGTATCTAGCTCGTTCCATTCATGAAAAAAGATACTTTGAGTAATACTTTTGTATTTGAACGTCAATAATTATTTATCTGCTGTAAGAATAACTTATTTCTTCGTCCATAACGCTTGGCGAGATTTTGGCGACGAAATTGGCGGAATGTCGCTAACTTGGCGACTTTTTGAAATGTTACCAAATTAACGAAAATCTTGCCAAATGGATAAAAATGACGCTAAATCAATGAAAATAACGACTCATTGTCGAAAATTCAATATCTTGGAAAGAATATTAGTATCTACTATAAGAAAAACCTATTTTTTTTACTGTAAAAGTAGTAAATTCATTACATTATATAAGGAAAGTCATGTGTTGCCCACATCAGATTTTTTTCACTTGTGAACAACATGAAATTTATATCATACAGCTCAGTGATACTGACCAACTGACTAGGGAATAACTATCTAAGGAATTAATTTACAATCCAAACTGCTAACTTCTGAAGGTAGAAATGTAAAAGGTAATATACACATGGGACTTGACCTATAAATAATAATAAAAATTTTAAATGTTGGAATTTTGTTTGAAAAATTTATTTACGAATTTTTTGTTCTAACACTTTTTCAGTTATAACTTGAGAATGACTAGACACACAAAAAAAAATTTTTATACTATCATGTACAGAAAAAATATCCTAAATTTCCTTAATTAACACAATTTGTGTACAATCAACCATTTTTTATATTTTTTAATTTATGGTTACTACAAATGATTTTTTTTTTTTTTATCGGGATTTATTTATAGTTTTTTATTCCATTGTGGGAACTATGGTACCCAAGTTACTTTTCAAATACCAGAATCGTCTGTTGGCTGTTCTCCAGATCAAACTATTGAAAAATAAGGCTATCATTAAGGGATTTTCAGCTTAAAATATCAAAAAACATTAAAATAAGCAACATACAGTGATCGGAGATAAAAAAAAACATACAAGTTTCCGTGTTAACAAAATTATAAAATGTGCACCATTTTTATACCTAAATTTGAAACGGTTTTTGATTTTTACAGCTTTTATTAAGCGCGTAGATGTCACATTTAGTGACCACCATGCCTGAAGGGAATCTGGAGATACAGTGTTTGCCCAAGCAGCTCGTTACCAAAAACCTCTCACTTATACATTATTTGAAATATTTTATACATTTATTTTGAATGTTGTACAATTTGAAAGAAGTTACTTAGTAATGGGTTGTTTTGGTAGACACTCTCCCCAGATTCCCTTCACACTTCACCATTAGTGACCACTGGCTATTTTGTCTGCACAAAGCTTAGAGAAGTAGAAATAACTAGTATTGTTATATTGACGGAATCTACTTATTAAAAATATCAAAATTCTACTTTTAAGTTACGCACAACGGCTTACCTTTTGATATGCAAACTCTTATCTAGGATAGAGTGGGAATAAAACCTCAACAAAGATGGTCTTATCAGTCACTCCAGTATTATAATAAAGCTCAATACTTAAGATTTAAACACAGGTGATTGTTGCATTACGAATAGATATTTTTTAGCTTTGTGTTTTCTAAGAAAAAACTAGAGCAAATTGTTTCTTGTTATATTGGATATAGCTTTTTCTACCGCTGTTTTTTTTTCTGGAATAAGATTTTTCATTAAATCTCAAAGTTTAATCTTTAATTGCTGCAGGTGGGAGCCAACTAATTGGGTTTACAGATTTTAAAGTCCTTGTCGAAGAATTCCCTGACTGTGTGATAGTTGGTAAGAGAAAGAAAATTGCTTACGTGAGAAAGATAGCGTAAAACTCTCAATAACTGTGCCCTTGATATTAGGCATCATTATAACTCTGTATCAAAAGGAAAATAACTCTTCTGTTTTAAAAACTGCACTGGATTTATTTCCTATTATGATAGTGTATAATTTCTTAGATTGATTACATATTTTAATCATTAACCTTTGGATTGCTTAAATTGAAAATTCTAACAGAGGACCAAAATTCTTGCAGTTAAAAGTAGTGGTTAAGATAGGGAAATGTGATGTAAATACTCGTACTGTCATGTAGGATTGGTTACATCACATTTAAATTGCATTTGCCAATACACAACTCAGCAGAAGACAAAAACATATTTCTCCTTTTGCTATTTAGACACTAAATTATATGATGGCCCAAGATACTATATATTTGCTCTGTTAACACTAATGTATTTGCCAACTGTAAACATTAATACAGTACTAGTGGATAACCATGAAAAATCATGTTAAAACTTTTACATGTTGTATTGCAAGGAGTTTAAATATACTGAAATTACATCTCAGAAAACATTTAGGAAGGATTAGAATATTGAAGTACCATCCTCAATGGTTTCTCCCTCTCTGAGAGAGATAGAAATCGTTGAGGAGAGATTTGATGCATGAAGTAGAGTTTCTTCGTTAGTTCCCACCTATGAGAGACTAATCCCGTTGGCCTCTGGAGTTCTTTTGCTACTCACTTTGTTCTTATGTTATTTAATTTGCTGCTGGTAAATTGTTTCCTATTTTTGTGCTCTGATTTTGTCTAATTTTTACACTTATATCTCGTGAGAAGTTTTCTTGTTCTTGTTTAAAATGTACTAGCATATATTATAAATAAATAATGTAATAAATAAATATAATTATTTGCAATATTGGAAGTTTTAATTGATAAATTTTCTATGGTTTCCATAGACATTTTCCTAATTTTCCGTTTCTGCTGATTCGACTTTGCCAGATTAAAATATTTGAAGAATTTGAATGGCATACAGTTCTTATCTTTGATATTTCTTCCAACTGTGAAATGTTTAATTTAGTTTTTGTAGAAAACCAGTGTAATTTTTTTTATCTATTTTTATTATTTACAAATATGTTTTAGCTTAACATTTTGTTTGGAAAAAAAAACTTTTTTTAATTAGATGTATTATTTTATTTTTACATTAAAAAAAAGTATTATGCAATATATAATAATTAATACTATGTACGTGCCATTTAAATTATTATATGTATAATCAATGATAGAGTTTACGAAAGTATTTTTTTAAAGAAATATAAATGCCAAGCAAATTTCAGTGAAATTGCATTTTTCACCCATGTGTATAAAATATTTGCTCATATTGAAATTTAAAAGAAAATGGAAATGTTATAAATATTTAAAAAAGCAAATTTTAATTCTGATATATAATTCACAAGTATTGTTTCAGTAAGAATATTTATACAGATAGTGTATTGTATTTTGAAGTGATTTAAATAAACTTAGAATTTTGAATTTAATGTTATTAAATTACATTAAAATATTTCTGGTATTTACAACAGAATAAATCTTTTGCTAAATATTTTAGTATTGTTTTATTTACTGTTGCTTAATTTTTTTATTTACTGTTGCTTAATTTTTTATGATTTTTAAATTTATTTTGTTTGAAAATTTTATACTGTAAATTCTGTTGTGTTTTCTATTTTATCATGTGTGATAGTTTACAAGAGACCAGTTGTTGGTAATTTAACTTGGTAATTTAACTTCTGAGACCACATGTTATATAACTATCTATATATACTAATTTCTAAGTGTCCGTCTGTCTGGCTGTTGGACTTTTTTAAGCACTTTCCGCATAGATAGAGACTTGCAATCTGGTACAGGGGGATTGTTCAAGAAAACCCCCTGGAAAAAATCGAATTTTTCGAAAATGTTCTGTAGAGGGGTGGTTCCCCACCAAAAAGTGAAATGATAGAAAAGTATGATAAGTGCTCCTCAGAAAAACATTTGAATGGTGAATTGAGAAATAACCATGCCTCGGAATCAGATAGAGTCTTCGAATTTGGTGTTTTGGTAGATAATTCGAAAGGAAGAAAGTGTGCAATTTCATTTTTCCAATATTTCCTGCTTTAGTGGGTGCCGCACATTAAAATGTTCAATTTGCTGAATAATTGAGAAACGCCCCTTTTAAAATATAATAGAGGATTGATATTTTGCATATAGGCCAATCATCTGATAGAAAACCCGAGAAGAATAGTTTTTCAAAAATGTTCATTTAAGGGGGTGGTACTCTACACAAACATATTCGAAACGTGAAATGATAGGAAAAGCATGCTTTGTTATGAGATAGATACCTCAAATTTTATGTATGGGTAGATAGTTCAAGAGGAAGAATGTGCACACTTTCAGTTTTCCAACATTTGCTATTGTACGTAGTGCCACACACTAAAATGTTCGATTTGACAAACAAGTGAGAAACTCCTCCTTTACAATATTGATTGAGGCTTGAAATTTGATATATAGGCTAATCATTTAAATATAATGAAAAAAACCCCAAGATGAATACAGTTTTTCAAAAATGTTCAGTTAAGGGGGTGCTACACGTAAAACGTTTGAAAGGTGTAATGATAGAAAAAGCATTTTTCGTGATAGAATAGAGACTTCATATTTTATGTACGGGTAGATAATTTGAAGGGTAGAAAGTGCATAATTTCAGATTTCCAATATTTGCTACTTTAAGGGGTTGTTGTTGAGACCCAGACCGTCCGACCTACCAGAAAGGTGTTGAAGACCCAGACCGTCCGACTCGTGTACCAGAAAGGTGTAAGGTAACTGTTTGGACAGCCGGGAAGTGCCACCCAATTTAGACCGGAACCCAGTGGGGAGGCATCCACAGGGACCGTACCCTCCTTCCCCTACCACCAACCTCTCGGAAGGACTTACGGACCCACATGTTTAACGTGATCGTACTCCGCGTGAACACGGCGGCAGTTTTGGCAGTGACTGGAATCGAACCCGGACCTACCGCGTGCAACTCCAGCGCGCTAACCAATGGGCTACCGCGCCCGCTACTTTAAGGGGTGTCCCACGCCAAAATATTCGGTTTTCCGAATATATGTGACACGTTTCCTTTTAAATGAAGTGGATTGCTCACTGAAAAACGTTCGAAAGGTGAAATGATAAATCGTCAATTAGTCGTAAAGCAATTAGTCGTAATTTCGTCAATTAGTAGTAAAGCAAGTTCCAGGGATCTGGTTGTCAATAGTCAGTAAGCTGGGGAATAAGGGCCGGCGAATTGAAACAGCTCGTAAAGCGAGTTCTAGAGGTTGGTGAATATAAGCGAACAAGAGGCAAAGCCGCCTACGGGCGTATTATGTCTGTGTAACAGGCGTTACGAAATAGTTTACGAAGCGAGCTCCGGCGATTAGGGAGCCTCAATGAACAGGGGCGGTCATTCAGCTCCAGGGGTTAGTCAGCGTTAGCGATGAGGAACGAGGGCGGTCATATACTCAACAATTGAGTGACATATATTTAGTAGTAGCAGCTTGCATTTCAGTGCAAAAGAGAGCCTAATGCTATTTATGTACATTATGCAGCCCATAATCTTCAACTAATTTTACAGGATGCTACAAAAAATTTTAAGATAATCAGAGATGCTTTGGATATAATCCAGGAAATAACCATCCTACTGCGTTGCTCTACAAAACGTATGGCAATATTTAAACATAGTCATTTTTTATCTGATTCTCATGAGTCTACGTCTACCACTTTAGTGCCCTTCTGTCACACCAGATGGACTGTCCGAGAAGATTCTATTCAAAGCATCCTTTCTAATTATGAAGTTCTTATAGAATTAGAGGAACTTTCCAAAGAGAATTCTGATGTAGGCCAGCAAATCACAGGACTAATTCGTACTGTTTTCTGTCTATTTTGGGTTACATGGTAAAACTGCTTTCGGTAGCAGAAGAGATCGGCAAATAGTTACCATTAATTCTCGATTAATTCTCAGGAAAAAAAACAAACTTCTATCTATACTGAGAATTTGACTAATCCACCAATATTGCCACGGATTCGTAAAATGTCCAAAAATATACAATGCAGGATTGTTATCTTCTCTTTTTCAAACACCCCAGGATTTCTTCAGAAAAGAATATTTCGAATCGCTAGATGTCTTCTTTACCGGTTTTTAAACAAGCGCATTAAACTTACGGAGAGCTTGGAGGAGTTTACTATTTCCTGCAGCAAATACCAATGAAATGGGCTTAGAACCAGAAGAGTTTAAGGATATCCTTAAAACTTACATAAAGAAAGATCGACTAAAATTGCAAATTAGTATGTTATCGGATTTCATAAAGTTTTTGGGCGATAAGTATAAGCATGATTTGAACTTTAAAAAAATCTGATGTGGGCAACACATGACTATAATGCGATGAATGTACTACTTTTACAGTAAAAAAAAAAGAGGTTATTCATATAGTAGATACTTATATTCTTTTCAAGATATTGGATTTTCGTCAATGAGTCGTCATTTTCATTGATTTAGCATCATTTTTATCCATTTGGCGAGATTTTCGTTATTTTGGCAACATTTAAAAAAGTCACCAAGTTGGCGACCTTTCGACAAAATCTTGCCAAGCGTTATGGACGGAGAAATAAGTTATGCTTATAGCAGATAAATGACCATTGGCGTTCGAATACAAAACTATTACTCAAAGTATCTTTTCTTATGAATGGACGAGCAAGATCCGCGAAAATGATGTCATCAAATTTATCCCATATTGCATATGAGAAGTGAACATATTTCTCGACAGTTAATATTTTATTTTAGTTTATGGGATTTTTTGATAAATTTATTTGAAAGATATGCAATATCTCGAGAACAATTCGTGCTAGCGTTCTAAAGTTTATATCAACCGTTTTCTAAGGGAAAATTACATAAGTAATGTCTATTTGCGTAACTTTATTACAGATTTTGACTTTTTGATGATTTTTTAAAATTTCACTCGAAAATTTGGGGGGGGGGGGGTTCTGATCATTCGCTTGTGTTTAAAAACTATAGGCTTCCAGTATTTACGAATTGTAATTTTTGTACCAAACTTCATTCGAATTGCTCTATTCATTCGTGAGATATCGTCTCCACAGACTTCACTGACACACACACACAGACATCACCTCAAAAATGTTTGATTCGTGATCAGGGATGTTTGAAACGTGCTCTCCCGTCGAAAACTCGAATTCGAATTTTCGACTCCGTCACAATACTTGCCTTACACATTATACTATGTATATAAGGAAAGTAAAAAATTAACACCATTTCTACAATATACGAAATTTTGAAAAGGGGCCATTAATTATCGTCAAATACGTTTAGCAAGATATAGAGACTCTTGCAAATATATCTGACTATACTTATGACGCGATAGTACGGACTGTGAAGTGCACACATTTTGGGACCTCTAGAATACGAAAAAACTATTTTTAGCGTGACGACTGAGTATGTGTTTGTCTGTCTGTGCAGTGTATGTATCCACTCTAAAACTAATGGACCAAATTTCATAAAATTTGGTAAGTCACTTGTGTGTGACCCTGGTCTTGATTACTTTTTGGTACGATTCGGGATAAAAAAAAAAAAAAAACCTGCCCCCCTTTTTTTTTTTTTTTTTTTGAGAAATGGCCCAGAAAAATTGTCTGTATTCACTCTATCTTCAAAACTAGTAGACCAAATTTCACAAAATTTGTTAAATAAGTCAATTGTGGGTTACTCTAATGCTGATTAGATTTTGGTACGATTCGAAATATAAGAACCTGCCTTTTCTTTTGCGAAATGGCCCGAAAAAAATGTATGTATCAACTCAGCGGAGAAACTAATAAACCAAATTTCACAAAATTTGGAAGATAAGTTGTTTGTGGGTATCCTTGGTGTTGGTTAGATTTTGGTACGATTCAAACAAAAGGAACCTTACTTTTTTAGCGAAATGGCCCACAAAAATCGCGAAGAAATAAAATAATACACATGTATAAATTAAATACAAGTTGTATACGTAATTTTTGATAATGAAACGAATAAGACCAACAGCATTACTTTATGATGGAGCATTCTCGATATATTTAAGTTTTTTTTTAATTTATGGGAACCAAAGACGTTTTTTCACTGCAGTGAAAAATCTATTTAAAGAAATTTCTTAAAATTTAGTAGTCGCATCTCTTGATGATTATTCGGATTCTCATTAGATTTTGGCATAATTCGGAAAAATATAACGGACCTTTTTTTGCGAAAACGGCCCGCAAGTTCATGAAAATGTGAAATATAATAATTAATTGCTTGGTCTTCGTGTAACTTTTGACAACACAGTCAGCGAAAAGGACTGACTCCATGACTCTAGGTTCAACTCCATGACTCTAGATCTGTCTCGATATATTTTAGTTTTTTCGAATTTTGAAGAGCTGAAGTACTTAAAGTTGCTAAATGAAACAAACATGCATTAAAACTGCTAATTGGGTATGATATTAGAAACGTATCCGTGTTACTTCCTTTACTTAAACTCAATTTAATGCATCATGAAATAAAAAAATAAGGAAATGAATTTGAATTTGTAGGAAAAGTCGTGTGCTTCTTGCTCGAATCAGATTTTACTTTCCCTGCAATATATGGTAATGTATAGGGAAAGTATTGGAATCATGTCGAAAATCGCAACTCGAGTTTTCGACGGTTCTACGCGTATCGAGACCTCTAGAATACGAAAAAACTATTTTTAGCGTGACGTCTGTGTGTGTGTCTGTCTGTCTGTGTGTCTGTGCAGATTTTGTATCCACTCTAACTAAAAAACTAATTGGCCGAATTTCATAAAAATTGGTAGGTAAGTCACTTGTGCACGTATCTGGTGCTGATTAGTTTTGGGTATGACTCGGGTTAAAAGAACCCGATTATTTTTGCGAAATGGCCCGCAAAAGCTTGTATCCACTCTAACTGAAAAACTAATGGACCGAATTTCACAAAATTTGGTAGATAAGTCGCTTGTAGGCCACCCTGGTGTTGATTAGATTTTGGTATAATTCGGAAAAAAATAACCTGCCTTTTTTTGCAAAATGGCCCGCAAAAATCTAAACTAAAAAACTAGGTATACTCAAATATATCCATTAAATGCTCATTTAATACGTAATTTTTAACGACGAAAATAATAAGACCAACCCCATTACACTAGGACTAGCCGTTCTCGAGATATTTTAGTTTTCCGCATTTTCTATACGCCACCTTTGAAAATAAGTCCGGTTACCGAATGAGAACGAAAATTGAATTAAAAGTGAAATAAATTTAATTAAAATAAAGAGAACGTGAATATAAGTCTGCTGGGAAAGTCATGTGCTGCCCACATCAGATTTTTTATTGTTGTTAGCAGAAAAAGTATTCAACTCGCACGTTGCATAATATTCTTTATTTTATTAACACTTTACAACAAAGTTGAAAAGTGTTTATGACTTTGTTCATTCTGTCTGTCTGTCTGTCTGTCTGTCTGTCTGTCCGTTAGCACGATAACTGCCGTAAAAATGACTTTATCAAAATGAAATTTTTGTATGTTGTTCAGACGGTCTGTAGGACCTATGGGAATATAAATAAATAATATCACCCAATTAGTTTTTTATTGAACCCGGGTTGAAAAAATGAAATACATTGAACCCTATGGGACCTAATTTTTCAAACATTTTTTAAGTAAATTTAAAATTCACGAATTGCTTCGAAATTTTTAGAAAATATTCACATTATCCCATAGAATATATAAAAAAAAATTCAGTAAAATATGTTAAGTAGTTTTTTAATTAAAAATTATTTAATATAGGGAAAAAAACAAATTCAATTAAATTCTGACTTTGGGATATCTTCCAGAAAGAAAAGAGAGATATATTATATAATAAATATCTCTCCATTTGTTTAAACGTTTTGCATATGGGAGTGGCTTCACATTTTAAAATAAATTTGGTAGATAACCATTTTTCATTTTTTTAAATTTTATATAACTCTTCATGATAAATTTATTTGATGGCATTTTTAATTCCTTTCCTACGTCCTAGAGAGTTGGTACACAGCTTAAATTTGTTGAACATTTTATTCGACAAAAATTTGATGGATCTTTAAATATAGATCATACATTTTTTTCGAAATGGCCTGAAAATAATCCCCGTTCACTTCTATAAATCATTGTTGTAATATTGTTAAAAATTCTGATGTGGACAGCACATGTCTTTCCCTGCAGACTCATATTCGTTCTTTTTATTTATTTTTTCTATGACGTCATTTGAATTAATTTCAGTTGTTTTCGATGAAGTTTTTAAATATAATAAATTATCGTAGTATTATGATAGTTTTAAAAATATTACCGTGGAATGTATCGCTTTTCAGATATATTTAAACCAGGCAATTTTTATTTCAATGCCGTCATTTGAATGAAGTTCATGTTTTTCAATGAAGGTTTAATTTTTCAAATATAATAAATTAATGTAGTATTATGATAAGTTTTAAAATATTACCGAGGAATGTATTGCATTTTCGACTGTTTTAAATAAAATTCCATTGAAGTTGGAAAGTGTTTCATAATCAATGCTTTAAGCATGATTGATCTTTCTTGTTTCTCAACACGGAAAAAGAAAAGAACCGGGAGCTCTGAATTTATTGGCAAATATTTTCTTTTTTTTTAATCTTTTATACGTGTTAATAAAATGCTGTGAGTAATGAAAGTGGGGATCTGCAAAATTTGCATTAGTATGCGTAACAAAAAGAAATCTTTCTTGCCCCCCCCCCCAAGATTCGTTCATTCCGCCGCTTTTATGGGCATCCACATTCTGCAGCTTACCTCCCGGGTAACGAGCAGGGCTGTCAAGAAATTTTGAAAAATACAGACTACCCGCCGCGTACTCTCAACGCCTCAAGAAAGTTTTTGTATTTACTGGTTTTGGGGCAACTTTCAACAAAGTTCGGCCTTTTTTTTTTCAAGTCATTTACAAACTTGAATGGAAACAAATGAGGAAAACCCCTGAACCCCCAAGCCTCAAAATAATAGCCTGCGTACGACCAGGAGAGGAATGAAAAACTGATGAAAGTGGCAACTGCCACCTTGGACTTGGATAGACGATAGACGACCAGTCTCAGATTTATGTATGTAGGTAATATTAAAGTGAGAAAACAAAAGTAAGTGCAGGAAAAAATAGAAAGCGTTCCAAGTAGTTACAAAATGATCTATATCTGTTTATATATATATATATATATATATATATATATATATATATATATATTAATATATGTTCTGTTAAGCATTAAGCTATTAATATTGTGAAAAAAGTGATTTATGGGATTAAAAGTGGCAATTATATGGTCTAAATGATTCAAAAATTTTCAAGAGGGGCAGCGCCCCCTTTCACACCCCCATGAGGGGCTCCGCCCCTTGGAACCCCGCAATTTCAATACTCTTTAAATAAGACCGCACTGCATACTCTCGATAATTTTCTTCAGGACAACCCTGGCAACGAGTGACGGAAATACTGTACCTTTGCAAAGCTAGGGCCCACCTCTGTGGCTTTGAAGACTGTCGAACACCCAAGCCACTCGACTGACCCTAGGGTTTACAGCCGCCATCTCCTCCTAGTGATATAAATAAGAGAGTTATTATCAGTAGTAAATTCAATTTCTGTACCAAAATTTCGAATTTTTTCAAATTCCAAATCACCCCATATGCCTCTCTCTCGATGGTAAGCCATACCTGTTGGGCCTTGGATAGCTTTTGGCTAGCATATAGCTGATTGGATAGCTGGTTCCTTCGTTTCTCTGCGAAAGAGAACCGCAAACACTAATAAGTGATGCGTCGGATTGGATCACGTAAGGATGTCCTAGTATAGGTGTCGAAAGCCCAGACCGTCCGGCTCATCCTTAGACATAGAGCAGCAAAGTGGGCGATCAGCCTAGTATAGGTGTGTACAAATTAGGGGCTGTCTTTAACTTCATAAACGATCTATCGTGGATGTCACTCCATGGAAGCTGTTCTGGTTCTGGAACCTTTTTCTTTGCCAGTTCCATAAGGAGATATGAGAGTTTTGCATATCGAGATATGTATACTCGATAGAAGTTGCAAAGTTCTAACAAACTCTTCAACGCTTTCTTTGTATTAGGCCTTGTAAATTGTTGAATTGTCCTCACCTATTCCGGATCTGTCTGGTATTTTTCTGAACCAATGGTATGTCCGAGGTATTTGATTTGTTGTTTGGCAAAAGAACATTTGGCAAGATTGATTGTAAATCCTAAGTCTCGTAGTTTAGAAAGAATTGTTTATACATGGGATTGATGCGTTTGCCAGTCACTCAAGAATATAGCTATATCGTCAATGTATGCGCGTGCAATAAAAGTCTTTATATCCAGATAAAGCATTATTCATCACACGTTGAAAAGTATCTGCTGCATTCTTCAGTCCAAACGATATAACTTTGAAGCTCGATGGGTGTTGAATGAAGTGAAGTCCTTGCTCGCATCTTTCATGGGGATACCCCAGTAAACTTTTAGTAAATATAGAGTCGTAATAACATTTGCTATACAATACATCAAATCCGTGGTATTTTCTATTGGGAAATCGTCAGTCTTTGTGGTTGTATTGAGAGGACGATAGTCTATGCATAGTCGAACGCTGCAGTCTTTTTTGTACGCACATACGATGGGAATGCGCGATTTCCGAATTATGTTCTTCAATAAATCCCAATTCCAGCAATTCGTCGATTTGATCATCAACTTGTGATTTTAACATTTCAGGTATTCTATAAATGTATGGTTTGTTCCTTTCAATGTCTGGCAATAACCTCATTTTGTGTTCTCCCACTTTTGCGATTTGTACCTTTGTGGAAAATAGCGATGGATATTTTTGTAGCAATGACTTAAGCAAGTCTATGTCCCTAATATTTCTGTTATCGTAAATGAGTGTATACTGGGAGTGGCGTCAATATCTCCAAATTCTTCATTGTCAAAGATTACTCCCACAGTTAGCACTCTTGGAAAGTATCGTCGAATCTTATTGGCGTGCAGTTGCATTTTTATATCTAACGGTTCGACTTTTTAAGGATGTGGTTTACATTTCTGTACAATTTCCCCTGGTAAGGTCCATCTGGCATATAACTGATTTGTAGAATCTGGAATTAGTAAATATACCTGGTCTCCTATTTCAAATTTTTTGTTAACGCTCGGCGATTAAAATAGTTAGTATAGGTCTTCCATTTACTTTCAACGGTCAAAGCTGCTAAATCGGGTGCTTTTTCAAGATTTATTTTTAATTCTTGGAGATAATCTGATGCTGACTTACTCAAGTTTAGGGATATTGGTATATCTCCTGACCAACTTGATTTCAGTATGGTTAAGGGACCTCTGACTTCTCGACCGTACATAAGGCAAAAGGGTGATACACCAGTCGTGTAATGTGGTACTTCGTTAGGGCCTGAACGCTTTTCAGTAGTTTTCCGAGAGAACTTTCGCTTTCCCTGCTACGATTATCTCTTACCAAGTCGCTAGCGAGATTTCTGTTTGACTCTGTTGTCAGAAGACGCAACTGTTCTAGTTCAAAAGTTCTGTCCCTTTCCTCTGCTTCCATTTTTTCTTTTTGTTATCCGTCTTCTATTACAGAAGTAATTATCTCTTTAACAAAATCTGGGTCATCCTTATAATCTTTACTCTGAAGAATTAAATTTGTAAATTTTGCGTCTGGAAGTACCGCTTGACGTAGCTCGGTAGTGATTAGTCTCAAATCTTCTTTTCTTGCGTTTTTAAACATTATGCATAGTAAAATAGAAAGCTTCCTACCTTGATTCAGATGCGATGCGTTGACTGTCACCGGAGTTCCGTTTTGCACCTTTTATGTAGCAAATTCTCAAATGTACATTTCCGATCCTGGCAGATGCGCCAGTGTGGTGTAGTCATGTCGTCGTGGATAAGGCACACACAACTCAGATATAATTACAAATATTGCCTTTATATATATTTTATTCCTCGGTGACATTTAACATATCTACTACAAGAAACAACTACTCGCTACTATTTACATATTTACATGGACAATTATTAAGCAAACGTAACAACAACGGGAAGTCTGAATACGCCCTAGCAGTTTCGTTATTGCCTACCAGGTTTCTCCTGCTCTTCTCACTTCAATCACTGAAAGGGCGCTGCTAACCTTGTGTGATTGCGCAATCTCCAGGCACTACAGATACCATAGTTTGCAAATTTTTAATTCCGTCATATGATTATACCTTTTATTATATAAGAAATGCTCTTCTAAATATCGCCTACTTGGCGATATTTAGCCCCACATTGACGAAAATATCGTCAAAATTGCAAAATTGACGTCACGTTAATGAAAAAGACGCCTAATTGATGAATTCATTATTAAAATATTTAAATATAAACCACATTGTTTATTGAGGATGCTATCAATATTGATAATTGTTAATTTAGAGTTGAGTAAAATAAAACTTAATCCTGTACGAAATAGTTTTAGATGTTGTTATCCGGTTTTACAATTTACAGCGCCAAATGTACAATTTAAAGTTACAAACACTATGCCGTGGATTTTTTCATCATTTTTTCATCGTTAAAGAAGTAAATTCATTGCATTATATAAGGAAAGTCATGTGCTGTCCGCATCAGATTTTTTTTAATCCGCCTGAGAAACTGTACTTAACAAGGACTTGAACTCAATTTTGATGTTTCCGACAACTGGACAATTTCTTGTGTATACTATAGCTACCACAAATATTAATGGATTTTCACGAAACTTTACATCCGGCTTTATTAACGAAAACTCTAGAACGAGATAGAATATTTTAAATTCGAGCGAAAACTTTGAAATTTTATACTCTCTTGACATAGCAGCATATAGGACTAAATTTGACATAATATAAGAGGACATAAGAGGCATATAAGAGGATTAATGGCTCAGGGATCACGAAACTTGACAGTTTTAATCATGGTAGTGAAAAATAGATGCGATACAATTTTTATGTTCGTGACGTCCTTAGCCCCTTCGGGGAGGGTCATATTACACTACACCCCTCGAGAGGGTACATTGCCAGACTTGATATCAGTAGTAAAAGGATTTTTCTCAGGCTCTTAAAAATGAAGGGTAACGTGCTATCTATAATTGCAATCATGTGGACCAGCGATACAGATTTTTCAAAAAAATTCTTGCAAAATTTGCAAGGAAAAAAAAAAAGTCATAAGCTACATAAAAATGGATTCTGGTATGAGAAAGTCGAGTTAAGCCACACTCCAGTTTAATTTTTTATTGTCTGCCGACCCCATAATTTCAGAGGACAGTTTTCCAGCCTATGCTTTAACATGAGGATTCTGATTTTCCAGACTATGCTTTAACCTGAGGTTTGTGAATTTTTAATTTTATAAATAAAGATATGATTTAGATTATTTAAACGTACAGTTCCTTCATTCTCATTTTATATATATATATATATATATATAAATTTAAATTCAAAAACTTGCAATAATTACAGCAACATATTGACAGATCATACTCTAGCATTTCTAAATAATTCATAAACTCCATGTCTTCTTCTAACAGTTAAACTATTAGTATAATTCACTTTAACCTGCTTTGAGAAAACTACTTAGTCAGTAACAAAAATTCACTGTTACCTGTTCTGAGATGATTGGTAATACACATGCTTTTCCAGAAGTACCACAGTACTAGGGGTAGATATATTTTCATTTTATTTTCATTATATTCTTTTGATATTACTTTATAATACTTTGCATCCTCATTTCAATAATTAGCCACAAGCTGGTGTAACAGAATATTTTATATTCATGTTTGATTTTTTTGTGTATTTGATCCACTTTGTCTTTTCTTCTACGTCGGGCCATTTACATTATTTCTGTAATACATTTTACAGTTGTGTAAACAGAAACGTAGAATCAGCATTAATGAAACATGTATGGCCCTTGATAACGTACATGGTTTCAGAAATGCTTTTCATATTCATTTTATTCCTTTTATATTCACTAGATTCTATTTATTCAATTTCCAAACTTCTTGCATAGCTCATCGTGCTACACTAGGCTTCTGATTTGCCAAAACCTTCATTTTACAAGCAATTTTCTTTGGTATTTCTCGAGTATATATATTACAAGTAATCATAAAAATCTTCAATTATATATATATATATATATATATATATATATAAATATAAATTAGTAAATCCAATGTTAGAATGTATGTAGTAACTCATAATACAGTATTCCAAAATTTTCTACAAAATACAAAGAAATAAAAGAAATTAAGATCTAAAGAGGAAATAATAAAGCGTAATGCAGGTCATAAAGACAAAGACAATCAACAAATTCCAAAATGAGGAATGAATATAAGAAAACAAAAATATCAAGCAAAAAAGCTTGCACATGGAAGAGCTTTAGGCTTAAGATAAGTTCATTTCGAAAAAATTCTCTTCGGGTCCATATATCCCTTCGAAATGAACACAAAAATGCTTGTTTCTGAAACACAAGATAGATTTTATCTATAAACTTGTGTTATATGGACGACAAGCATATAGATTGGAACAATAAAGGAAAAATAAATACCTTAAAATACACTTCATTAGTGCAACCATGACAAGCAAAATATGGGTAGACCAATGTTGCCATATGCAGAAATGCATTGGATTTACTAATTTATATTTATATTGAAAACATTTTATTTATTAGCTGCATTTGCGCAATAAATTAAATGTATATTGCATTGTCATTCACATTCTTATACTACGCTGTTTAGTTTATCTAACTTTTCATTTATGAACTATCCTTATTCCTAATTCCTTTTGTATGCTTCGTATTAAAGAAACATTCTATATATATATATATATATATATATATATATATATATATATATATATATATATATATATATATATTCATATGTAGTGCCATGCGATAAATTGGGTGACATTACTTTCGTGGATCTAGCTCGTTCCATTCAAGAGAAAAGATACTTTGAGTAATACGATTGCATTTGACCTCCAATAGTTATTTATCTGCTATAAGAATAACTTATTTCTCCGTCTAAAACGCTTGGCGAGATTTTGGAGTCGAATTTGGTGGAATGTCGCCAGCTTGGTGACTTTTTAAATGTTGCCAAATTAACGAAAATCTCGCCGAATGGATAAAAATGACACTAAATCAATGAAAATGACGACTAATTGACAAAAATTCAATATCTTGAAAAAATATAAATATCTACTATAAGAGAAACCTATTTTTATTATAAAAGTAGTACATTCATTGCATTATATAAGGAAAATCATGTGTTGCCCACACCAGATTTTTTTTTTTCAAGAAGGGCTTCAAAGTCGGCATAGATGATATAAGGTACAGGATGTTGATACTGGATGTTGTCGAATTTTAGAATAGATTTATCTTCAGAAGGCATTTTAATTCTCTGGAGATGGAGAGGGATCTTTCCAATATTGATTGTCATTTCATATCCATCCCTTTACAAACCGATGTAGACATCGTATTAATATTTGGTACATGGGCGAATCATCTGATAGAAAACATAAGAAGAATAGAGTTTTTCAAACATGTATATTTAAGGGGGTGGGTAATCTACACAAAAACATTTGAAAGGTGAAATAATACAAAAAGCATGCTTCACGTTGAGATAAAGACTTCGAATTTGGTGTACGGGTAAAAAGTTGGAAAGGAAGAAAGTGTGCAATTTCAGTTTTCAAACATTTGCTATTGCAGGAGGTGCCGCTCACTAAAATATTCGATTTTTCCAACAAATGAAAACCGCCTCTTTTGCAATGTGATAGAGGCTTGAAATTTAGTATATTGGCTAATCATTTGATAAAAAAATCCTAAGATTATTACGGTTTTTCAAAAATGTTCATTTAAGTGGGTACTAAACAGAAAAACGTGCGAAAGGTGAAGTGATAGAAAAATATACTTCGCGATAGGATAGAGACATCTAATTTGTTGTACGAGCAGACAGTTTGAAAGGCAGAAAGTGTGCCATTTCAAATTTCCGATATTTGCTACTTTACGGGATGCCACACACCAACATGTTCGATTTTCCAAATAAATAAGACACGATTCTTTTTAAATGTAATAGATGCTTGATATTTGGTATATGGGCGAATCATCTGATAAAAAAACAAAGACGAACAGAGTTTTTCGCACATGTTCATTTATGGGTGCGTTCCACAGAAAAACATTCGAAAGGGGAAATGATGAAATAGTATGCTTCGGGATGAGATATAGACTTTAATTTGGTGTACGGGTAGATAGTTCGACAGAAAGAAGTGCGCAATTTAAGATTTCCAATATTTTCTTCTTTAGGGTGTTCTGCACACTGAAATATTCGATTTGTCGATTATATAATATTATATTAGTCGATTATAAATGTATAATATTCGATTTGTCGAGTAAATGTGAAATGCGAATTATTAAAAAATGTACTATATACAGGGGTTGCTTATATCGAAACCGTTGATTTTCAATGGGTATTCAGCTAGTATATACTAATTGCCAAGCGTCCATCTGTCTGTCTGTCACGCTTTTTGTAGGCACTTCCCGAATAGATAGAGACTTGCAATTTGGTACAGAGGTCGATCATTCGATAAAACCCTCTGGAAAAATCGTATTTTTCGAAAATATTCTGAAGAGAGGATGCTCCACACCAAAACGTTCGAAAAGTGAAATCATAGAAAAGCATGCTTTGCGATAAGATAGAGACTTCAAATTTGGTGTATGGGTACATGGTTCGAAAGGAAGGAAGTGTGCAATTTCATATTTCCAATATTTTCTACTTAAGGGGGTGCCACACACCAAAATGTTCGATTTGCCGACTAAATGAGAAACGGCTTCTTTAAAATTTGATGGAGACTTGAAATTTTTTATATGGGCTAATCATTTGGCGAAAACACCCAAGACGAATATAGTTTTTCAAAAATGTTCGTTTAAAGGGGTGCTCCAGAGAAAAATGTTCGAAAGGTGAATGGATAAAAATACATGCTTCGGGATGAGATAGAGATATCACATTTGGTGTAGGGTAGATAGTTTGGAAGGAAGAAAGTGCATATTTTCAGTTTTCCAATATTTTCCACTTTAGGGGATGCCGCACACCAAAATGTTCGATTTTCGGAATAAAGGAGAAACTACACTTTTAAGACGTGATAGAGGCTAAATATTTGGTACATGGGCGAATCATCTGATAGAAAACACAAGAAAAATGGAGTTTTTCAAAAATGTATATTTAAGGGTGTGGTCCTCCATATAAAAATATTCGAATTGTGAAATGATAGGAAAAGCATGTTTCGCAATGAGATAGATATTTCAAATTTGGTATATGGATAAATAGTTAAAAGGGAAGAAAATGTGCAATTTCAGTTTTCCAACATTTGCTATGGTAGGGGGGTGTCGCACACTAAAATATACGATATGACGAACAAATGAAAAACGCCTCCTTTACAATGTGATAGAGGCTTGAAATTTAGCATATGGGCTAATCATTTGATAAAAAAACCCTAAGATCATTACGGTTTTTCAAAAATGTTCATTTAAGGGAGTGCTACACAGAAAAAGGTTCAAAAGGTGAAGTGATAGAAAAACATGCTTCGTGATAGGATAGAGACATCTAATTTGTTGTACGGGTAGATAGTTTGAAAGGAAGAAAGTGTGCAATTTCAGATTTTCAATATTTGCTACTTTAGGGGGTACCGCACACCAATATGTTCTATTTTTCGAATAAATAAGACACGCTTCTTTTTGTTGTTGTTGTTACTGATGAACTTCTGTTTCGGTGGAGCCGATTCAGAACCAGTGACGCAGGAAGCAGGAAAGAGCGAAGAAAGACACAAGACGAGAGAACAAAGTTTATTGCAAGAACGCATCACTGACGAAGGTCGGAGAGGGTGCAGCTTCACATTTAGACGAGGACCCAGAAGGCGGAAGACTGACTTTATCCTCGAGAAACATTCATGCCTTATTCGGGATTCGAACCCGAGCCCACAAGACAGCAGCCGAAGACGCTATCCACTTCACCGCTTGGGCGGCACGCTTCTTTTTAAATGTGATAGAGGTTTGATATTTGGTATATGGGCCAATCATCTGATAAAAAAGAAGAGGAACAGAGTTTTCCAACAATGTTTATTTATGGGTGAGCTCCACAGAAAAACGTTCGAAAGGGGAAATGAGAAAATAGTATGCTTCGGGAGGAGATAAAGACTGTAATTTGGTGTGCGGGTAGATAGTTTGAAAGGAAGAAGTGGGCAATTTAAATTTTCCAATGAATGTTTTTCACTTTGGGGGGGGGGGGGGGGAGGGGTTTGCAAGCTAAAATATTCGATTTGTCAAATAAATATGAAATGCGAATTATAATTCGCGTTTCACATTTCGTTAATAATTATTATAAAATTTACAATATTCAGGGGTTGCTTGTTGTGAGACCGTTGATTTTCAACGGGCATTCGTCTAGTAATTATTCTAATCTCCCTAAAGAGTTTAAGATTCCAAAATATTAAAAGTGAAATATTTTAAGGCATCTGTCCATATGTACCAGTAATATTTTTAAAATATGACTAATATAAAATTTGATTTCGTTTAATCGATCATAAATTCATAAGCAGATTATCAAATTAAAAATCCAGAAAGCTGCGCCAAATAGGACGACAGCAAATTGATATTAAGCAAAACACATTGCCGTTAAACAGTGGTTAGTTATGACGAAACGTGTTACTTTTGGTGTACGGCAGGATAATTCACGACTTAAAACTGTGCTGTGTTAATGTAGTGCAGTTGACCTCAACTTTGCTGCATCGTAAAGATCTTTAAATCTTTACATCTCTATCTCTATCGCTTCTCTAATTATAATAAAACAGAGTGTGTGTTTTAGACGGGGGAACTCTTTCGGGACAACCCACTACTCAAAGGGATAGACAAACCATGAATGTTTGAAACATGAATTTAAAGGGGAAATCTATCACCATGGTTTATTTTCACAAGTTTTTAATCTACAATGAAAATTATTAAGAAATCAAAATGGTTATTTAAATTAAATGCGTTTGTTAAGGCTTATTATTATTTTTTCGATTTGAATAAAAAGTAAATGGATATAAAAATATATCTTATAAATGAACGGTTTGATTTTTCTTTTAATTGTATTAATTGTGGACTGTATACATCACTTTCATTTATTTTGGCAAAGAGTTTTCAAGCGTATATATTGTATTTAACTAATAAAATTATATATTGTGTTTAGCCAATAAATTTATTTAGCCGATTGCTTAAACGGAAAAAAAGTAGAACGGGTATATCTCCTAATACAATTTTAGTGTTTTCATTTAGTATATACAAACGGGGTCAGGATGTTTTATTCTCAAGTTAGCGATATCTCACCAAATTCAGAGCTATGAATTTGGTGGGATATCGCTAACTTGGCATAAATGTTGCCAAATTGACGGAAATGTTGCCAATTTTTTCATAAACGACGCAAATCAATGAAACTTATTTTGTTTTGTTAGAAGAGAGTACTGATATGATGTTTCGTTTGCATTTGTCTGTCAGTTCAACCGTCCTACTTAGTAACATATTTAGCGAATTTTTAATGTGTCACTAAATTGATATAAATGCTTGTAAATACATAAAAATATCTTGAAATTGATAAAATTGCGCTAAATACATGAAATAAATTGCGTTTTCTTTGGGGATAGTAGTGTGATGATGGTTCGTTAATTTGTAGCCAAGTGGGACTGTCGGTTCTACAGTCCCACATGGTGAAAAATTTCGCGATTTTTTTAAAATGTCGCTAAATTGACGGAAATGTAGCCAAACCTTCCATAGAGATAGCATTATTCAGATTATATTTTTTCCACTAATTCATTTGAAGCAAATGATATGTCGCTTAGCCACGGATTTAAATCCAATGTGCTTATGCGGCAGACGATTTTTATTAAATCTTTTCCGATTTGAATAAAGAAGATATGTATATAAAATAAATTTCATTGGCATTGCGTTTTTGGGCTGGATAATACCAATTACGGTCTTCAGGTTTAAACATTATTATTATTGATATTTTCGGGGATTATTGATTCAGAGATTATTGATATTTTCAAGTTATTATGTCATTGTTTTATTGTGGCAAAAATTGTTGAAACTCATACATTGTACGTTGTACGAGTAATCTCCTACAAATGCACGGGTATATCTTCTAATCTACGAGAATATAAGTAGAACAGGTATACTGGCATATATTTTGACTTATTTTGGCATATATTGGAATCAAGTAAGGCCTTCTGGTTTGAAGATTACAGGGATTATTGATATTTTTAATATATTAAGTTATCTGTTTTATTTTGGCAAAGAATTTTGAGACTCATATTGTAATACTGGTAATCTTCTACTAATACGCGGACATATCTTCTAATCTACGACACTATAAGTAGTACGGGTATATCTTCCCATATAATTTGAGCACTTTCATTTTGGCATATATTGGAATCAATTACTGCCTTCAGGTTTAAAGATTACGGGTGTATTGATATTTTCAATTTATACATGTAATCTACTAATACCGCTTATATCTTCTAATATTCCCGTATAGAAGTAGTACGGGTCCCATACAATTTTAACGCTTTTATTTTCCATATATTGTTTCAATTTCATATGTTTTGTAAATTTGCTTAAAAAAGGAAGGGCTAGAATGTTTTATTCTTCAAATCTACCAGTGAAGATAATTTACTATGGCGAGAACAGAGATTCTCAAACTTCTTTTTAGGAGCATTAAATTAAATATTTTAACAGAATATTTTGATTAAAAATGTCATTTAGTATACTATAGGAATTTGCACATAATTGTGAATTTTAAGTTGCTTTATGTTACATACTCTGTACGAAGAACGGGTATGCTGCCAGTTAATATTTCGTTGTGTATATAATTTTAGCATTTTAGTTTTGATTTTGATATATTGATTATTAATGGGTTTAAAAATATGATCTTTTTTAAAGTAATTTTGTAACAGAAAAACATTTTTTTTTTTACAAATAATGGCATAATTATTAGAAGCTTTATCTACATAAGTCACGACAAAAAGTTGTTGTAGTTCTTTAATTGCAGATAGGAGTTGTTTAAGAGGGTAACTAGACTTTTTAAATTTAATGCTTATAATAACATTTTTAAGAAGATGTAGGGTAGTATACTTCCATAGATGGACTGCTTCAATAGGAATGGAATGTGAACAAGCTTGTTGGCATAAGAATTTATCAAAATCAGATATATATATATATATATATATATATATATATATATATATATATATATATATATATATATATATATATATATATATATATATATATATATTATATATAACGCCTAATATAGAGCATGGTGGGAACCAGCATAAATAAACAGCGTGTGTAGTAGAATGACCAGAAACGCAAAAGCATTCTTTTTACCATAGCGAATAATGGTAAACTGACGACAAATAAAAATTGAAACTAAACCCATTAAACTTCGAAATTTATTTTTGTGCTGAAAATAATTTATTTACGATACTTCAGTAATAATATATGTTTAAAGATTTCATTTCCTAAAGTGCACTTTAAGTGATTTTAAGTAAATGTATACTACTACTGTTATGAAATTCATACCCCTTGTTAATTAATTCTGTCGAAATTCCATTTTCGGAAGCGTTTTTTCAAAAATCCATTTCATTCTTTCGTATTTCGCAAATTTTAATTTCGTTTCGATTCTGAATTGTTGTTCTTAAAAATAAATTGTATTCCAACTGATAAATGGCCAAATCTATCACCTCGCCGTTTTGAATTCTCTCGATTTGCGCCAGCAACCATTCGCGCTTTCATACATTATGACGTTTCGTTATTTTACGCGATATATATTTTACATGAAAATATATTGGAATTATTTTCTGTGTCGTAACGAGTGCGCGCATTAACACTAATATGCTTACGTACGAATAAAGTAATTAGTTTTCAGTTGGCGATCAACTCTTAAAGGAGTAGGACGTATGCTGCCTTGCGGCAAGATGACTAAATTCATATTCTAAATTCGTTAAGTTTAATTTATTAAAATCATGAAATAGTATTGTAAAATATTGCGCTTTCGTTAATTTAAAAGGCAACCAGTTATTTTATGTGATGGTGAGATGTTGGTTATCTGATTTCGTCAAAAAGAATGTTCCGTCATTGTTCTTAAATGTTTCGTAGCAATGTACAAGTATGTTCATCGACTTTACAATAAAATGTCGTGATCGAATGTAAATTTTGAAGTGATGATATAACATGCAAATAAAAATAAGTATATTTTATGAAGACTCCTTTACTCATCAAGATATCCCGACATGTTATTCGACCATCGCCATTTTGCCATTTGCCTGAAGTCCAGCAACCGAATTCCAATTGGTTCAAATATCCCAGAATTCATGGATTCACACCCATTGTAGTTGTCTCATATCTAATTCATCCATGATATAATTTTTCGCCTTATCGTCAACCGCCCGCCTACAAGAGTGAAGCTTAAAATGGTTTAGAACGCCCGATTAAGATCACTGCCGGTTGCGTGCTAACAGGAAAACACAACACTATATTCATGTTTACCGCAGTTACTAGCTAGTGTTCCGGAAATGTATAATTTCTTAGAAAATTCTGTAGTGGATATGCAAATGAGAAGGGAAATGTGCATAACGAATTTTCTTTTAAAGTATCGTACATATATTTTATTGAAAGTGAATATTTTATTTTTCGGTAAATAAAAATATTCATAAGAAAATAAATTTAGATATATCCTACTAAAATTAGAGGTTAAACGATTGTAAATTTCTAAAGTAGCCGTTTTTAATGTAGAAATAATGAAAATGTCCATACTGCTAAGCATACGAAGTATTTTGTTTTGGAAATGTAGGGACACAATTCTGAGTGTGACGTCACGTGCCCATACTATATTATGTGTATGGACAGAGCAGCGGGAGTCCATATCGTCAGCATAGCGGGCGCTTATTTAATAAACGGGAACTATATTTGAATTTTTAATTCATTTGCTTGGAGGGAAAATAAAAAGCAAAGCGATAACTAGCTAAACAAGCAGTCACTTCTTTATTAATCTTTTAATATATAGACTATATTGCTTATTGCGGATGCTATCAATATTGACAATTGTCAAGTTAGATTTTGCGCGAAATATAAGTTAATTGGGTTCTTCAAAATAGTATTACATGTTGCCATCCAAAAAAAGCGCCATATCTGCAATTCAACATTAAAAATATTGTGACGTGGATCCTGCACATCAGGGCCGTCTTAACGCATGGGCACTCTGGGCAGTCGCCAGGGGCCCTCACGATTTTAGGGGCCTCCAAATTAAAAAAAGGTTAGGGGCCTCCATTATAAAAAAATCGAATATCATATTTTTTGTCTTAAAATCTTTTTTTCTTAAATTTCGGGGGCCTCATCGGATTTTTAGAGGTCCGCAAATTAAAATAAAAATCTTGTTTTTGAAAATAGACTGATTTAAAATTCTGAAAGATTAGTATGACAAACTCAAGAAATGAGAAACGTGTTTCTAATTTCTGATACGCGTCTACATCTACTCCTGCGTCAGAACACTTTGTTCCAAACATATCACTACCTGTTGCTGGAGACATTCTGCAAGAAGAAATACACAAATCTGGAACGATAAAGGGTTATGAAACTAACGTCACAGATCCCGGGCTATGGGACATCAAGGATACTAAAACAGTGGAATACTGGATTCGTAGTGGGCCGACATTATTTCAGAATCATGACTTCAACCTTTCAAACCCAGGTAGAGTGTATGATGGAGCCAGAAAAGAGACAAGGTACTTTTCAAAGAATGTGTTCAAACGTGAACTGCGGAATGGTGAGTGTGTTAAACGCGAATAGTTACTGTATTCATCATCGCAAGGTTGTTTGTACTGTTTTGCGTGTCGCATATTGTCCAATAAAAAATGTCCCTTTGCTTCATCAGGATTTAATGACTAGAAACACAGCAATCTTATTGTAGAACATGAAAATGGAGCAGAACATATGAAGTGCATGGCGGCATATTTTATTCGGCATAAAGAAACTGGATGTGTAGATTCTTTGTTGATCAAACATCATCGCTCAGAGCAGGGGTACTGGCGTAAAGTGTGGATACGTGATTTCTGTCATTCGCTTTCTTGCCTCCAGTGGTTTGGAATTTCGTGGGGATAATCGAATTATTGGGTCGCCAAAAAACGGAAGCCTTTTAGGTATTCTGTAGTAGCTAGTATTAGAGCTGTTGAGTGAATTTAATCTTTTTTTGGAAGAGCATCTCAAACTGTACGGAAAGACTGGAAAGGGAAACCCATCATAGCAGCAAATATTTGCGAAGAATTTAGTCAATTAATGGGGCAACATGCTCTTTCTACTATTCCAGAAGAAATAAAAGAGTCAAAGTATTATTCAAGAAGTGTAGATTCTACTCCAGACATCGCACATCTTGATCAATTGACATTTACTATCCGGTACATTCGAGGATATGAGTCGGTGGAGCATTTCATCCAGTTCATTTCCATCTTTTCTCACAGAGCAAAGAATCTAGCAGACACTGTTGTGCATTTTCTGAATGAGAACAAAATTCCAATATCAAACCTGCGTGATCAGTCATATGACAATGCTTCCAGTATGTCTGGACGCTATACAAGATTGCAGGCACGAATCAGTGAACTGAACGAGTTTGCCATTTATATTCCCTGTGCTGGACACAGCCTGAATTTGATGGGAGTAACAGCGGCAAAGTGTTATCTACAGACTGTAAAATTCTTTGACTTTGTTCAGCGTCTATATTCCTTTTCCTCGTGTTCTACACAACGGTGAAATATTCTACCATCATCTTTAGGAAAAGATCATGTTGTGATCAAATGTCTGTCCGATACGAGATGGTCATCATATATTGATGCTGTTCTATATGGAGGTTTCGAGAAAATCAAAAATGCACTAAATTCTCTGTCAGCTAATACTGACCAGGGAGCGAACACAAGGCGGGAGGCAGAAGGATTAAGCAAGAAAATGGAAAAACTGGAAACGATATTTCTGACAATTTTATGGAATGACATTCTGTAAAGACTGAACAAAACAAGTAAAGTCTTGCAGTCAAAAGATGTGAACATATCTGTGGCCTTAAATCTTCTTGAGTCTCTGAAAACGTATCTTCAAGGTATTAGAAGCAAGTTTAGTGAATATCAATTGAAGGCCAAGAATGGGTGTCCAGAATCGGATTATAGCGATGTGAAAAAGCGAGAAAGAAAGCGAAGTGTGTGTCTTACTATATATGATGGACCAGAAGAAGAGATATATATGCACAAAAGTGAAAAGTTTAAAGTGGAAACATTCCTTCCTGTTTTGGATTCTCTGAGCTCTGAATTAACAAAACGTGCAGAAGCTTATTCTTCGATTGGAAATTTGTTTTCCTTTCTGTCAATTGAAAACAATTACTTCCGAGGAATTAAGCAAAAAGTGTGAATATCTAACTAATGTGTATCACCAAGACCTTGAGATCGAGATCTTCTAAATGCGTACATCTCAATCACTACATAGTTCTTGATAAAAAGTGTGAAACTCTCCCTGTCTTATACAGAAAAATAATTTCCGAATTCTTGAAATCCGTGTTTCCAGATGTCGAAATGGCACTCAGATTGTTTATGTGTATGATGGTATACGGGAGAACGTCCTTTCTCAAGATTAAAACTTATAAAGAATCAGCTTCGCAACGCAATGGGGCAGCAGCGTTTAAACTGGCTTTCTCTCATGTGCATTGAAAATGATATCCTAAAAACCATTGACTTCATTCCAATTATAAATCAATTCATTGAAAAGAAATTTCGCAAACGTTTGTGTTGAGGATTAGTCATAAATAATTCACATAGTGTGCCATCTCCGTCTATGCGATATACCAGTTATCATTTATATTTTGAAATCTTTTTTTTTCATTCTTACTTTCCTTACAGGGCCGATCCTAGGGTGTCGGCCGCCCGCGTGCAAAGATCTAATGTGCCGCCCCTCTAGAAAATTTTTCATATTTTGACTATAATACTTAACGTTGACGTTATAAACTCATCTACCTGTATAAAAGTAAAAAGTAAAACATTAATAAAAATGCAAATAAAATTTGAAGTGCAAAACTTTATTTCTTGCCAGCTAATAGGTTATAATAGCGACAAAATACTTTAACAAAATAATAAACAAACAAAAATATTACCTTTGAAATAAAAATTGACATTTTATAATTAGAAATGCAAAACAACAGTATTTACTCAGAAAATATAATCTAATAAAAAATGTACTAAAGCATAAATCTCGTGAAACGAAAAGTATATAAATCAGTCCTTCTACAAATACTACCTAATAATTAACTATAAAATAACTTTTCGGACTTTCTGAGAAGCAAATTTGTCAATAATTTCGGTGAAATCAATTTTTTCAGAGATTTCGGATTCAATAGAGATGATGGCCAAATTTGAAAGCCTTTCTTGTGTCATATTATTTCTCAAGTAATTTTTAATAATTTTTAATTTACTGAAACTTCTTTCACCTGAAGCCACAGAAACAGGTAAGGTTAAAAAAATTCTTATTGCTAGAGCAAAATTTGGAAAACAGGGAATGAGATCATTTTTGACTATAATTTCTAATATCTCAATTGGCTGTTTTTTACCTGGAAAAATATCTTTGAATGAAGTTATTTCATTAAAGAGTTGTATACCGTCTACATCTTTCACAATACTTCCTTCCTCCTGTACCTGTAACTTAATATCTAAGTCCATGCAGGCTTTCATGAGATCATCATTAGAAATGTTGTGAAACTCGCACAGAAAGCAGAATATTGAATGGCACTCAGATAATAAGGTAAATCTTTCATTTACCGAAGAGATCGCGTGATCAAGAATTGCAAAATAGAAAGCAGTCTTGAATTGCTGGAAGGGATTTGAAATTGGTTCATCACTGTCCTCGTAATCATTGTCACATAGTGTTTTCCAAAAATATGTAACATTGCGAAATATTGGAGAGGAAGGCGACCTGCAAGGGACGGTCCCTAATCCTGTTACAAATATGTATAAGGTTCTCCTCTGGCCACCTGCAAAGGAAACGGTCAGTGGATTCCGACGGCATGCCAGCGGGAGGCGCATCCAAGATGGAGGAACGCTCCACGGGTGGTAAGGGGCGCACCCGGACCCAGGTGTCCCGCCGGAGCTTGGGATCTTGACCAGCTGCACCGATAATTCAGGGGCTTCTGACCAAGCCCCTTGTCATGGTCTAGCCACTGGTAAAACAGTAACATTACACCTTCTAATAATATTAAAGGGGCTTAATCCTTGAAGCGAATGAAAATGTAAGAGGGAGGAGAAATCGACTTAGAAGATTTTTCGAGAGAGACAATTTTTTGGTTTGAAAGTTAGAGAGTGCCTTTTACGAGCTGATAGAGTGAGGTTGTATAATCGTTGCCGGAGCGAGATGATGTTTCGCCGGTCTTCGTCATGTCATCGCACTCGAGCTCTTGCTGGACTCAGAACAGAAGGTAGGCCTTTGGATTCATGCATTACTCTAAGTTGATTTTCTCTCTCTCCTCTCTTTTAATTATCGCTACCTGAAGGGATTAATGATCTTGCATTGCGGCCCCAAGCCAAATGCGTTGTTTTAAAAGCCACAAGTCAGATTCTTGAAATATGTATTTTGGTGCTAAATAATACTCTGTAATTTAAAGAAAAGATAACCTTTTGAAGTGTGTGACTATTTTTAATACTTGAGAATTGTGAGTAAGAATACGGTAGAATTAGTGGTTAATGATTTACGATGTGTTAATATTTTAAGGGAGCAACTTTTAAGCTCAAATCTTTTCATATTTTAATGTTAAATTGTGTAAATAAACTTGTTATTGTTATTTTAAATCTAATCGGTGTCCTCATTTCCAAATCTTTTAATTACTTTTTAATTTTCAGATTAAGCCTATACGATCACGACAGCCTTTAACTTTATGTTTCATGAACATACTAAGTATTTATAGCGCCCAAACCGGGCGTGTGGGATTTCCTACGCAGCACTTATCTTAAATAATAAAAGGCAATGTCTGTGTGTCTGTCTTATACACTATACGTTCAGCGACGGCGCGTCGGAGAGCTACGAAATTTGGCAATCGGAGACCCGGGGGGGGGGGGAAGGGGGCCACGTGAAAACCGATTTTTTAAATTTTAATTTTTGTTTTGTTATTTAATGTTTTATGCGATTTCGACCGTTTTTTGCCCTTTTTTCTCCACGATCCGGACATCGTAGAAAAAAACAAATCACACCACCGGAAAGAGCAGACAATTGCGAGTAAAAATATATTAATTTCAACTCTCAATTTCGATTCCTAATATTTTTTAAAGATTTTAAAACAAAAGTCACTTTTGGCTCAAAAAAACGATTTTTGTTTTTTAAATTCTCGCATAGTGAAAAGTACTCATAATTTCGACTAATAATTTACATTTTTAGAAAGCTGAAATATCTGGCATTCTTACAAGTCTAATCTGGTCCAGAAATAATGAAAATTGCCTTCAGGATCAACAATTTTAAAGACGTCATGATTTTAAATTTCTCGGCGATCGGCTCAGTTCTTCAACGGCATCCCCCCCCCCCCATCCGCAGTAGTTTCTTCCCCGTCTCCATGGAGACCGCATTTTCGGTTTTAAATCAATTAAGAGCCTAGCATAAGTGTTTTATACATCGGGCGAAATTATTATATTTATATGATATTTTAAATGGATATTTTAAATAATTTAAATGATTGAATTGTGGGGATGTATTTGAAATTATTATATTTATGGATTGGTGGAACGATATGGATGATTTTTTGATTTTAAATGGATATTTTAATTTATGGATATTTTAAATGGTTATTTTTTTAAATAGAAATTTAAAATTTGGTATCCTTTTCTATGCCGTATTGCCGGCTCTGCCACGAATTTTGCTATCAAATGAAGGATGTGTGTAAAGAGTAGACATTAATGGACAATGGACCAACACACTGTGCACTAGCATTCTATTTTTCTTAAACTATGTGACTTATTTTGATTTTTCAATAACTATTTAAAATCCAGCATATTTATTCGACTTATTATAAGTTTTAAAAAATTTTGCTTGATTGATAGAACTATATGCGGCCTACGGCCGCCCCTTGTTTTGGCCGCCCGCGTGCGGTGCACGCGCTGCACACCTGCTAGGATCGGCCCTGTTTCCTTATATAAATAATGTATAAGGAAAGTACTGTGACGGAGTCGAAAATTCGAATTCGAGTTTTCGACGGGAGAGCACGTTTCAAGCATCCCCGATTGTGTGTGTGTGTGTGTGTGTGAAAGTATGTGTGTGTGAAAGTATGTGTATGTGTGTGTGTGAAAGTATGTGTATGTGTGTGTGTGTGTGTGTGAAAGTATGTGTGTGAAAGTATGTGTGTGTGTGTGTGTGTCTGTGTCAGTAAGTCTGTGGAGACGATAACTGACGAACGAATGGACCGATTTGAACGAAATATGGTACAAAAATCACAATCCGTAAACACTGGAAGCCTATTGTTTTTATACGCAATCGAATGTTCAGAACCCCCTAAATTTCCGAGTGAAATTTTGAAAAAATCGTCAAAAAATCAAAAACGCCAATAAAGTTACACAAATAGACATTTCTTATGTAATTTTTCATTAGAAAACGATTGATATAAATTTTAGAACGCTAACATGAACCGTTCTTGAGATATTGTACATTTTTTTAAAAAAATTATCAAAAGTTATATAAAATAAAAAAAAATTCCTATTGAGAAACATGTTCACTTTTAATATGTAATACCATGCGATAAATTTAGTGACATTATTCTCGTGGATCTAGCTCGTTCTATTCATGTAAAAAGATATTTTGAGTAATACTTTTGTATTTGAACGCTAATAGTCATTTATCTGCTGTAAGGATAACTTATTTCTCCGTCCATAAAGCTTGGCGATATTTTGGCGACAAATTTGGCGGAATGTCGCCAACGTGGCGACATTTTAAATTGTTGCCAAATTAACAAAAATCTTCCCAAATGGATAAAAATGACGCTAAATCAATAAAAATGACGACTAATTGAAGAAAATTCAATATCTTGGAAAGAATATAAGTATCTACTATAAGAATAACATTTTTTTCAACCGTAAAAGTAGTAAATTCATTGCATGATATATGGAAAGTCATGTGTTGCCCACATCAGATTTTTTAAAGCTTATGTTAGATTGCTCAAAAGTTTATGTTGAGCAATCTTTGTTTTTTCACGTTTAAGAGTGTAATATTTTTTAAAACATTTTTTTTAACAAAATAAATGTTAAAAGTATCAATACTGTAGCTTAAATTTTAAGTTTCATCTCCCGCCCCCCTCCCCCCCCCAATAAAAAAGACACGTTTTTATTACCATTTAAATTTTCATTTGTATGGATGGGCAGGGGGCCTCAGTTAATTTATTCGCCCAGGGCCCACACTGTTGTTAAGGCGGCCCTGCTGCACATCATTTTTTTGCTGTGAAAAAAGTACATTTTTTGAATATGTAAGGAAAGTCATGTGCTGCTCACACTAGATTTTTTTTATAAAAGATAATGAGAAAGTAAAATGTCTTAGCCTCTGATTTAATCATGTAATACTTGCAGATTTAGAACAGATTTAAGAAATCTGTCTCTCCTACGGTTAGTTGGCAGCCGCTTATTGGGATTAAGTTGGTACTTATTTTTAACACTTTTCAACATACTGTTAAAGTGTTTATGACTTTGTTCATTCTGTCTATCTGTCCGTTCTCACGATAACTGCCGTTAAAATGACTTTATCAGAAAGAAATTTTATTATGTTGTAGAGACGATCTGTGGGACATATGGGAATGAAAATGAATAATATCACCCAATTAGTTTCGGATTGAACCCGGGTTGAAAAAATGAAATACATTGAACCCTATGGGATAAAAATTTTCAAACAATTTTAAGCGGTGTTAAAATTCACAAATTGCTTCTAAAATTATAGGAAATATTCAAATTATTGCGTAAAGTGTGTAAAAAATCTGATGTGGGCAACACATGACTTTCCTTATATAATGCAATGAATTTACTACTTTTATTGTAAAAAAAGTAGGTTTTTCTTCTAATAGACACTATTCTTTCCAAGATATTGAATTTTCGTCAATCGGTTGTCATTTTCTATGATTTAGCGTCATTTTTATCCATTTGTCGAGATTTTCGTTAATTTGGCAACATTTTAAAAAGTCGCCAAGTTGGCGACATTCCGCCAAATTCGTCGCCAAAATATCGCCAAGTGCTACGGACGGAGAAATAAGTTATTCTTATAGCATATAAATGATTATTGGCGTTCAAATGCAAAAGTATTACTCAAAGTACCTTTTCTCATGAATGGAATGAGCTAGATCCACGAGAATGATGTCACCCAATATATCGCATGATATTACATATGAAAAGTGAACATGTTTCTCAACAGTTAATAGATTTTATTTAATTTATGGGATTTTTTGATAAATTTATTTAAAAAATATGCAATATCTCGAGAACGGTTTATGTCAGCGATCCAATCGCTTCCTAAGAGAAAATTACACAAGAAATGTCTATTTGCATAACTTTATTAAAGGTATTGATTTTTTGACCACACACACACACAGAGAGATGGCACCTCAAAAATGTTTGATTCGTGATCAGGGATGCCTGAAACGTGCTCTCCCGTCGAAAACTTGAATTCGAATTTTCGACCCCGTCTCAATACTTTCCTTATACATTATGTATATAAGGAAAGTAAATAAAAAAGTCATCAATATGTGTTAGGTAATGTTTTAAATAAAAATTGAAATAATAATTAAACCCATATTATAGAAAGAGAACACATGAATAATTTCAAAATAAAATATGACATCCTTTTTTTTTTCGCCTGTGTAAAAATTGTGATGTATAAAGACCGTCTAAATTTATATTTAGTGTTGCATCCATCTAAAAACCGCTTTATTTTGGCATATTATCTATGTATCTAAATTCTCTGCCAACGTAATTACAATATTTTTTATATTACATGATCACCAAGCTTTGATTATTTCTACAGCGAAGCCTAATTTCTATAGTATGCAGAATGTAAACAAATTACGCGATTATAAGATAAATTGTATAAGAATTGCTGGATCTTTATCAAGTAAATTTATTTCGTATATTTAGTCTGGAATGGAATGTATGTGATATGAATGAAATATTTATAGTTATTACATAGAGAAGCAGACGATTTATAGCATTCTCTTTTTGGATGAATTTTCTAGTCTTCAAGTATAATAAATTATTGTAGTACTGTGATAATTTAATGAGTGCTGAATGTATCGAATTTTAGAAATGTTTAAATAAAATTGTATTTCAGTTGGAAAGTATTTCACAATCAGTGATTTACGCATGATTGATCTTTCTTGTTTAATCAATAAATCGCTTGTTTCTATTAACCTGAGGAAAACTATTTCTTCTTAGTAACATGCAAATAATATGCGAGAAATTTCCATTTTCTCCGACAATGTTACTCTCTTTGTCGCTGACACTGCGATTTTTCTTTCCAAGGTAAGAGAGAACTTTGATTGGTTTGTTTTTGAGTAATGGATGTTGAAACCTTTTTATGATGAAATTTCGAGCTTTTTATTGCGTAACAAGTAGCGGAGATGGTGAATTTAGGAGGCGGGGGTGGGGATGGGGGAGAATTCAAATTTAATTAAAAGAAAGGTTTGTGTACTTTTATAGCGAATGTGTGGCTTTAAAGAAATTTAAAAAAAAAATCCTTATGATTTTGTTATATGCGGAATCTATATTTCTGAGCGGTCAGTAGAATTTTGGACGATTTCTATTTTTACTTTTCCTACAGTACATAGCAAAGTTTAGGAAAATTATCAGAATCATGTTGAAAATTTAAACGCGACTTTTTGACAGTTTAGGGCACTCAAGAACACGAAAAAAATATTTTTCATGTGACGTCACTGTGTGTGTGTGTGTAATGTGGGTATCCAGATTAGCTCAAAAACTATTCAACAAAATTTCACAAAATTTGGTAGGCAAGTTACTTGTGGGTTATCCTGGTGCTAATTAGATTTTGATAAGATTCTAAAATTTAGAACCTGACTTCTGTTTTAAAAAAATGACCCTCAAAAATCTAAAATAAAAACTAAATCTAAAAGACAAAACATATCTAAATGTATTAATTAAATGTTTGTTTTATAAATAATTTTTGACTAACAAAAGGATAAGATCAATCCCATGACTCTAGCAAGAATCGTTCTCGAGATAGTTCTGATTTTGTTTGAAAATACGCCCAGTCACCAAGTAAAAACAAAAATTGAAATAACTGGGAATTCGCTGTTATTTCCAGTACAAGTGTTTATGTTATTTTATGCATAATTAAACTGAATTTAAAGCACTATGAAGGAGAGAAAGGGAAAATTAATTTGACCTTTAGGGAAAGTCATGTGCTGCCCACATTACATTATTTGTGCTAATCTGTGAATTTTTCGCTTTCCTGTATTTGATGACTAATGTTCTCAGATTAAATATTCACGTGTTTTAAAAATATTACCAATACTGTAAATTTATTCTGTTATTTTTATTTTCCCTGCAATACATGGTAATGCACAGGGAAAGCATTGGAATTGTGTCGAAAACCGCAACTCGAGTTTTCAACGGATCTATGCACGTTTCAAGCACGCCAGAATACGAAAAACTACTTTTAACGTGCTCTCTGTGCGTGTGTCTGTGTGTGCAATCTATGTATCCATTCCAGCTTAAGCATTAAATGAACAAATTTCTCAAAATTTGGTAGATAAGTCACTTTTGAATCGCCTTGATGCTGATTAGATCTTTGGTACGATTCGGAAAAATGAAATTCTGTAAAATGGTCCGTAAAAATCGGAAAAATCTTAAATATAAGACTAACTAAACAGAAATGTATTAATCAAATGTTTGTGCTACGCATAACTTTTATCGATAAAATGAATAAGATCAACCTCATTACTCTAGGATGGACCGTTCTTGAGTTGTTAAGGTTTTGGGAATTTTTAGGAGCTCACGAGTTTGCTTACTGTACTTAAAAATTGTTCAATGACATTTCTTTGAATTTTTTAGGTTAAGTCACTTACGGGTTACGCGGGTGCTGATCAAATTTTGGTATGATCCAGAAAAACAGTTTTTTTTTGTTAAATGACCTGCAAAAATTGTGTCAAAATCTGAATTAAAAGACTAAATTTGCTTAAATATATGCTCGTTTTCTACGTAATTTTCTCCAGACGAAATGAATAAGACCAAGTGCCATTACTCTAAAATAAACCGTTCTCGAGATATTGAAGTTTTTGGAATTTTGAGAAGCTGGCGACGTTTTAAAATGCATTAAATTGTCAAATAAAAAAGAAGACGCATTAAACTTGCAATTTTTTTTTGCGAAATGCCCGGCAAAAATCGTGTCAAAATCTAAATTATAAGTCTAAATATGTTTAAATATATCAACTAAATGCTCGTTTTCTACGTAATTTTCTCCAGACGAAATGAATAAAGCCTACCTCCATTACTCTTAAATGAACCGTTCTCGAGATATTGTAGTTTTTGGAATTTAAGAAGCTGATGACATTTTAAAATTGTCAAATGAAAAAGAAGACACATTAAAGCTGAAAATTGGATATAATATCAAATAAGCATCCGTGTCATTTTAGGCAATTAAACTCCATACGTAATGGATTATGAAAGGGAAAATAAACGTGAGTCTATAAGAAAAGTTATGTGCTGATCACATCAGACATTTTATTTAAGATGTAGAGAATATCGTCCTGCGATATTTCCCGTTTTCGGAAAACCCACCCAATTGGGCAGTTAGGTAAGTCATTTTTACATTGAGCTGCTGGTTCTTACTCAGATCTGCAGTTATAACTTAATGAACACCTAACCTGTAGTGGAGAGAAGAAGGTACGAGATTAATTCTTCCACCAACATAATGCGGCATAAAAGTTGATAAAAATTTTTCTTAAACTAGATTTCTTTAATATTTCGACTGCAAAATGAGTAGAAAGATCAAATAAAATAGATTTAAGGTAAAATTTAAATATTTTTACTTTCCTTATGTACAATAATGTATAAGGAAAGTATTGTGAGGGGGTCGAAAATTCGAATTCGAGTTTTCTACGGGAGAGCACGTTTCAAGCATCCCTGATCACGAATCGAACATTTTTGAGGTGATGTCTGTGTGTGTTAGTGAGTCTGTGGAAGCGATAACAGTGGAAGCCTATTGTTTTTTTACGTAATCGAATGTTCAGAACCACCCTAAATTTTCGAGTGAAATTTTTAAAAAAATCGTCAAAAACTCAAAACCTCTAATAAAGTTTCTTATGTAATGTTTCATTAGAAGACGATTGACATAAATTTTAGAACGCTAACACGAACCGTTCTCGAGACATTGTACAATTTTCAAAAAATTTATCAAAAAGTCATATAAAATAAAAAAAAATATTTTCTATTGAGAAACATGTTCACTTTTCATATGTAATACCATGCGATAAATTGGGTGACATCATTCTCGTGTATCTAGCTCGTTCCATTCATGAAAAAATATACTTTGAGTAATACTTTTGTATTAGAACTCCAATAGTCATTTATCTGCTGTAAGAATAAGTTATTTCTCCGTCCATAACGCTTGGCGAGATTTTGGTGACGAATTTGGTGGAATGTTGCCAATTTAGCGAGTTTTTTAAAATTACGAAAAGCTTTTTTTCAATTACTTTTGCTAAATTAACGAAAAACTCGTCAAATGGATAAAAACGACGCTAAATCAATGGGAATGACGGCATATTGACGATAATTCAATATATTGGAAAGAATATAAATATCTACTATAAAAATAATCTATTTTTTTTTACTGTAAAAGTAGTAAATTCATTGCATCATATATGGAAAGTCATGTGCTGTCCACATCAGATTTTTTTACATATAATGGGAAGTGGAGTATTTGTATTCTTTTCCTTAGATGGCAAAATTAATTGCTTTGGACTTGGCGAGAAATCGTTGTGCGGAAAACCTATGAAGGAGACGGCAATAATTTTTGCAAAAATAAAGTTTTTTTTTTTCCAGTCAAACTTTCTATTTTTAAAACTAATTAATAGAACCAAAATTTAAACAGATTTGAAAATTTCAGGAAATTTCACCCTAAATATATACACGAGATTATAAAAATATATTTTGAATTAAAAAAAAATAATGATATGCTTTTATTTTCGCCTTATTATTATCGGCAGATTTGGATAATTCTTATTAGATTTTGATGAATCTTTTCTTTTTACATCCAAATCTCAAATCGTTTATTATATTAACCAGTTTAATATGCTGTCATTTGATCTGTGATTTTTTATTTCATGTTTATTTATCCGAAATTTCCCACAATTCTGTCTGCCAAACAATTTCAAATTTGGTGTATCGGTACATGGTTCGAAAGGAAGGAAGTTGAGACCCAGACCGCCCGACCTACCAGAAAGGTGTAAGGTAACTGTTTGGAAGGCCGGGATGTGCCACCCGATTTAGACCGGAACCCAGTGGGGGAGGCATCCACAGGGACCGTACCCTCCTTCCCCTACCACCAACCACTCGGAAAGACTTACGAACCCACATGCTTAACGTGATCGTACTCCGCGTGAACACGGCTGCAGTTTTGGCAGCGGCTGGAATCGAACCCGGGCCTACCGAGTGCAACTCCAGCGCGTTAACCAATGGGCTACCGCTCCCGAAAGGAAGGAAGTGTCAAATTTCAGATTTCAATATTTTCTACTGAAGGGGATGCCACACACCAAAATGTTTGATCTGCCGAATAAATGAGAAATGTCTCCTTTAAAATTTGATGGAGGCTTGAAATTTGGTATATGGGCTAATCAATTGACGAAAACACGCAAGACGAATATAGTTCTTCAAAAATGTTCGTTTAAGAGGGTGCTCCAGAGAAAAAATATTCGAAATGTGAATTGATAAAAATACATGCTACGAGACGAGATAGAGATATCACATTTGGCGTACGGATAGATAGTTTGGAAGGAAGAAAGTGCATATTTTCAGTTTTCCAATATTTTCCACTTTAGGGGATGCCGCACACCAAAATGTTCGATTTTCGGAATAGGAGAAACGATACTTTTAAAACGTGATAAAGGCTTAATATTTGGTACATGGGCGAATCATCTGATAGAAAACACAAGAAGAATGGAGTTTTTCAAAAATGTATATTTAAGAGTGTGGGTACTCCACATAAAAACATTAGAAAGGTGAAATGATAGGAAAAGCATGTTTCGCGATGAAATAGATATTTTAAATTTGGTATATGGGTAAATAGTTGGTAAGGAAGAAAATGTGCAATTTCAGTTTTCCAACATTTGCCATTGTAGGGGATGCCGCACACTAAAATATACGATATGACGAACAAATGGTAAACGCCTCCTTTGCAATGTAATAGAGGCTTGAAATTTAGTATATGGGATAATCATTTGATAAAAAAATCTAAGGTTATTACGGTTTTTCAAAAATGTTTATTTAAGGGGGTGCTACACAGAAAAACGTTCGAAAGGTGCAGTGATAGAAAAACAAGCTTCGCGATAGGATAGAGGCATCCAACTTGGTGTATAAGTAGATAGTTTGAAAGGAAGAAAGTGTACAATTTCAGATTTCCAATATTTGCTACTTTAGAGGGTGCCGCACATCAATATGTTCAATTTCCGAATAAATGAGACACGTTTCCTTTTAAGCGTGATAGAGGCTTGGTATTTGGTATATGGACCAATCATCTGATAAAAAAACCCAAGACGAACGGAGTTTTTTAAAAATGTTCATTTATGGGTGTGCTCCACAGAAAAACGTTCGACAGAGGAAATGAGAAAATAGTATGCTTCGGGATGAGGTAAAGACTTTAATTTGGTGTACGGGTAGATAGTTCGAAAGGAAGAAGTAACGAATTTAAATTTTCTATTTTCTCCTTTAGGGTGTTTTGCAAACTAACATATTCGATTTGTCGAATAAATGTGAAACGCGAATTATACTTCGCGTTTCACATTTCGTTAATAATTATTAAAAAATTTACAATATTCAGGGGTTGATTATTGGGAGACCGTTGATTTTCATCGGGTATTCGTCTAGTAATTATTCTAATCTCCCTAAAGAGTTTAAGATTGCGAAATTTTAAAAGTGGAATATTTTAAGGCATCTGTCCATATGTACCAGTAATATTTTTAAAGTATGACTAATATAAAATTTGATTTCGTTTAATCATCAAAATTGTTTCATCAACCCGATATAGAAATCCAGAAAGCTGCGTCAAATAGGATGATAGCAAATTGATATTAAGTAAAACACACACTTTTTACCCATATACCAATGATGGATGGGAGAGAGCCCCCCCACCCATCTGGGTAAAAAGCCGGGATTGACTTTAGATCTAGCTAGCGGTAGATATAGACTAGCTAGCGGTCATATCTAAGTGCCTCTCTTTTAATGAGGGCAGGAAGGTCGCAGCCTGCACCAAGTGCCACGACCATCAGGCTTCTGCAGAGTATATAATGGATTGCATGGGTGTCTCCAAGGAGGATATCTATCGCGATCCACTTCTTGTGCTCGACTTTCTGAGAGTCAACGGACTTATGGATCTCGTCTGACTTCGTCAGACACTGGAGGATAAGCAACAACAATAACATTGCCGCTAAACACTGGTTAGTTATGAAGAAACGTGTTACTTTTGGTGTAAGGAAAGATAATTCACGACTTAAAACTGTGCCCTGGTAATTTAGTGCAGTTGACCTCAACTTTGCTGTATCGTAAAAATTTTAAATATTTATATCTCTATCTCTATATCTACTTATAATAAAACAGAGTGTGTGTTTGACGGGGAATGCTTCCTGGGCGATCCACCCGGGAACGATAATCTACTCTTCAGATCTTCTTTATTCAGATCTTCAAATTCAGAGCTAAGAATTTGGCGGAATATCGCTAATTTGATAACTTTCCTTAAACGTTGCCGAATTGACGGAAATGTTGCCAAATTTTTTAAAAACGACTCAAATCAATGAAATTTATTTTGTTTTGTTAGAAGAGAGTACTGAAATGATGTTTCGTTTGGATTTGTCTGTCAGTTCAACCGTCCTACTTAGTAACACATTTAGCGAATTTTTAATATGTCACTAAATTGATATAAATGTTTGTAAATCCATAAAAATATCTTGAAAATGATAAAATTGCGCTAAATACATAAAATAAATTGGGTTTTTTTAGAGGATAGTAGTGTGATGATGGTTCGTCAATTTGTAGCCAAATGGGACTGTCAGTTCTACAGTCCCACATGGCGATAAATTTGGCTATTTTTTAAAATGTCTCTAAATCGACGAAAATGTCGCTAAATCTTCCATAGAGATAGCATTATTCAGACGATATTTTTTCCACCAATTTATTTGAAGCAAATGATATGTCGCTTAGCCACGGATTTAAATCCAATGTGTTTATGCGGCAGACGATTTTTATTAAATTTTCCGATTTGAATAAAGAAGATATGTATATAAAATAAATTTCATTGCCATTGCATTTTTGACTGGATAATATCAATTACGGTCTTCAGGTTTAAACATTATTATTATTGATATTTTCGAGAATTATTGATTCAGAGATTATTGATATTTTCAAGTTATTATACCTATTGTTTTATTGTGTCAAAAATTGTTGAAAATCATATATTGTACGTTGTACGAGTAATCTCCTACAAATGCACGGGTATATATTCTAATATAAGTAGTATAGGTATATTGGCATATATTTTGACATATATTGACATATATTGGAATAAAGTACGGCCTATTGGTATGGAGATAACGGGCATTATTGATATTTTCAATTTCTTACGTCATCTTTTTTATTTTGGCAAAGATTTTTGAGATTGATATAGTAATACGGGTAATCGTCTACTAACATTCGAACATATCTTCTAATCTATGACATTATAAGTAGTACAGGTATATATATATCTTCCCATATAATTTAAGCACTTTCATTTCGACATAATTGGAATCAATTACTGCCTTCAGGTTCAAAGATAAAGGGTTTATTGATATTTTCAATTTATACATGTAATCTACTAATACAGGTTATATATTCTAATATTGCCGTATAGAAGTAGTACGGGTCCCATACAATATTAACGCTTTTGTTTTGCATATGGTGTTTCAATTCCATATTTTTGTAAATTTGCTTAAAAAGGGAAGGGCCAGGATGTTTTATTCCTCAAATCTGCTAGTGAAGATAATTTTCTATAGTGAGTCAGAGATTCTTAAACTTCTTTTTAGGAGCATTAAATTAAATATTTTAACAGAATATTTTGATTAAAAATGGCATTTAGTATAGCATAGGAATTTGCAAATGATCGTGAATTTGAAGTTGCTTTATGTTATATACTCTTTAAAAAGAACGGGTATGCTGCTAGTTAATATTTAATTGTGTATATAATTTTAGCATTTTAGTTTTGATTTTGATAGATTGATTATTAATGGGTTTAAAAATATGATTATTACTTTCCTTATATACATAATGCATAAGGAAAGTATTGTGACGGGGTCGAAAATTCGAATTCGAGTTTTCGACGAGAGAGCACGTTTCAAGCATCCCTGATCACGAATCAGACGTTTTTGAGATGATGTCTGTGTGTGTGTGAAAGTATGTGTGTGTGTGTGTGTGTGTGTGTGCCAGTGACTCTCTGGAGACGATAACTGACGAACGAATGGACCGAATCGAACAAAATTTGGTACAAAAATTACAATCCGTGAATACTGGAAGTCTATTGTTTTTACACGCAATCGAATGTTCAGAACCCCCATAAATTTTCGAGTGAAATTTTAAAAATATCATCAAAAAATCAACACCTCTAATAAAGTTACACAAACAGACATTTCTTATGTAATTTTTCATTAGAAAACGATTGACATAAATTTTAGAACGCTAGCATAAACCGTTCTCGAGATATTGCACATTTTATGAAAATGATCAAAAAATTATATAAAATAAAAAGAAATGTCCTATTGAGAAACATGTTCACTTTTCATATGTAATATTCTGCGATAAATTGGGTGACATCATTCTCGTGGATCTAGCTCATGCCATTCATGAAAAAATATACTTTGAGTAATACTTTTGTATTAGAACTCCAATAGTCATTTATCTGCTGTAAGAATAAGTTATTTCTCCGTCCATAACGCTTGGCGAGATTTTGGTGACGAATTTGGTGGAATGTTGCCAATTTAGCGAGTTTTTTAAAATTACGAAAAGCTTTTTTTCAATTACTTTTGCTAAATTAACGAAAAACTCGTCAAATGGATAAAAACGACGCTAAATCAATGGGAATGACGGCATATTGACGATAATTCAATATATTGGAAAGAATATAAATATCTACTATAAAAATAATCTATTTTTTTTTACTGTAAAAGTAGTAAATTCATTGCATCATATATGGAAAGTCATGTGCTGTCCACATCAGATTTTTTTACATATAATGGGAAGTGGAGTATTTGTATTCTTTTCCTTAGATGGCAAAATTAATTGCTTTGGACTTGGCGAGAAATCGTTGTGCGGAAAACCTATGAAGGAGACGGCAATAATTTTTGCAAAAATAAAGTTTTTTTTTTTCCAGTCAAACTTTCTATTTTTAAAACTAATTAATAGAACCAAAATTTAAACAGATTTGAAAATTTCAGGAAATTTCACCCTAAATATATACACGAGATTATAAAAATATATTTTGAATTAAAAAAAAATAATGATATGCTTTTATTTTCGCCTTATTATTATCGGCAGATTTGGATAATTCTTATTAGATTTTGATGAATCTTTTCTTTTTACATCCAAATCTCAAATCGTTTATTATATTAACCAGTTTAATATGCTGTCATTTGATCTGTGATTTTTTATTTCATGTTTATTTATCCGAAATTTCCCACAATTCTGTCTGCCAAACAATTTCAAATTTGGTGTATCGGTACATGGTTCGAAAGGAAGGAAGTTGAGACCCAGACCGCCCGACCTACCAGAAAGGTGTAAGGTAACTGTTTGGAAGGCCGGGATGTGCCACCCGATTTAGACCGGAACCCAGTGGGGGAGGCATCCACAGGGACCGTACCCTCCTTCCCCTACCACCAACCACTCGGAAAGACTTACGAACCCACATGCTTAACGTGATCGTACTCCGCGTGAACACGGCTGCAGTTTTGGCAGCGGCTGGAATCGAACCCGGGCCTACCGAGTGCAACTCCAGCGCGTTAACCAATGGGCTACCGCTCCCGAAAGGAAGGAAGTGTCAAATTTCAGATTTCAATATTTTCTACTGAAGGGGATGCCACACACCAAAATGTTTGATCTGCCGAATAAATGAGAAATGTCTCCTTTAAAATTTGATGGAGGCTTGAAATTTGGTATATGGGCTAATCAATTGACGAAAACACGCAAGACGAATATAGTTCTTCAAAAATGTTCGTTTAAGAGGGTGCTCCAGAGAAAAAATATTCGAAATGTGAATTGATAAAAATACATGCTACGAGACGAGATAGAGATATCACATTTGGCGTACGGATAGATAGTTTGGAAGGAAGAAAGTGCATATTTTCAGTTTTCCAATATTTTCCACTTTAGGGGATGCCGCACACCAAAATGTTCGATTTTCGGAATAGGAGAAACGATACTTTTAAAACGTGATAAAGGCTTAATATTTGGTACATGGGCGAATCATCTGATAGAAAACACAAGAAGAATGGAGTTTTTCAAAAATGTATATTTAAGAGTGTGGGTACTCCACATAAAAACATTAGAAAGGTGAAATGATAGGAAAAGCATGTTTCGCGATGAAATAGATATTTTAAATTTGGTATATGGGTAAATAGTTGGTAAGGAAGAAAATGTGCAATTTCAGTTTTCCAACATTTGCCATTGTAGGGGATGCCGCACACTAAAATATACGATATGACGAACAAATGGTAAACGCCTCCTTTGCAATGTAATAGAGGCTTGAAATTTAGTATATGGGATAATCATTTGATAAAAAAATCTAAGGTTATTACGGTTTTTCAAAAATGTTTATTTAAGGGGGTGCTACACAGAAAAACGTTCGAAAGGTGCAGTGATAGAAAAACAAGCTTCGCGATAGGATAGAGGCATCCAACTTGGTGTATAAGTAGATAGTTTGAAAGGAAGAAAGTGTACAATTTCAGATTTCCAATATTTGCTACTTTAGAGGGTGCCGCACATCAATATGTTCAATTTCCGAATAAATGAGACACGTTTCCTTTTAAGCGTGATAGAGGCTTGGTATTTGGTATATGGACCAATCATCTGATAAAAAAACCCAAGACGAACGGAGTTTTTTAAAAATGTTCATTTATGGGTGTGCTCCACAGAAAAACGTTCGACAGAGGAAATGAGAAAATAGTATGCTTCGGGATGAGGTAAAGACTTTAATTTGGTGTACGGGTAGATAGTTCGAAAGGAAGAAGTAACGAATTTAAATTTTCTATTTTCTCCTTTAGGGTGTTTTGCAAACTAACATATTCGATTTGTCGAATAAATGTGAAACGCGAATTATACTTCGCGTTTCACATTTCGTTAATAATTATTAAAAAATTTACAATATTCAGGGGTTGATTATTGGGAGACCGTTGATTTTCATCGGGTATTCGTCTAGTAATTATTCTAATCTCCCTAAAGAGTTTAAGATTGCGAAATTTTAAAAGTGGAATATTTTAAGGCATCTGTCCATATGTACCAGTAATATTTTTAAAGTATGACTAATATAAAATTTGATTTCGTTTAATCATTAAAATTGTTTCATCAACCCAATATAGAAATCCAGAAAGCTGCGTCAAATAGGATGATAGCAAATTGATATTAAGTAAAACACACACTTTTTACCCATATACCAATGATGGATGGGAGAGAGCCCCCCCACCCATCTGGGTAAAAAGCCGGGATTGACTTTAGATCTAGCTAGCGGTAGATATAGACTAGCTAGCGGTCATATCTAAGTGCCTCTCTTTTAATGAGGGCAGGAAGGTCGCAGCCTGCACCAAGTGCCACGACCATCAGGCTTCTGCAGAGTATATAATGGATTGCATGGGTGTCTCCAAGGAGGATATCTATCGCGATCCACTTCTTGTGCTCGACTTTCTGAGAGTCAACGGACTTATGGATCTCGTCTGACTTCGTCAGACACTGGAGGATAAGCAACAACAATAACATTGCCGCTAAACACTGGTTAGTTATGAAGAAACGTGTTACTTTTGGTGTAAGGAAAGATAATTCACGACTTAAAACTGTGCCCTGGTAATTTAGTGCAGTTGACCTCAACTTTGCTGTATCGTAAAAATTTTAAATATTTATATCTCTATCTCTATATCTACTTATAATAAAACAGAGTGTGTGTTTGACGGGGAATGCTTCCTGGGCGATCCACCCGGGAACGATAATCTACTCTTCAGATCTTCTTTATTCAGATCTTCAAATTCAGAGCTAAGAATTTGGCGGAATATCGCTAATTTGATAACTTTCCTTAAACGTTGCCGAATTGACGGAAATGTTGCCAAATTTTTTAAAAACGACTCAAATCAATGAAATTTATTTTGTTTTGTTAGAAGAGAGTACTGAAATGATGTTTCGTTTGGATTTGTCTGTCAGTTCAACCGTCCTACTTAGTAACACATTTAGCGAATTTTTAATATGTCACTAAATTGATATAAATGTTTGTAAATCCATAAAAATATCTTGAAAATGATAAAATTGCGCTAAATACATAAAATAAATTGGGTTTTTTTGGAGGATAGTAGTGTGATGATGGTTCGTCAATTTGTAGCCAAATGGGACTGTCAGTTCTACAGTCCCACATGGCGATAAATTTGGCTATTTTTTAAAATGTCTCTAAATCGACGAAAATGTCGCTAAATCTTCCATAGAGATAGCATTATTCAGACGATATTTTTTCCACCAATTTATTTGAAGCAAATGATATGTCGCTTAGCCACGGATTTAAATCCAATGTGTTTATGCGGCAGACGATTTTTATTAAATTTTCCGATTTGAATAAAGAAGATATGTATATAAAATAAATTTCATTGCCATTGCATTTTTGACTGGATAATATCAATTACGGTCTTCAGGTTTAAACATTATTATTATTGATATTTTCGAGAATTATTGATTCAGAGATTATTGATATTTTCAAGTTATTATACCTATTGTTTTATTGTGTCAAAAATTGTTGAAAATCATATATTGTACGTTGTACGAGTAATCTCCTACAAATGCACGGGTATATATTCTAATATAAGTAGTATAGGTATATTGGCATATATTTTGACATATATTGACATATATTGGAATAAAGTACGGCCTATTGGTATGGAGATAACGGGCATTATTGATATTTTCAATTTCTTACGTCATCTTTTTTATTTTGGCAAAGATTTTTGAGATTGATATAGTAATACGGGTAATCGTCTACTAACATTCGAACATATCTTCTAATCTATGACATTATAAGTAGTACAGGTATATATATATCTTCCCATATAATTTAAGCACTTTCATTTCGACATAATTGGAATCAATTACTGCCTTCAGGTTCAAAGATAAAGGGTTTATTGATATTTTCAATTTATACATGTAATCTACTAATACAGGTTATATATTCTAATATTGCCGTATAGAAGTAGTACGGGTCCCATACAATATTAACGCTTTTGTTTTGCATATGGTGTTTCAATTCCATATTTTTGTAAATTTGCTTAAAAAGGGAAGGGCCAGGATGTTTTATTCCTCAAATCTGCTAGTGAAGATAATTTTCTATAGTGAGTCAGAGATTCTTAAACTTCTTTTTAGGAGCATTAAATTAAATATTTTAACAGAATATTTTGATTAAAAATGGCATTTAGTATAGCATAGGAATTTGCAAATGATCGTGAATTTGAAGTTGCTTTATGTTATATACTCTTTAAAAAGAACGGGTATGCTGCTAGTTAATATTTAATTGTGTATATAATTTTAGCATTTTAGTTTTGATTTTGATAGATTGATTATTAATGGGTTTAAAAATATGATTATTACTTTCCTTATATACATAATGCATAAGGAAAGTATTGTGACGGGGTCGAAAATTCGAATTCGAGTTTTCGACGAGAGAGCACGTTTCAAGCATCCCTGATCACGAATCAGACGTTTTTGAGATGATGTCTGTGTGTGTGTGAAAGTATGTGTGTGTGTGTGTGTGTGTGTGTGCCAGTGACTCTCTGGAGACGATAACTGACGAACGAATGGACCGAATCGAACAAAATTTGGTACAAAAATTACAATCCGTGAATACTGGAAGTCTATTGTTTTTACACGCAATCGAATGTTCAGAACCCCCATAAATTTTCGAGTGAAATTTTAAAAATATCATCAAAAAATCAACACCTCTAATAAAGTTACACAAACAGACATTTCTTATGTAATTTTTCATTAGAAAACGATTGACATAAATTTTAGAACGCTAGCATAAACCGTTCTCGAGATATTGCACATTTTATGAAAATGATCAAAAAATTATATAAAATAAAAAGAAATGTCCTATTGAGAAACATGTTCACTTTTCATATGTAATATTCTGCGATAAATTGGGTGACATCATTCTCGTGGATCTAGCTCATGCCATTCATGAAAAAATATACTTTGAGTAATACTTTTGTATTTGAACACCAACAGTCATTTATCTGCTGTAAGAACAATTTAATTGTCCATCCATAACGCTTGGCGAGATTTTGAGGACGAATATGGTGGAATATCGCCAACTTGGCGACTTTTTTAAATGTTGCTAAATTAAAGAAAAACTTACCAAATGGATAAAAATGAAGCTAAATCAATGGAAATGACGACTCATTGACGAAAATTCAATATCTTGTAAAGAATATAAATATCTACTATAAGAATAATCTATTTTTAATACCTTACAACAAAGTTGAAAAGTGTTTATGACTTTGCTCAGTCTGTCTGTCTGTCCGTTAGCACGATAACTGCCGTAAAATTGACTTTATCATGATGAAATTTAGTATGTTGTTCAGACGGTCTGTGGGACCTATGGGAATATAAATGAATAATATCACCCAATTGGTTTTGGATTGAACCCGGGTAAAAAAAAAAACGAAATACATTGAACCCTATGGGACCTAATTTTTCAAACATTTTTTAAGCGGATTTAAAATTCACAAATTGCTTCGAAAATTTCATGAAATATTCAAATTATCCCATAAAATATATAAAAAAAAATTTCAGTAAAATATATTCAGTAGTTTCTAAAATAAAAATTAAAACAATAATTACACCTTTTATATGAAATGATCACGTGACTATTATATGAAGAGATCACGTGACCGACTTCAAAATAAAATATTGCATCCATCTTGTGTCAAAATCGTGATTTTTAAAGTTCTTTTTAATTCATATTCAGTGTTGTATCCGTCCTAAAACCGCTTTATTTTTGCTTAAATTCTGTGTATCTGCATACTGAAACAACGCAATTGCAATATATTTGAATTTAAATGATCATCCAACTTTGATTATTTCTACAACGAAGTCTACTTTTCACTTATGGAAAATGCAAACAGCAAAATATGTAGAATGAGTTGTATAAGAAATGCTGCATTTCTTTAACGCAAAATTATTCAGCTCATGGAGTCTGCAGTTTAGCTGATATGAATGAAATATTCATTGATTTTACAGAGAGAAGGACGATTTTTTCGATGAAGTTTTAAGCATAAAGTTTAATTACTTGTACCTCCATGATCTTAAAGTATTTTAAATAAAATAAATTATTATAGTATTGTGATGAATGAAATGAACGGACATTTTTTTATGAATGGAATGTTGCTTTTATAGAGAGAGCCAGGCGTGTTATATTTCGATGACGTCATTTGAATTAATGTCATTTGTTTTCGATGAAGTTTTCAAATATAATAAATTATTGTAGTATTATGATAGTTTTAAAAGTATTACCGAGGAATGTATCGCATGTTAGAGATTTTTAAACCAGACAATTTACATTTCAATGCCGCCCTTTGAATGAAGTCCATTTTTTTCGATGAAGTTCTAAGTTTTTAATTATAATAAATTAATGTAGTATTGTGATAATTTTAAAAATATTGCCGAGGAATGTATCGCATTTTAGACATGTTTAAATAAAATTGCATTGGAGTTGGAAAGTGTTTCATAATCAATGCTTTATGCATGATTGATATTTCTTGTTTTTACTGTAAACGTAGTAAATTTATTGCATTATATAAGGAAAGTCATGTGCTGCCCACAGCAGATTTTTTTACAAATAATGGCATAATTATTAGAAGCTTTATCTACATAAGTTATGACAAAATGTTGTTGTAGTTCTTTAATAGCAGGTAGGAGTTGTTTAGAAGGATAATTCGGCTTCTTAAATTTAATGTTTATAATAACATTTTTAAGAAGATGTAGGGTAGTATACTTCCATAGATGGAATTCCTCAATAAGAATGGAATGAGAACAAGCTTTTTGGTATATGAATTTATCAAAATGATATATATATATATATATATATATATATATATGTATATATATATGTATATATATATATATATATATATATATATATATATATATATATATATATATACTTGTATATTGTTGCGTGCGCTTAATATAGAGCATGATGGGCACCAGCGTAAATAAGCAGCCTGCGTAGTAGAATGCGCAGATATGCAAGAGCATTCTTTTTACCATAGCGAATAATGGTAAATTGACGGCAAATAAAAATTGAAACTAAACACATTGAACATCAAAATTTACCTTTGTGCTGAAAATAAGTTATTTACGATACTTGAGTAACAATATATATTTAATGATTTCATTTGCTGAAGTGCACGTCAAATGATTTTAAGTAAATGTATACTACTATCCATTTTTACCGTAGTTACTAGCTAGCGTTCTGGAAATGTATAATTTACTAGAAAATTCTGCAGCGAATACGCGAATGAGAAGGGAAATGTGCATAACGAATTTTTCTTAAAAAGAACTCGTGCACATATTTTATTGATAGTGAATATTTTATTTTCCGGTAAATAAAAATGGAAAGTGTTTCACAATCAATGTTTTATGCATGATAGATCTTTCTTGTTTAATCAATAAATCGCCTGTTTCTCTTAACCTGAGGAAAACTATTTCTTCTTAGTAACATGCAAATAATATGCGAGAAATTTCCATTTTCTCCGACAATGTCACTCTCCTTGCGTGATCCAGTAGCGAAATTTTTTCCCCATGTTTCCATTCGCAAAAAAGTTTGTAAGAGATGTAACCTAGCAACTGTTGGTCAAAGAATAATGACACAAGATACATGTCTGATCCCAGCTGTCTTACAAAAGAAATTTTGCGTTTCTGCATAAGGTGATAAGTTTCCCGCAGGTTGTCGCTGACACTGCGATTTTTCTTTCCAAGGTAAGAGAGAACTCTGATTGGTTTGTTTTTGAGTAATGGATGTTGAAACCTTTTTATGCTGAAATTTCGAGCCTTTTATTGTGTAACAAGTAGCGGAGATGGTGAATTTAGGAGGCGGGGGTGGGGGAGAATTCGTCTTTAACTAAAACAAAGGTTTGTGTACTTTTTATAGCGAATGTATGGCTTTAAAGGAATTAAAAAAAATCCTTATGATTTTGTTATATGCGGAATCTATATTTCTGATTTTGTCAGTAGAATTTTGGACGATTCCTATTTTTACCTTCCTTACAGTACATAGCAATATTTAGGAAAATTATCGGAATCGTGTTGAAAATTTAAACGCGACTTTTTGACAGTTTAGGGCACTCAAGAACACGAAAAAACTATTTTTCATGTGACGTCACTGTGTGTGTGTGTGTAATGTGGGTATCCAGATTAGCTCAAAAACTATTCAACAAAATTTCACAAAATTTGGTAGGCAAGTTACTTGTGGGTTATCCTGGTGCTAATTAGATTTTGGTAAGATTCTAAAATTTAGAACCTGACTTCTGCTTTAAAAAAATGACCCGCAAAAATCTAAAATAAAAACTAAATCTAAAAGACAAAACATCTCTAAATGTATTTATTAAATGTTTGTTTTATAAGTAATTTTTGACTAACAAAAGGATAAGATCAATCCTATGACTCTAGCAAGAATCGTTCTCGAGATAGTTCTGATTTTGTTTGAAAATACGCCCAGTCACCAAGTAAAAACAAAAATTGAAATAACTGGGAATTCGCTGTTATTTCTAGTACAAGTGTCTGTGTTATTTTATTCATTATTAAACTGAATTTAATGCATTATGAAGGAGAGAAAGAGAAAATTAATTTAACCTTTAGGGAAAGTCATGTGCTGCCCACATTACATTATTTGTGCTAATCTGTGAATTTTTCGCTTTCCCGTATTTGATGACTAATGTTCTCAGATTAAATATTCACGTGTTTTAAAAATATTACCAATACTGTAAATTTATTCTGTTATTTTTATTTTCCCTGCAATACATGGTAATGCACAGGGAAAGCATTGGAATTGTGTCGAAAATCGCAACTCGAGTTTTCAACGGATCTATGCACGTTTCAAGCACGCCAGAATACGAAAAACTACTTTTAACGTGCTCCCTCTGTGTGTGTCTGTGTGTGCAATGTATGTATCCATTCCAGCTTAAGCATTAAATGAACAAATTTCTCAAAATTTGGTAGATAAGTCACTTTTGAATTGCCTTGATACTGATTAGATCTTTGGTACGATTCGGAAAAATGAAATTCTGTAAAATGGTCCGTAAAAATCGGAAAAATCTTAAATATAAGACTAACTAAACTGAAATGTATTAATCAAATGCTTGTGCTACGCATAACTTTTATCGATAAAATAAATAAGATCAACCTCATTACTCTAGGATGGACCGTTCTTGAGTTGTTAAGGTTTTGGGAATTTTTAGGAGCTCACGAGGTTGCTCACTGTACTTAAAAATTGTTCAATGACATTTCTTTAAATTTGTTAGGTTAAGTCACTTACGGGTTACGCGGGTGCTGATCAAATTTTGGTATGATCCAGAAAAACAGTTTTTTTTGTTAAATGACCTGCAAAAATTGTGTCAAAATCTGAATTAAAAGACTAAATTTGCTTAAATATATGCTCGTTTTCTACGTAATTTTCTCCAGACGAAATGAATAAGACCAAGTGCCATTACTCTAAAGTAAACCGTTCTCGAGATATTTAAGTTTTTGGAATTTTGAGAAGCTGGCGACGTTTTAAAATGCATTAAATTGTCAAATAAAAAAGAAGGCGCATTAAACTTGCAATTTTTTTTTGCGAAATGCCCGGCAAAAATCGTGTCAAAATCTAAATTATAAGTCTAAATATGTTTAAATATATCAACTAAATGCTCGTTTTCTACGTAATTTTCTCCAGACGAAATGAATAAAGCCTACCTCCATTACTCTTAAATGAACCGTTCTCGAGATATTGTAGTTTTTGGAATTTAAGAAGCTGATGACATTTTAAAATTGTCAAATGAAAAAGAAGACACATTAAAGCTGAAAATTGGATATAATATCAAATAAGCATCCGTGTCATTTTAGGCAATTAAACTCCATACATAATGGATTATGAAAGAGAAAATAAACGTGAGTCTATAAGAAAAGTTATGTGCTGCCCACATCAGACATTTTATTTAAGATGTAGAGAATATCGTCCTGCGATATTTCCCGTTTTCGGAAAACCCACCCAATTGGGCAGTTAGGCAAGTCATTTTTACATTGAGCTGCTGGTTCTTACTCAGATGTGCAGTTATAACTTAATGAACACCTAACCTGTAGTGGAGAGAAGAAGGTACGAGATTTATTCTTCCACCAACATAATGCGGCATAAAAGTTGATAAAATTTTTTCTTAAACTAGATTTCTTTAATATTTCGACTGCAAAATGAGTAGAAAGATCAAATAAAATAGATTTAAGGTAAAATTTAAATATTTTTACTTTCCTTATGTACAATAATGTATAAGGAAAGTATTGTGAGGGGGTCGAAAATTCGAATTCGAGTTTTCTACGGGAGAGCACGTTTCAAGCATCCCTGATCACGAATCGAACATTTTTGATGTGATGTCTGTGTGTGTTAGTGAGTCTGTGGAGACGATAACAGTGGAAGCCTATAGTTTTTTTACGCAATCGAATGTTCAGAACCACCCTAAATTTTCGAGTGAAATTTTTAAAAAAATCGTCAAAAAATCAAAACCTCTAATAAAGTTTCTTATGTAATGTTTCATTAGAAGACGATTGACATAAATTTTAGAACGCTAACACGAACCGTTCTCGAGACATTGCACAATTTTCAAAAAATTTATCAAATAGTCATATAAAATAAAAAAAATATTTTCTATTGAGAAACATGTTCACTTTTCATATGTAATACCATGCGATAAATTAGGTGACATCATTCTCGTGTATCTAGCTCGTTCCATTCATGAAAAAATATACTTTGAGTAATACTTTTGTATTAGAACTCCAATAGTCATTTATCTGCTGTAAGAATAACTTATTTCTTCGTCCATAACGCTTGGCGAGATTTTGGTGACGAATTTGGTGGAATGTCGCCAATTTGGCGAGTTTTTTAAAATTACGAAAAGCTGTTTTTCAATTATCTTTGCTTAATTAACGAAAAACTCGTCAAATGGATAAAAACGACGCTAAATCAATGGGAATGACGGCTCATTGACGAAAATTCAATATATTGGAAAGAATATAAATATCTACTATAAAAATAATCTATTTTTTTTTACTGTAAAAGTAGTAAATTCATTGCATCATATATGGAAAGTCATGTGCTGTCCACATCAGATTTTTTTACATATAATGGGAAGTGGAGTATTTGTATTCTTTTCCTTAGATGGCAAAATTAATTGCTTTGGACTTAGCGAGAAATCGTCGTGCGGAAAACCTATGAAGGAGACGGCAATAATTTTTGCAAAAATTAAAATTTACTTTTTTTTTCCAGTCAAACTTTCTATTTTTAAAACTAATTAATCGAACCAAAATTTAAACAGATTTGAAAATTTCAGGAAATTTCACCCTAAATATGTACACGAGATTATAAAAATATATTTTGAATTAAAAAAAATAAATGATATGCTTTTATTTTCGCCTTATTATTATCGGCAGATTTGGATAATTCTTATTAGATTTTGATGAATCTTTTCTTTTTATATCCAAATCTCAAATCGTTTATTATATTAACCAGTTTAACATGCTGTCATTTGATCTGTGATTTTTTATTTCATGTTTATTTATCCGAAATTTCCCACAATTCTGTCTGCGAAACAATTTCAAATTTGGTGTATCGGTACATGGTTCGAAAGGAAGGAAGTTGAGACCCAGACGGCCCGACCTACCAGAAAGATAAGGTAACTGTTTGGAAGGCCGGGAAGTGCCACCCGATTTAGACCGGAACCCAGTTGGGGAGGCATCCACAGGGACCGTACCCTCCTTCCCCTACCACCAACCACTCGGAAAGACTTACGGACCCACATGCTTAACGTGATCGTACTCCGCGTGAACACGGCGGCAGTTTTGGCAGCGGCTGGAATCGAACCCGGGCCTACCGAGTGCAACTCCAGCGCGTTAACCAATGGGCTACCGCGCCCGAAAGGAAGGAAGTGTCAAATTTCAGATTTCAATATTTTCTACTGAAGGGGATGCCACACACCAAAATGTTCGATCTGCCGAATAAATGAGAAATGTCTCCTTTAAAATTTGATGGAGGCTTGAAATTTGGTATATGGGCTAATCAATTGACGAAAACACGCAAGACGAATATAGTTCTTCAAAAATGTTCGTTTAAGAGGGTGCTCCAGAGAAAAAATATTCGAAATGTGAATTGATAAAAATACATGCTACGAGACGAGATAGAGATATCACATTTGGCGTACGGATAGATAGTTTGGAAGGAAGAAAGTGCTGTTATATTGTAATTTTCAATTCCCAATATAACATTGCTCTTTTGAAAGAGGAAGTGGACCTAAGAAGACGGTCCCTCATGAAGTGAGGCAATTTTTGTAACATTCCCTCGAACGCAGCTGCACCGGACATTCATTTCGAAAAGAGAGGGTGCTTCTCAAGTTCATGTCAGCGTTAGGTGTTACAACAAACGGAAGGGGTTGAACTTCTTGACCCCAGAGTCAATTAATATCACTCGAACCTTGGGAAAATTCTCGTGAGAACTTTCAACGATTTTAAAACTGGAGACTGCATATCTCATATTTCAGGGGGGCCTTGACCAATAATATAGCCTGAAGGGCGTAGCCCTTAATTTACTTAGCCAATTATGGACAGGGGCGCCTTGTTAAGGGGGTAGAGACAGAGAGCAACTTTGGACTTTAAGTTTTTGAAATCGAGGACTTGAATTTTGTGAGTGAAAAGAAGAGGTCGCAAGAGCGACGGATCTCGGAGAGAGCGAGCCCACGGGACAGAGCCGGAGCGCGCGGTCATAAAGTCCGACATCGGCAAAGATGACCGAGGTAGGACAATTCTACACATATTTTTGCACTTTGATTATTATTATCTCTCTGACCCTCCTAAATAAGGTTAACCTGGGCCATTAAGACGTAGGCTAGTAAGAATAGTGAGTTAATGCACATTAATAGGTTAATAATTGTAATGCTCATATTATGATCATAGAATGAGGAGATTTGATTGTCTTAATGTACTACACTAAAGATGTTGGTATATGAAATTTACCAGATGTTAATAGTTATTAAATAAGGTTTGTCTTAATGAAATAAATTCTTTGTTATTGTTTAAAATTAAGCCTCTTCATTTTAATTACTGGTATTATGTATTTCTTTATTTACTCCACTTTACGAGATCGGTCTATATAGCGCCAATACCTGGCGTGTGACGACTCACATATCATTTTGGTGCCGTTTAAACCAGTTTCGAACCTGGACTCAAAATTATTGCACCCTTATCATATTGGTGCTCATGAGCAATCAAACCTCGATTCAAAATTATTTAACCCTTCTGGCGACTTTGCTGTTTTAGACCAGTTATATGCCAGAATTTAAATTTTAATGAAGAGAATAAATATATTTGGAATTAATGAGAAATGAAAAGATTGAATAAAAAAATTTTTTTGTGTGTAAAATAAGGATTAAATTAAAGAAAGAATTTTAAAATTAAAATAAATATAGGTAAATTTAAGAAAATTTATTTCACAGTATGAGAAGCAAGCAAATAGTGAATCATTATGTGTTCTTAATGAGACATGCCATATTGTATGTGAAAATATAATTATTAGGGAACTTGAAGCTTTTAAGAAATTTTTGAATTGTATAAATATTTGTGTAATATTTGAGGAGTTAATTATGAGGATTGAAGTATTTGCATGCGTAGATAGTGAAATGATTAGAATTATGTTTTTGAATTTATGTGATATTGTATTTAAATATTTTGGGGGAACATTTTGAGGTGTAAAAACAGGAGATAATTTTAGATATAGAATTTTTGCGAGAAAGTGAAATTTAGAATGACGGAAAGCGGAGAAAATCATCCAGCAACGAGGGGCAGGTTACCAGGACTTATACACCTATTAGGGGAATGCAATGGCATAGAGAATGATGTAGAAATTTTTTTTGACCAGATCAAATCTTTAAGCAGCTTGGGGGATTGGTCAGAGGAGGAAAAGTTAGCAATTGTGAAATCGCGGTTAAGAGGGAATGCAAGAAAATTTTATATAGGGTCACAAGAATTAAGAAGGGAAACATCTTTCGAAAAATTTAGGGATAGGTTATTAGAGTTCTTTACAGAAAAACCGAACATTACAACAAATCAGATCCTTTTCACGACCGCAAAACAGACACAGGGAGAAACGATTAAGCAGCTAGCACACAGAATAACAACACTAACTTTAAATTATATTGGCGACACAGAGCACAGTGAAGCGACACAACAGATTATGGATAAATTAAGGTTAAGTAAATTCTTAGAGGCGGTAACACCTGAATTCCAGAAAGAAATAATAAAAACTAATGCACAAAATTTTGATGAAGCTGTAAAAATAGCCACAAACTTGGAACAGGCAAATTTAGCTGCGATAACGGCAAATGTAAATAGTGCTACATATAGACAAGAAATTGAGACGCTCCGCAAAGAGCAACAGGAATTTAACGCACATATTTTAAATTCAATTACCCAAGAAATAAACACATTAAAAATCCAAGAAAAAGTACAAATTCCCACGACACAAACAAAAAAACTCGTAACATGCCACTACTGTAATAAACAGGGACATTTCATGAGAGAATGCCGAATATACAAAGCTGATCATTTTAAACAAACACAGAGTCAAAACATAAACAACGCGAGGACACAGTGGCATAATCAAATACAGTCTCCTCCCCACTCATTTCAAACCCAGCCGTATGATGACCACAGAACTTACTCCTCCCAGCCGGACACATACGATTATAGGCCAAACCACGCCTTTGGAAACTATCAACAGAGCAGAAATTACTATGCAGCACCCCCTCCACAAAGTAGATTTTCTAGGGAACAACGATATAATAGGGACGAGTCAAACCAAAACAGAATCAGAGAATCGGGCGGGCAAAGAAACAATGGGAGAGAGATGAATACAAGATTTGAATACAGAAATTTCCCTAATAGAAGAGATAATTTAAACTAATTGTGGGAGCTTTAAATAATAACTTACAGAGAGAGAAAAATTACAGGGTAAAGTTCCCGAGAAAAATTGAAATTCCTGTACAAACAGAAAATAAGAAATTGGAGATACATAACGATGAAAGTACTGAAAAACATGAGGAAACG